>CM050173.1:3087441-3389643 GCA_027410445.1 Discoglossus pictus
GATGATCTCTCAGGCTCCCACACCTCATCAATTGCTGCGGGGGTCCTAAACGGGACCTCCGCATCAGTCCTACATATAAGCCCTGCCATGTGGGGTACTCCAACTACCCCCGTCACCTAAAATGAACCCCGCTCTATGCTGTGGGCCTACATTAACCCCTTGCTGCAGGGGTCCATAGGGACCCTCGCAGCCCCCACACATTAACCCCTTGCAGCGGGGGTCCCCGATCGGCAACGATCGAGACCCCGCTGCATTTAACATTTTCCGCCGCGTGGGTCCTTAAAGGACTGTAAAAATCCTGAAAGGACCTGCGCTTAAAAAATATTAGCTGTTGCTGCGGGGGGTACTATAAGTACCCCCCCAGGCATCTAAAATTAACCCCATCACTCATGAGGCTCTAAACAGACCCCATAAGCCCTAATTAACCCTGTCACTCATGGGGGTCAATACAGACCCCCATAAGCCCTTATTTAACCCTGTCAGTCATGGCGGTCAATACAGACCCCCATAAGCCCTTAATTAACCCTGTCACTCATGGGGGTCAATACAGACCCCCATAAGCCCTTAATTAACCATGTCACTCCAGGGAGTTTATACAGACTATACAACTATATTTACCCTCTTCAGTCCAATATATAGACCCCTATAGGACACTATTAACCCCTTGGTTAAGCCTACAACTGCCAGGAGGGTCCTAAAAATAGCCATGCAATCTATAATCTTAATGGAGCAAATCTAGCGGTATCAGATATTGAAAGGGATTTGGGAGTGCTTGTGGACAACCACCTAGGTAACAGTGCTCAAAGCCAAGCAGCAGCAGCTGCAAAGGCAAATAAAATATTAGCATGTATTAGGAAGGTTTTAGGCCCTCATTTGGAATATGGAGGACAATTTTGGGCACCACTTCATAAAAAAGAAATTTTAGAGCTGGAAAAAGTACAGAGAAGGGCTACAAAACTAATAAGGGGAATGGAGGGGCTAAGTTATGAAGAAAGACTAACCAAATTAAACTTATTTTCGCTAGAAAAAAGACGTCTACGAGGGGATATTATTACCTTATTTAAATACATCCAGGGTCAATATAAGGCTTTGTCAAGTGAACTTTTTGTAGCAAGAGATTTTCAACTGACAAGAGGACACCCTTGAGGTTAGAGGAAATAAGATTTCACCTTAAACAAAGAAAAGGGTTCTTCACAGTTAGGGTGTTTAAACTGTGGAATTTTCTACCAAATGAGGTGGTAACAGCGAATTCGATAGACAACTTCAAAAAGGGGTTAGATATATTTTTGAATAAAGAGGGCATTCAAGGCTATCCTAGATAAGTAGCGAAGGAATATTGATTGAGGGAGAAATTTGATAGCCAGTTTCTGGGGTCAGGAAGGAATTTTGCTTTTTTTCCCCTTATGAGACAATTGGCAAAGTTCCAATGGTTTTTTTTCTGTTTGCCTTCCTCTGGATCAATTAACAATAATAAATAGTCCACATTAAAAAGATCAGTAGAGATCTAAAAAGGTTGAACTTGATGGACTAACTCTTTATTCATTCTCCAATACTATACTATTAATAATTATTTAATCAACACATTAATTGATAAATAATCTTTATATTGCAGATCAGAGAAGATCTTAACAGGTTGAACTTGATGGACTGAAAGTCTTTTTTCAACCTTAATTACTATGGCCCTCATTCAATTGCAATTTGGCCAATTGAATAGGGCTCTAAATAAGCACAAAACATATATTTTTTTAAGAAGTTTTTAGTTAGTAAACATCTATTTAAAAGCAAGGTTTTCACTATATGTAACTATGTAACAAACCCGCCACTACATAAAATAAAAAAACAGTAGACACCTGCAAAGGTAAAGGCATACACAAATACACATAACATAACAGTTATAAATACATTATAAATATACACCTAACTACAATATATTTCCCCCTATCTTCACCTAACCCCCAATCTAAACATCCCCCCTATCTATACCTAACCCCCAGTCTAAACACCCCGCCATCTATACCTAACCCCCTAAATCTAAGCTAAAATAGAAAAAAATTAAATTACTTACCTTTGCAGAGGTCCCTTCTGATAAGACCCCTTAGGAAGAAAAGAAACACCAGATTAAAAAAATAATTACATATAATAAATAAATGAGACAAATACAGTATGTTAATAAAGCCCCAGGTCCTGATGGAATACATCCAAGGGTACTGAGGGAGCTGGGTTCTGCAATAGCCAAACCATTATATCTAGCCAAACCATTATATCTAATCTTTAAAGACTCGCTCACTACAGGGTCTCTACCAGATGACTGGAGAAAAGCAGAGGTGATACCTATATTTAAGAAGGGATCTAGAGCATATCCGGGGAATTATAGACCAGTGAGCCTCACTTCTGTAGTTGGGAAGCTTTTAGAAGGGTTAATAAGGGACAGAATACAAGAATATGTCTATTTGAACAGGATCATAGGTAGCAGTCAACATGGATTTATGAAGGAAAGGTCGTGTCAGACCAATCTAATTAGTTTTTATGAGGAGGTTAGTAGGAACTTGGATCAGGGCAACTCAGTGGATGTAGTCTTTTTAGATTTTTCAAAGGCATTTGATACAGTGCCACATGGAAGACTAGTGAGCAAACTAAGGGATACAGGAATTGCAGTAAATATCTGCTCATGGATCGAGAGCTGGCTAAAAGACAGGAAGCAAAGGGTTGTTGTAAATGGAACATACTCCGATTGGTCTAATGTGATAAGTGGGGTTCCTCAGGGCTCAGTATTGGGTCCTCTCCTTTTTAACATATTTATTAATGACATTGAAGTAGGACTCGAATGTAGTGTCTCCATTTTTGCTGATGACACTAAGTTGTGCAAGGTAATAAAATCAGATAATGATGTACTTTCCCTACAAAAGGATTTGCATAAATTAGAGAAATGGGCGGCTAAATGGCAGATGAGATTTAATACAAATAAATGTAAGGTTATGCATTTGGGAAGGAACAATAGCCAAGCAATCTATAATCTTAATGGAGCAAATCTAGGGGTATCAGATATTGAAAGGGATTTGGGAGTACTAGTGGACAACCACCTAGGTAACAGCGCTCAAAGCCAAGCAGCGGCTGCAAAGGCAAATAAAATATTAGCATGTATTAGGAAGGGTATAGAAGCCAGGGAAGCAAATATAATTCTGCCACTATACAAATCCCTAGTACGCCCTCATTTGGAATATGGAGTACAATTTTGGGCACCACCTCACAAAAAAGACATTTTAGAGCTGGAAAAAGTACAGAGAAGGGCTACAAAACTAATAAGGGGAATGGAGGGGCTAAGTTATGAAGAAAGACTAGCAAAATTAAACTTATTTTCGCTAGAAAAAAGGCGTCTAAGAGGAGATATGATTACGTTATTTAAATACATCCAGGGTCAATATAAGGCTTTGTCAAGTGAACTTTTTGTAGCAAGAGATTTTCAACTGACAAGAGGACATCCGTTGAGGTTAGAGGAAAAAAGATTTCACCTTAAACAAAGAAAAGGGTTCTTCACAGTTAGGGTGGTTAAACTGTGGAATTCTCTACCAAAGGAGTTGGTGACAGCGAATTCGATAGACAACTTCAAAAAGGGGTTAGATATATTTCTGAATAAAGAGGGCATTCAAGGCTATCCTAGATAACTAGAGAGGAATATTGATCCAGGGAGAAATTTGATCGCCAGTTTCTGGGGTCAGGAAGGAATTTTGCTTTTTTTTCCCCTTATGAGACAATTGGCAAAGTTTCAATGGGTTTTTTTTTTATGTTTGCCTTCCTCTGGATCAATTAACAATAATTAACAATTAACAATAATAATAAATAGTCCAAATTAAAAAGATCAATAGAGATCTAAAAAGGTGAACTTGATGGACTAACTCTTTATTCATTCTCCAATACTATACTATTAATAATTATTTAATCAATAATTTAATTAATAACTAATCCGCATATTGCAGATCAGAGGAGATCTTAACAGGTTGAACTTGATGGACTGAAAGTCTTTTTTCAACCTTAATTACTATGTAACTATGTAACTATGTAGTATTAAACTTTAACTATATAAACATTAGAAATTGAAAACTTACCTGTCCCCGATGTCCCCCGGCTTCCTCCTCTTCTGCCCTGCCTGGGCCCTTGATGAATCCGCGTTCTTAAAAAAAACAAAAAAAATAACGGACCTCCCCGACACCAATGAGCTTCCTAGAGCTTTTTCTGTAAGGAAATTGGCAATGGCGCCTTCTGATTGGCTGAAATTTGATTGACAGCGCTTTTAGCCAATCACATCTATGTCCCATTCTGATTGGCTGAAGGAACTGTAAATCTTTTTTGAACCAATCAGTCAGAAGGCACTATTTCTTTCAGCCAATCACAATGGGAAACACCCCCACAGGGTCATTGGCTGAAGGCATCTGTGCCTTCTGATTGGTTGCAGTCTGACAGTGACAACAGCCAATCAGAAGGGACATCTGCAAAGGTAAGTGGTTTTATTAATTCTATTTTAGCTTAGATTTAGTGGGTTAGGTATAGATATGGGAGGGTATTTAGATTGGGGGGTTAGGTATAGATAGGGGGAAATGTATTGTAGTTAGGTGTATTTGTGTATGCCTTTTCCTTTGCAGGTGTGGTAATGTTTTTTTAATTTTATGTAGTGGGTGGTGGTGGGGGGTTTTGATGTGTTTTTTTATTTTATTTTATCTACCTTAGGTTTTTTTTAATTTTATGTAGTGGCATGGGGGGGTTGTGATGTTTTTTTTTGTTTTTTTTTTGTAGTGGGGGGGTTTAAGTGATGGGATTAAATAATTAGGGTTAGATTGGCCCAGTTAGGGTTAGATAGGGTTTTGTATAGGTTAATGGGTTATAGTTAGGGTTAATAGTGTAGTGTAGTGCTTATACTTTGTCATGAGGGTCCTGGAGGACCCTCATGGCACTTGTAGGGTTATCCTAGGGGTTAATAGTGTCCTATAGGGGTCTATATAGACCGCTATTAAACTGAGGAGGGTAAATGTAGTCTCATTAAGGGCTTATGGGGGTCTGTATTGATCACCATGAGTGACGGGGTTAAGTGCTTATGGGACACTATTAACCCCTAGAGTTAAAGGGTTAAATGAGCGCTTACCGGGGTCTGTATTGACCCCCATGAGTGATGGGGTTAGTTCAAGCTTATAGGGGTCTGTATTGACCCCCATGAGTGACAGAGTTAAATGAGGGCTTACCAGGGTCCTTATTGACACCCGTGAGTGTTGGGGGTTAATTCAAGCTTATGGGGGTCTGTATTGACCACCATGATTGACAGGGTTAAATAAGGGCTTATGGGGTCTGTATTGACCCCCATGACTGACAGGGTTAAATAAGGGGTTATGGGGGTCTATTTAGAGCCCCATGAGTGATGGGGTTAATTTTAGTTGCCTGGGGGGTGTACTTATAGTACCCCCCGTGGCAGTGGTTAATATATTTTAGCGCAGGCCCTTTAGGACCTTTATGGTCAGGTCCTTAAAGGACCATAAAGGGGTTAATGTGGGGACACTTTGTAGATCCCGATGGGGACCCCCAGCATAGAGGGGGGGTAACTTTTAGGTGCCCCAGCCAGGATTGGTTACTTTTGTGCTGCGGACGCTTTAAGGAGCCGTGGCCGGGAATTTAAAAGTTTTAAATGCAGTGGGGGCCTGATCAAAGGGTTTTTATGCCCGTAGGGATTTTTCCGAGGTGCGAGGTTCACCTCATAAATTAATGGCTGCGTGTTACTCCGTAGCTCTCTCAAATCCTATCCTCAGCCATTTTTCATTGTCAACTTGCAAAGCAGGCTGCGAGGGACGTGTTGGGCAATTGATCCTTGCAAACAACAAAATACTGCCTTTTGGGAGGACCGAGGGAACTACAAGGGGTAATTTAATGAGGCTTATAGTCTTTTATTAGAGCGTCTGTTTGGCCATTACACCAACCTTGGTCCATGGTGGTTTAAGGTGGAGTACGTAGAGGTCTGAAGCTCCTTAAAGTATCTGACCCTTGTTCTGTACAGACCATATTATATATACAGGACTGTGATAGATATTATATGTGGAACACAAGTAATTACTGGGAGACACCTCCTATTTGGTTAAATTACAACTGACAACATTTTCCCAGGTCCGTTTAATATCTTTTTTTGTCAATAAATATTTATTTCCTACATCACAAATCACTATTTATTTCTTATTCCTCAAATCAAAAATTGGTATAAAAATGACAAATGTTAAAGGTCTATCACATATATAGTTGTGAGCGTATGGGCCGTTGCTCACACTTGCGGGCTCGTGGGCAAGGGCCTTAGTTGCTGGGATGGTGTGCCGAAGGCGCTCCATCCCAGCAACTGAGGCCCTTGCCCGCAGCCCTCGCTGCCCTTGCCTGCAGCCCTCGCGTAGCGTAGCGTAGCAAGGGCCTCAGTTGCTGGGATGCTCCTGGGATGCCTCAGTTGCTGGGAAGGCGTTCCATCCCAGCAACTGAGGCCGTTGCTCACGCTTGCGGGCTCGCATAGCGAGGGCTGCGAGCAAGCGCCTCATTTGCTGGGATGGAGCGCCGAGGCCCTCGCCAAGTGAGGGCCTCGGTTGCTCGCATGGAGCGCGAGCTTGCCCGCAGTCCTGGCCCTTGCATAGCGAGGGCCGCAGCCGAGGGACTGGGCAGGTACGTGCAACACGTTGGTGTGTGTGACAAACGAGGACGTACCATTACAGTCACCATGTGTGGCATAAGACGCGCCCTTTCACATTACCATAGCAACCCCAAAGCATGCAGTAGTTCCTGATTGACACCAGGTAGCAGAAGTGACTATCCCAGACAGGTATACAGGTGACCATACAGCACGGTCTGCTCATACCAAGTGTTGGACCACTCACCATCTGGAAGAGCAGCACAAAGCCCAGCAGCCATCTGAGCACAGCCCGTCCCATGTCTGCACACAGGTGCCAGCCTCAGCCGGGGGAACGGATAAGGAGACACCTGCCCGCCTCACAACACAGACCACTGCACGGTCCAGGGGATCTGAGCCTGCTCCAGAGCTTCCTCCATTACTGCTCAATGTGTGCACAGATCTGCTTCCTGTAGGCATGGCCAGGCAGGCAGGCCCACCGTGACATCACAGGCCCGGACATCTAAACAGAGATTATCCCAGGGATATAGGATGGCGCTGGGCTTTGTGTCTGGGCACATAATCACATAGTATATGTATATAAATAGGGGGTGATGGGCTTTGTGTCTGGGCACATAATCACATAGTATATGTATATAAATAGGGGGTGATGGGCTTTGTGTCTGGGCACATAATCACATAGTATCACATATATAGTTGTAAAAATTATCTAAGCGACAGAAAAAATGGCCACCGAACAAAACAAAAACGAGGCTACAGCACGCTAAACACGCAAAAACACCACAAGAAACTCGCAAAACACCACAAAACACCTATGGATATTCCGCTAAGACGCATGCCACACATTACCCACCATTTTACGCTAATGCGGAAGTACGCCACTACGCTAACGGTTTGGTCTCGCGCACGCACAGTATTACACTGCACACTTTCAGCACGCTTACACAGCAGCTCCACACCACTAATGCTGCAGCAACATCAAAAAACATTGCCAGCTCTTCAACACAATGCTTCAAAATAGGTAAAGTATGTTCATTTATTAATGTATTAAAGATTTCATTATTATACACCAAACAGCATTAGCTACCTTACAATTTCATTGCCGTCATTTTTTGACGGGCAATTCGCTAGTAGTGTAATATTTACAATATGTATTTTGAAGAGTTTGACTTGATAATATGCTACACAGTTTAAAATAAATAATACAATTTTTTAATCTTTAACCATTATATTCAGTTTTGTGTAAATATTGATATATATTATGTGTTTGTGGAGGGATTAGAAACCAAGGAAGGAGTCAAAGTAACAGTAGACATAGATAGGATCTATAACATCTGTTACACAAATTACAAATATTAAAGGAGAATTACAGTGTAATATATATAATTGCTGTTTTGAAGAGCTTATCTTGATAGTTTGAAAAATGTTTTTACATAATTTAAAATAAATAATTCCAGCCTTTACACAAGTTGTGTGTGTGTATATATATATATATATATATATATATATATATATATATATATATACACATATACCAGACTCTCTAATTCTGTACAAGATGAAGATCTGATTGTGGAACATTGGGGGAGCTGCAGTGGAATAATCGGTAAGACCTGGAAGGTGTGAGGATAATACACGTGGACACAAACTCCTTTAGTAATAACTGTCTGGATTCAGGTAAAACACCTCAATCTTTTGGGCAAATATCACGTCCTCCAGTCGATACTGAGGTGTATATATCCTCCATCACTCAACCTAAACATTTTTCTTTTTCAATAAAATACAAAGATGATCATCTAATTACAGTTATGAACACATAATTTCTAACACAAATTGTATTAAAATGTTTTTTTTTATTACAGTACATTTTATGTTCAAGTGTTTAAGTCTTACTTACCAATCTGCCTTTCTGCTCCACTGACCTGTTACTTATTTCCCTGTAGTAACATTTTAGGCTATAAATGTATTATTCCTGGTGACCTTGAACCAGAAGCTATCTGTGAATCCCATTGAATTAGTTCTGCAACAGCCAATACATTATTTGTAAACTTCATGTCCTTGAGCTCCACTTGATCAGAACTAGTGAAAACAGAAGTGAGCCCATTGTGTATAATGTAATAGGCCCCGCCCTAAGTATTATATACAGATACTTTCAACCAAAAGGATTACAATTATATGATAAGACACAAACACTAGATTGATATTGAATAATTAAATGGTAAAAGTCTATAAGCAGTTTATCTATATGTGTGTATGACCTTTTTAGATGTGAAACCTCTAGTTATCTCCAAGGTGGGACAAGAAGAGCTAAATCTAAGATCAGCAGCAGGAGAAGGAGGAGAGCAGCAGGTGCCAGGGGAAAGGGGCCAAATGAGATGGTAAACACTGGTGATGTTGTGATTTGTGTGTTGTTCCTTTTTATGCCCGGTTACCACTTGGCCCATACTATGGTACCCATGTTTATAGTTGGGGTGTGCGTATGAACATGATGGGAGTGATGGAATGTATGTCTGTGTTGTGCTTTATGGGGGGCGGGGCTAGCACTTACAAGGGAAATATTGTATATGCCCAATATTTCATAGTAATGGACTAGTCCCTTATTAACAAGATTAGCGAGATAATTGACCCCTAGGAGTCACATGACACCAGTATCTCTCTCTATGTATCACCAGACTGGTGTCTCCATGCCTATTGTATGTTATTGCCCCCTACCAAGAATACAGCAGTGGAAAGGGAAAATGGGTGATTGTCTTAGACTGGCAGGCATGGGTGATAACGTGAGCTAGAAGGTGATTGGGTGTAAACATGAATGCACATTTGAATTGGTCTGTTGTTGCTAAGAATGTGGTCTAAATATGTCTGATGGTTTCAGTAATCAAGTCGTTATACTGGTTCACATAATTAAAGTGTGAATTGCGTTATTGATGCTGAGAATTCTGTTTGCTGGAGTAAGTTCTTTTCAGAACTTAGAAAGATCCTTATGCTACACAAGACCACAGACATCTCTCAGTCTAACCAAGCGCTGAAAGTTCTTGCTGTACAGAGGTAAAACAAACCAGTCACACCTGTGGGGAGAGGTTTGGGCAATAGGCTCTTATCATACCCCATTCGACATACAGGTTGTGACAAGGAGGAAAGTGCTGTAAATATCAGGGAAGGTAAGTAATTAATACAAAATAAGAAAAGTAATAATGTGTTTGGGAGCTGACTTTGTCTTTTTATTCACACCATAAGCAACTGTCTCCATAATTTACTTGAACCAGAATCTAGCCGTGTATTCTATTGAATTGGTTCTGTAATAGCCATTATTTTATAATGTTATGATCTCAGGCTCCACCTGATCAGAATCATCAATCTAGTGACACTAGACTCTAATAGTGTGTATATATATATATATATATATATATATATATATATATATATATTGTGACCAGGATGGCCGTGTATAGCGGTGGCTTCTTGAATAAAGGGCTGATACCGACTTCAAATGCAGCAAATTGGTTTATTTGCAAAAAGAAATTAACAGCTGAAGCAGTAGCTCTGCTTAAAATAACGGAACATAAATAACTACTTCTCTGCGACGTGGGTGAATGCCACCTTGTGGCCAGGTTACAAACAGTCCTTTAACTTGGGAGACTGCCACCTTGTGGCCAGGATACCAACAGTCCCTTCGACGTGTGATAGTGCCACCTTGTGGCCAGGATACAAATAGTCCCTTTAACTTGTGAAAGTGCCACCTTGTGGCCAGGATACAAACATTCCCTTTTACTTGGGAGACTGCCACCTTGTGGCCAGGATACAGATAGTCTCTTTAAGTTGGGAGACTGCCACCTTGAGCAACCTCTGGGACACCGCTCCTCTCTGGGTCACAGCTCCTCTCTGTGGGACACAGCTCCTCTCTGTAACACAGTAGCGGGTGAAGCATAGGCCCCTCCCATCTCTCCCGTATGCTTCACCCCAGGGACCCTTGCATAACACAAACTCACTTGTATTAACTTCTCTCTTCTACTCCACTTCTTCCCTGGGGCATAAAACGTCAGCTACAACCGTGCTTAGGCCTTTAAGGCAAACTCTGCCTGGGAATCCTCACTAATCCCCTTCACTTACTTGGCTTCCTTGTACCTTCACCTCTTGAGTCTGAAGTCACTCTTCCAGCTCACACGACTTGCTGTAGTCCCCGTACTCCCAGTAACAGTAACGAGGCGATCCTTTACAGGTTAGTTCACAAACTTCACTGTACTTCCACACTGGATCACCTTCCACTCTGGGCTTGCTTCTGACAGCAGCCCACAACCTGCACAGAGCCTAGCCGGCCACACCTCCCTTCCATGTCTGCTCTCCAGGCTTTTAAAGGGAAGTTGCTCCAATTAGGAGTTCTTCAGAAGTTTTAACTCCTTCGCTTCTGTCAAGAACTCCATACTCCACTTGCTTGTCATCACTTCTAAGGAGCAAACGATCACAATATATATATATACCTAATCCAAACATTTAATACATATTCAGATACATCTGCTGATTCCGGCCACTCCATATGGTCTAATGGCTCTATAGTTATCAGAGGTCAGTGACGTCTTTGATAGATTATGGACTGAATGTAAAGGCTCTGCTTGTGATTACGTCTCTGATACTGAAAACAGAACAATGTCCATTACAGCAATTCATTTCAAATACTTTTGCTCTGAATACACTTCTAAACATGTTTACAGAAAATAAATGGATATATACAGTGGAAATTATTTTTGATAAACCGGGTAAGAAACACAAATAAATTGTGAAAATGTATTTTGTTGTTGCTTAATCATTCAGGCACGCCAAGCACATCTGTCCCACACTGCCCACTCCCACAAGCCTTAGTTACCATCTATCCATCTCCGCGTTTTCTGTCCCATTCTTTGTGTGTCTTTAGTTGTATCCCGATTCAGAGTCTTCTCTAGAGGATCATGTTATCTGATATATGGCCAAAATATTTGAGCTTCATCCGTCCAGTGAACAGTTTGGCTTAATTTCGTATTGATTGATTGGATCTGCTTGCAGTCCAAGGGACTCTAGCATTTTTCTCCAGTACCACAATTGAAAGGAGTTAATTCTACAGCGCTCAGCCTTCTTTATGGTTGTCATGACTTCTTTCTGTCTCCCCTGCATCCCACAAATAGCTATTTTTGTTTGGACTCTTATCACATATAATTGTTAATACAAAAGGTTATTAAAATGGACAGGAGACTGGTTGTAAGGACTGTGACAATTTGTCTTTCAGTTATGTGTAATTGTTCCCCTTTATGTATTATGTGTAATATTTAAAAGTTATTGTGTGATTCACTACTATATTGGGTCACCAGTAGCTCGCGAAATGGAGTCCATAGTTTGTAACCACTCCTACCTTGTTTTATAGCTGCTTGCTCTCAGCTCAGGTAACAGACCAGCCCACAGAAGAGGGCAGTCTATTCTGTGACATCATCGCTGTTTCCATGAACACAGGACTATTCTGATTGGGATATGCTAATTCAGGCAGTACAACTAACCAGCTGATTGATGTTTGTGCATCCAGGTGGGAGATTCAAACTTGTACATACCCCAATTTATGTTAATGTTTTATTGGTCTTTGTTCTGTGTTTTTCTCCGAAGTGGGTTGGTTTTGGGAAGCCATTAAAGCAGTCTGACTTGGACACATTAACCAACAATGTTGTCTGGGTCCGATTTGGAGATTCTAAAATAAGTTGCCTGTCTGTGTCTGCTGTTATGAGTTATTCCTAATCAACGGGATATAACAGAGCTTGTTATTTTTCATAAGAGGTGGTTTGGCTGGATGCTGAGATCTTGAACAATAAAAGTCACGACCCAGAGAGACATTTGGGGTATGCATAGTCCTCCAAAATTAGGGTTATCACAATGGTCCAGCTCTCACATTCGTATCTTACTACAGGGAATACCATAGTTCTAAATATGCAGACCTTTGTTAATAGTGTGATTTATTTACTTTTGCTCTATTTGCCAGGAATTGAGATTGCTATTTGCCATCATCCTCACCTTTTTAATGTTGAGCAGCAGGACAGCTGTTGCACTCTCATCAATAGACCCTTTAGTTCATCATCATTTTCAGCCATCAGAGTAGTTTCATCTGCGTATCTGAGGTTGTTAATATTTCTTCCAGCAATATTGATTCCGGCTTTGATTTCATCCAGTCCAGCCTTAAGCTTTATGTACTCCTTATATAAGTTGAATAAATAAGGTGACAATATACAATCTTGTCGCACTCCTTTCCTGATCTTGAACCATTCTTTTGTTCCATGCTCGGTTCTGACAGTGGCTTCTTGGTCCACATACAGATTCCTCTTTTCCTGTCACCACATTTCACTTTTCTTCTTTCCTGGGCTATTTTCAAAGCCTCATCAGATTGCCTTTTTAGTCTTCTATCTTTTGGCAGTATTTATTGTTGCTATTTCCTGGATATTGTTGCAAACTTCGGTCCAAAGTTCTTCAGGCACGATGTCTTCCATGTCTATATTTATTTTTTATTATTATTATTTTTATAAACATACAAATTTTACATAATTTACGAAATGTTCATTTTTCCTGCATATATTTCGTTATGTCATTTAATAACATCATATATTGCTTATAGAGAACAAGAAAAAATTATATTTGCCATCTTTCACACCATTCATTCTATTACTGAGTTTTTTTATTTCTTATTTATTGCTTATTTATCAATATTTATGAGACATATCTATTGATTAATACAGAAAGAGTAGAGGGGAAGCCAATTTTTACTTATTACTTTATTTTTCCCAATACGACCAATTTATATAGGGATTTCTTTTTGTTGGGCCTGTTGAGAGCCAATCCTTTTCTAAAGCATAGTTTCTTGAAACTGTATTTATCACTTCCTGCCACCTTGAGGTCTGAGTGTTCTTCAATATTTTAATATAATCTTTTTTGCCATTAGCATAATATGAGATATTAAATATTTAAGGCCTGGGGGTTTTATTTTTAATTCCAAATGTAATATATGCTCTAATTTGAGATTAAACTCAGAGCCCGCTATTATGGTGATTTGATGTTTACACTGGAGCCAAAACGATTGAATTTTTTTTACAATACCACCACATATGTTGTAGGGAACCTTGTTTACCAAAACTTCTCCAGCACAAAGTTTGAGGAGCTATCGAATCTATTAATGTCTACAGGAGTTAAATGCCATCTTTGAGCAATTTCAAAGAACATTTCATTATACGATGGACATAGAGATTATTTTTTAACTAATTTTGAAAGCTTCTTTCCAACTCTCTATTGTCCATTCTTTCTTTAAATCTCTCTCCCAGCTTTTAATTCTTGTAGTTTTTTCAAATTTTCTAGAATTATTAATAATTTTTTGACATTTTGATATTAGATGAGTTTTATTATTCAATAAAACTAATTTCTCAAAGGGGGGTCTGCTCATTCATATTATTTAATTTGTATCCAATTTGTAGCAAACTATTCTGTAATGTTAGATAATGAAGCCAGTTGAAGATCTTAGAATTTATTTTCTTGGATATATTCTCCTGACTAAGTAGGTTTCCATTTAGATAAAAATCCCCCATTACCTTTACTTTACTATTTTCTTCCATAAGAGTGATAACGTTATTATCAATACTGGACATCAACTCTATTGGGGCTCCTAATGATGGATCACTGCATATGTTCATATTCTTTTTATTTTTGTACAAAAACTTAATCAATGATTTAATACTTCTGAGAAGATGTAATATCATACTATTTTTCATCTGTGAAGACCAGAGTACCATATGTAATGAAATGGGATATAGAAATTCTTGTTCAATCTCGTACCACACCATTTTCGGGTCTAATTTATTCCATCTTGCTATGTGAGCCCAAATAATTGCATCATGGATATCTGCAATTGCTGGGGATGATATTCCCCCCTCAATAAATGGTCTTTTAACTATTGATATTTTTAATCTGGGTTTTTCCCCCCATATAAGTAATGATCTATCATCTTCTGAAGGTCATTCAATAAATACTTTGGCGAAACTTCCGGAATAGCTCTGAAAATATATGAGATTTTAGGAATTCTTGTCATTTTTATTATTGCTATTCTTGCCATCCATGAAATTTTCAGAGCCTTCCATTCAGTCAAAATAGATCTTATTTGCTTGCTTATATGTGCAATGTTTATTTTCAGTATCCTATGTATTTTAAATGAAAATTTTAAACCCAAATGGGTGATATATTCTGATTTCCAATTGAGAATTTAGATATTTTTTAATCTTAATATTTGATCTTTACTTATCCCTCTTGATATTACATCAGTTTTCAAATAATTTATTTTTAAATATGATAAGTAACCATATTATTCCAGGATTTTTTGCAGGTGATATAAAGATTTGTCTGGATCTATTAGTGTCAAAATTATATCATCTGCAAAGACTTGTATTTTATATTCAGCTTTTCCAATCATTACTCCTTTTATTCCAGTTGTATGTCTAATTAATTGTGCAAGAGGTTCTATAAATAGTACAAACAACAATGGAGATAATGGGCAGCCTTGGGGAGTGCCATTTGTGATTATGAATTTCTCGGTTTCAAAGCCGTACCCCGAAATTATTGCTTTTGGGCTTGAATATAGGGCTCCTATCGCATTGGAACCAAAATTTGCAAACCCAAATTTTAACATGACTGCCTTTAAAAAGTCCCAGCTGACTCTGTCAAACGTTTTTTCGGCGTCTAATGACAGATTCAGCATGGGAACCCCATTCTTATTTGAATAGTAAATTATGTCCGTAAGGCGCCTAGTGTTATCCGAGGTTTGTCTACTGGTTAAAAAAACAGTTTGATCTGGATGTATTCGTTTCAGAGACATTTTTATGTCTTCATTTAGGAGCGATATAGGTCTGTAGTTTATATAATTCTCTGGGTAAAACCTGGTTTTAAAATATTTATGATTCTAGCTTCAGTAATTTCTGGCAGTATCTCACCTTTATGTTTTATTTCATTAAACATATTATGTAGATGCGTAACTAGTTCCTTAGAAAACAGTTTGTAGTATTGATTATCAAAGCCGTCTATACCTGGCGCTTTATTTGTTTTTACATTTTTAATTACCTTTGTTGCTGAAACCGCCAAATTAGCCTATCTGTTTGGATTTGTAAAATGTTTTTGATTTGGAGATTTCTTTTGTTAATATCATTAGTTTAAGCTTTATTGGGGTTTAATTTATTTTGTTTCTGTAAATTATTTAGTTTCACGTATAATTCTCTGAGAGGTTTACCGTTCTTTTTTCTAATATTTGCCGCTTTAGAAATTAAAATCCCCCGAATAACAGCCTTGTGGGCACACCAAACAATAGATGGTGATATATGAGGGTTGACATTATCTGAAAATAATTATTATTTTTCTTTTTTCACATCTTTAATTTGATCTTGATCTCTAAATATAAAGTATCTATTTTCCAAGGTTTTCTTTTTTTATTATACTGATTATCACTGATGCTTAAACTAATCAAAGAATGAGCTGACCATGCAACTGATATTTTTCAGCTGAATGAGTTATGTTGAAAACTATACAGGGAGTGCAGAATTATTAGGCAAATGAGTATTTTGACCACATCATCCTCTTTATGCATGTTGTCTTACTCCAAGCTGTATAGGCTCGAAAGCCTACTACCAATTAAACATATTAGGTGATGTGCATCTCTGTAATGAGAAGGGGTGTGGTCTAATGACATCAACACCCTATATCAGGTGTGCATAATTATTAGGCAACTTCCTTTCCTTTGGCAAAATGGGTCAAAAGAAGGACTTGACAGGCTCAGAAAAGTCAAAAATAGCGAGATATCTTGCAGAGGGATGCAGCACTCTTAAAATTGCAAAGCTTCTGAAGCGTGATCATCGAACAATCAAGCGTTTCATTCAAAATAGTCAACAGGGTCGCAAGAAGCGTGTGGAAAAACCAATGCGCAAAATAACTGCCCATGAACTGAGAAAAGTCAAGCGTGCAGCTGACACGATGCCACTTGCCACCAGTTTTGCCATATTTCAGAGCTGCAACATCACTGGAGTGCCCAAAAGCACAAGGTGTGCAATACTCAGAGACATGGCCAAGGTAAGAAAGGCTGAAAGACGACCACCACTGAACAAGACACACAAGCTGAAACGTCAAGACTGGGCCAAGAAATATCTCAAGACTGATTTTTCTAAGGTTTTATGGACTGATGAAATGAGAGTGAGTCTTGATGGGCTAGATGGATGGGCCCGTGGCTGGATTGGTAAAGGGCAGAGAGCTCCAGTCCGACTCAGACGCCAGCAAGGTGGAGGTGGAGTACTGGTTTGGGCTGGTATCATCAAAGATGAGCTTGTGGGGCCTTTTCGGGTTGAGGATGGAGTCAAGCTCAACTCCCAGTCCTACTGCCAGTTCCTGGAAGACACCTTCTTCAAGCAGTGGTACAGGAAGAAGTCTGCATCCTTCAAGAAAAACATGATTTTCACGCAGGACAATGGTCCATCACACGCGTCCAAATACTCCACAGCGTGGCTGGCAAGAAAGGGTATAAAAGAAGAAAATCTAATGACATGGCCTCCTTGTTCACCTGATCTGAACCCCATTGAGAACCTGTGGTCCATCATCAAATGTGAGATTTACAAGGAGGGAAAACAGTACACCTCTCTAAATAGTGTCTGGGAGGCTGTGGTTGCTGCTGCACGCAATGTTGATGGTGAACAGATCAAAACACTGACAGAATCCATGGATGGCAGGCTTTTGAGTGTCCTTGCAAAGAAAGGTGGCTATATTGGTCACTGATTTGTTTTTGTTTTGTTTTTGAATGTCAGAAATGTATATTTGTGAATGTTGAGATGTTATATTGGTTTCACTGGTAAAAATAAATAATTGAAATGGGTATATATTTGTTTTTTGTTAAGTTGCCTAATAATTATGCACAGTAATAGTCACCTGCACACACAGATATCCCCCTAAAATAGCTAAAACTAAAAACAAACTAAAAACTACTTCCAAAAATATTCAGCTTTGATATTAATGAGTTTTTTGGGTTCATTGAGAACATGGTTGTTGTTCAACAATAAAATTAATCCTCAAAAATACAACTTGCCTAATAATTCTGCACTCCCTGTAGTATCTGTAAAAAAAATAGTAAATTCTTGAGTAAGAATTATGTCTCTTAGAAAAGAAAGTGTAATCTTTACTCTCTGGGTTAAATAGTCTCCATGTATCAAATAAATCATAATTTAGTATTTCTTTATAGAATTTCTGAGCTGTATCATTTATAGTTCTATCTGATTTACGTGGTTTTTCTGATGATCTATCATTTTTAGTGTCAATAATCATATTATAATCCCTGCATATTATCATTGCTTATTTTGTCTCCTTATATGCTATTTTTAACATCCTTTTCAGAAAGTTTATTTGTTTCTTATTGGGTAGATAAATATTAACCAAAGTTATATCTATATTATTTACTTTCCCAATCCAGATAATATATCGACCTTCTGAGTCAATTATTTTATGTTCTTCTTGAACTTGTAGGTGTCTACCAAATATGCATCCTCTGGTTTTAGTTGTGTAACAAGAATTAATTGAATCTGAGAGATATTTATTCCTAATTTTATAAATCTTCCAATGTGTCTCCTGGAGACATATTATGTCTGATTTCATTTTTAGGAGACTAGTCATAATTATATTTCTTTTTTGAGGGGAATTGAGACCCTGTGTATAACAGATATTATTTTAATCACTATTATCTTTTAAATATATTCTAGGACTATGTGTCTTTCCCAGATTATGAACAAGTCTTAAATGGTATCCGCTCATTCCTCCTTCATTTCTTCTATATTTTTCTCAGAAAAAAACTCTACTAACCCATTCATACACACATACATTCTCCTTCTTTTATGGGAGCTTAACTCCCAATATATCTCTCCCATAATGGGTGTGTCGATTTGACAAAGAAAAATGTCAGGTTCTTTTTTCGCTTTCCTTTTTTTTTTTTCCAAGGTAGCGTACTTGCAAAAATAGCACTATAATATATTCTGTTTGACGATTGGTTCAGTCCTTGAAACAACTATAACATCCCAAAAGGTGACATCAGAGGGAAGGGGTGGAGAGAGGAGGGAAAGAGCAATTCGCCTTCTTCCCCTCTCCTCCACCCCGTCACCTCCCCCTCACATCCTATCCTCAATATTTATACTTCACAACATTGCATAATTCTCAACAATATGGACAGTGTCCTTGACTCTAAACAAAATCCAATTTCCAACTCCTTGAGATTCATATATTATTTATAAGGTCCCTTGTGTTATTATTTAATCTAGGATATGTTCCAATCATTTCCTTAATTTAATCCATATTAACTTTCTGAATTTCTTACAATATTTTATATGTTTCTTCAATAAATTAGTCAATTCACAGTGGTACTGAGATTATTATTGGCAACAACAAGAAAAAAGAAAAAACCCGGGTAAGGGTGGAGGGGAGGGGGAAAGAGCAATTAATCCCCCCACCCATATATTCCATCCTTAACTTTTTTACGTCCCAGTGACAGATAAACAAATTACATTTTTCTAATCAATTGAGGTCTATATATCATTAATTAAATCTTGTTTTTATTATCCAATCTGAAAGATGTTCCCATTTTTTTCCCTTAATCCATTTGGTTATTTTTTCAAACAACAATATCTTACCTTTACCCTTCTTACTGTAAGTTACGATTTCTACTTTTTAAATTCATGGGTAATTTTTTAATTTATTAAAATGTGTTTATTTGTAAAAAAACAAACCAAAAAAGCTCTACTTTTCTTTGTGAATATATTCATATTTTAAATGTTTATATTTTCTTGTAAGGTAAAATATATCTAAGCTAATAATTTATTTTAAAGGAATTATTCTATTCGTGAAATGTGCTTCATCGATATGCTTTTTTTTTTTTTTTTTTCTCTTTCTTTTCTCCCTTTCCCTCTTCTTCTTTCCCTTCACTTTATAACTTTACATACCGTATATACTCGAGTATAAGCCAAGTTTTTCAGCCGAGTTTTTCACTCTCCCCCCCCCCCGTGTCTCTCTACCCCCCGTGTCTCTCTACCCCCCGTGTCTCTCTACCCCCCGTGTCTCTCTACCCCCCGTGTCTCTCTACCCCCCCTTGTCTCTCTACCCCCCGTGTCTCTCTATCCCCCGTGTCTCTCTATCCCCCGTGTCTCTCTACCCCCGTGTCTCTTTTTCCTCCCCCCTCCTAATCCTCAACCCCACTCTCATTCTAACCCCCCCCCCCCCCCCTCACTTACCTGCTCCGGCCTCCGCTCATTCCGGGTCTTGATGTGGCGCGCATGTGAAGTCACACGCACGCCACGTCATTAGCATATACCGGGTGCCAGCACCCGTTATATGGTAATGCCGTGATGTCACACGCACGCCACGTCATTAGCATATACCGGGTGCCGGCACCCGGTATATGCTAATGCCCTGTCGCCATGCGCGCCACGGTGCCGGCACCCTGTATATGCTAATGACGTGGCGCGCTTGTGACGTCACATGCGCGCCACATCAAGACCCGGAAGGAGCGGAGGCCGGAGCATGTAAGTGAGGGGAGGGGTAGTATGGGGGGGGGGGGGGTTGAGGATGGGGGGGTTGAGGTTGAGGATGGGAGGGTTGAGGTTTAGGAGGAAGATTGAGGAGGGGGTTGAGGATGAGGAGGGGGCCTGAGGATGAAGAGGGGGCCTGAGGATGAAGAGGGGGCCTGAGGATTAAGAGGGGGCCTGAGGATGAGGAGGGAGGTTGAGGAGGGAGAGAGGTTGAGGAGGGAGGGGTTTGAGGATGAGGAGGGGGTTGAGGATGAGGAGGGAGGTTGAGGAGGAGGGGATTGAGGAGGAAGGTTGAGGATGAGGAGGGAGGATGAGGAGGGAGGTTGAGGATGAGGAGGGAGGTTGAGAATGAAGAGTGGGGGAGAGACACAGGGAAGAGAGAGGGGAGAAGAGACACGGGAGAGAGAGGGAGACACAGAAGGCACAAAAGGGACACAGGGGGCAGCACATTTCCCACCCTCGGTTTATACTCGAGTCACTCATTTTACCCAGTATTTTTTAATGGTAAAATAGGTGCCTCGGCTTATACTAGGGTCGGCTTATACTCAAGTATATACGGTAAGTCATTTGTGACATCATTGTTGTGTATAAATGATATCTTTAGTGATAAATAGTATGTGAAAAGTATATTTCTAATGATATAATGTGCTTAAGTATTTTCATTCATTTCTCTCTTCTCCTTTTTTTCCCCTTCCCCTTTCTTCTTTCTTTCCTTCCCCCGTTTTACCCCTCTTGGGGCTTTATAAATATATATATTTTTTTTTTTACTCCCCTCCCAATTAGTTTTATCTTATCTATAACTTTCTTTCATCATTTTTCTCTTTGGCCTATAAGGTTTTAAGGTTTATAAATGTGCTCAATACATTTTAATTTGTCCCCTTTTAAGACTTTGTTTTGAATTTTTAATAACCTTCCAACTAATTATGTTTTATCTGTAGTTTTCTTTCCCCCAAAAAGGGGGGGGGGGGGGGGGGGGGGGGGCAAAAAAAGTCCAAGATTTAAAGAAAAAAACAAAACAAAAAAATATTATCGTGTTAATAATTTCCACTCTAGAGTCTTAATCGACAAGTCTTTTTATACATAGTTACATAGGGCCTCATTCTATTATCGGCCGTAAATCGTCCGTAAGGCTGCGATTCCTTGCGGGGGTTCTGTTAACTCGCAATTCAATTATACGGCCTCGCAAGGATCTCCCCTTACGGCCGGCCGCATATCTTGAAACCGGCCGTAAGCTCTGAAATCTAAAAACGCAAAAATAAATTCAAGCCTGCACTGTACAGCTCTGTAAATGCTAGGGATCATATTGGGGGACATGAGGATTAAAAGTAACCCACTCTCAAGCTTGCACATCAGCCCAAACCCGAGTTCAAATTAACTGTTTATTTTCCGGCTGCGGCGTGGGCGTATCTGAGGTGCTCCAAGCACTCTGGACTTTTTACATGCATATTTTACGTATATTAAAAAAAATATATTTTACGGATTTGAGTATAGGGTAATTATGTGCTATTTTTGCTAACACCGAATATCACTTTATAGACTCTGCAAAGTGCAGGATGGCTTTATTTGGGCTATTTTATGTGCTTAATTGGTGCTAGCGGGACCTCTTTCCTGCAAGTAAGCTGCGGCTCGCTTTTAGCCTTGCAGAGAGGGTTCCCGGAGCAATTGAATTGCAAATAGGAATTTCTTACGGCCAATTTCCTTGCGGCCGTTTTAGATCAAAGGCTTTCCTCTGGCGCGAGCGGCCGCAAGAGATAGCAAGGCACCGGCCGCAAGCCTGCCGGAATCCCCGGCCGGAGGGGAATAGAATAGCCGGAAAGTTTGCGGCCGGTCCTTGCGGCTGCGGCCGATAATAGAATGAGGCCCATAGTATTTAAGGTTGAAAAAAGACTTTCAGTCCATCAAGTTCAACCTTTTAAGATCTCCTCTGATCTGCAATATGCGGATTAACTATTAATTCATTAGTTGTTAATTAATTATTGATCAATTATTTAATGTTTTTTTTTTTTTTTTTATTATTATTAATTAGTCCAGAGGAAGGCAAATAGAAGAAAAAAAAACAAGCGAGACTTAGCCAATTGTCTCAAGGGGAAATGTAAAAAATTTGGATCATTACTGTCTCTCTAATTATCCATGATAACCCTGAATACCCTTTTTAATTAGAAATAAATCTAGTCCCCTTTTAAAGTTATCTATCGAATCCGCTGTCACCACCTCCTCTGGTAGAGCGTTCCACAGATTAACCACCCTTACTGTGAAGAACCCTTTTCTTTCTTTGAGGTGGAATCTTTTTACTTCTAACCTCAAGGGATGGCCTCTTGTCAGTTGAAAACCTCTTGGCACAAAAAGCTCCCCCGACAAATCTTTATACTGACCCTGGATGTATTTATATAAGGTAATCATATCTCCTCTTAGACGCCTTTTTTCTAGAGAAATGAAGTTTAATTTGGTTAGTCATTCTTCATAACTTAGCCCCTCCATTCCCCTTATTAGTTTTGTTGCCCTTCTCTGTACCTTTTCCAGCTCTAAAATGTCCTTTTTATGAAGTGGTGCCCAAAATTGTACTCCATATTCCAAATGAGGGCATACTAGAGATTTGTATAGTGGCAGAATTATATTTGCTTCCCTGGCTTCTATACCCTTCTTAATACATGCTAATATTTGATTTGGCTTTGCAGCTGCTGCTTGGCTTTGAGCACTGTTACCTAGGTGGTTGTCCACAAGCACTCCCAAATCCCTTTCAAAATCTGATACACCTAGATTTGCTCCATTAAGATTATAATTTGCATGGCTATTTTTCCTTCCCAGATGCATAACCTTACATTTATTCGTATTAAATCTCATCTGCCATTTAGATGCCCATTCCTCAATTTTATGTAAATCCCCTTGGAGGGAAAGCACATCATTTTCTGATTTTAATTACCTTGCACAACTTTTTGTCATCAGCGAAAATGGAGACCCCACACTCCAATCCTACCTCTAAGTCATTAATAAATATGTTAAAAATGAGAAGACCTAATACTGAACCCTAAGGAACCCCACTTTTTGCTTCTTCTTTTTCCTTGTATGCTATGTTCCAATCTGTTCAATTTTTTTCCCCTTCTTTAACTGTTTTTATTGGATGCCAGTGGGAATCCTTCAAGATTAAAATTCTTGCTAGTGACCTCCATTTGTAAATCAGTTTTTCTCTTCTCAATGCTTGGGTTATATGTAAATATTATTTTCTTCTGGTCAATGTGGCTGCTGATAGATCTGAAAAAACATTCAAAGTTTCATATGGGGCATCCAAACTTTTTTTCTTGAAGTTTTCTCTCAGTATGGCTTCCTTTGTTGGTAGAAAGTATATTTTTGCTATCACATCTCTTGGCACAGTACTTCCTAGATGGGATGGAAGTGATAGTCTATGGACAGAGTCATTTTTTTAATCTTTCTGTAGTATAGAAGAATCTAAAATTCAAAACAATTTAGTCTTCTAAATTATTATATTTTTCATTTAATTTACATACTTTTTTTCTAGACTTGAAGTGTATGTTATCAAATTATTATGATCCACTATTAGATTATCGATTTTGCTTTCCAATTTGTTGGTTCTAGATCCAATTTCATTTATAATCTTTGTGTTCTCAATACTTTGTTTTTTAAATTCCTCTGTTACATATGTTTGAAACTGCAAATAATAATTTCATTTTTGAAATAGTAATAATTTCATCCTGTTCTATTCGTATTGTTTTGTTGATTTATTAGTTAGAGGAACTTGATATGTTCTGTTTATTGACAGGTTCACTCATTATTTGTTCTGAGATTGAGTTCTCCATAAATTCTCCTTTATTTATTGGCAAAAAAAATGTATGTGACCTCTGAGATGTCTCTTTAATTTTTGATTTAGAAGCCATCATTGTTGATAACACGATCTAATCACCAGTGATTTAGCTTTATCTTTTATTTGAATTGACTACTTTACTAAACAGCTTATTTATGGCTCAAAACACACTTTCCGTTTCTTTTTAACATACTGTATTAAGAAGTTAGTTTGTATCTATCTCAATAGATTTTACTTCATTAGTGGTCCACAAGGAAGATGCTTCCGCACTATTATATCGGAAACTGTCCTTTTATTTACAATGAATAATATTATTATATGTTGTCCTTTCATAAATGGAGAATTGTGTGTTCAATCATCCATTCTAGAAATCGCTTAGAACTTATCCTACAACCTACCGCTGTTCTTTTATTTGTAGCAGAGGTTCTTTGCAGGAGATGTAAATTCACCTTTAATGAGATTGAAATAATTGTAATCTCTATTATAGAGTCTTTCTTGTCCTTAAACAGACTTTAGTATTTTAGGACTTTGATATTTAGTGGTATTTTGTTCAATGTGATTCTCTTAAATGCATAAAAAAGGCTGTTGTAATTGGCACTATTTGTAATCCTTCCATATATTGCTCATTCCTTACGATCTGATTATATTCATTTATATCCACTTCCATAACAAGAGGAGCATCTCTATAAATGTAATATGAATGACTGTTTCAATGGTATGGCAATTTTTATTCATTCATATACTGAACACCCATCACCCTCCAAGAGCACATATTTCAATATGCTACTATGTAGCTATCTCAGCCAATTTTCCAGTAGTCTCTCACATGAAAAATCTTAACATTTTCCAGTATATATATATATATATATATTTTTTTTTTTATCACAAATATGTTGTTTCCATCTTTGTTATGAGTAGATAGAGTTAAGTGTATGTCCCCCCCCCCCTTCATTTCCTTTTTTCTTTTAAACTTTGATTGTCATTCTTCCCCTGTTTGTTCTCTATTTGGGAGTAATATGTTACAGTTTAGCAGTCCTCTCACACCATGCCGCCCTGCAATGCGTGAGAGCTGCAATATTTCTTCTAAACAGTCTTTCCCCACGAAAATTTACAGTTAGCTGGAATTCAGGGGACTTTCTAGGGTAATCATACTCTTAAAATCGAAGGACGAAGGCGTTTTCCATTCTCCATTTGTTAACAGGTCTGGAACCTTGGCGTCCTGAGGGTGACTGGCGTGTTCTCGGTGTAGTACGGCTCTCCTTGCGACCTATGGGCGCGTCATGCGTCCTGCACGCTCATTTCCGGTTACTTATCATGTCTTCAATGTCTAGTCCCTTAAATCTGTTCCTTTCCTTCCACTGCATATTCACAGGGGATTTTATTTATTTTGTATCTGCTCGGTCTTAGGATTTTGACAATTTTTTCAATGTAATTCTTAACTTTGTAATAAGAAGCTCATGGTCTGATCGGCAGTCATTTCCAGTATTTTGTTTTTGCTGACTGTATAGAGCTACTGTCATTTCGCTACAACGTATATAGTCAATCTGATTTCTATGTTGTCCATATGGTGTCTTTAGAGGCTGTTGGAAGAGGTTGTTGCTATGACCAGATAATTATCTTGACAGAATTCTACTAATCTCTGACTTGCTTTATTTTGTGCTCCAAGGCCAAACTTGCCAGTTATTCCAGGTATATTTTGTTTCCCTACGTTAGCATTCTAATCTCCTATGATGAGAGTAACCTCCTTTTCTTGGGTTTAAATCTATGACATGTTGAATATCTTTGTAGAACTGGACAACTTCAGCTTCCACGGTTGGATCATAGACTTGGATCACTGTTTAAATGGCTTGCCTTGAATTTAAATTTAAATAATTTTGTGATTTATTGGGTTGTAACCGGGCACTGCTTTGACCACTCTTCAATTGACTATGAGGGCTACTCCACTTCTTCTGCAGGATTCTCGACAACAGTAGACGATCTGGTGTTTGTCTGTTGTGAAATGTCCCATTGTAGTCCATTTGAGTTTACTAGTTCCAAGGATATCAACGTTTAACCTTTTCCTCTCATGTCTGACTACATCTAGTTTACCTTGGTTCATAGTTCTAACATTCCAGGTTCTTATGCTGAATTGTTCTTTTCAGCCCCAAACTTTCCTTTACCCTCCAGACACCTTCGCACCTGGGTTTCCTTTCGGCTTTGGCCCAGCCACTTCATTAGATCTGGTGCTACTTGTACTCATCCCTTCTCTTGCTCAGTAATGTGCTAGACACCTTCTTACCCGAGGGGCTCATCTTCTTGTGCCATAGTGTTATGTCTCAGGTTGTGCTTGTCAATAAAGTTATTTTTATAAAGTTATCTTGGCAAAGATACTGGAGTGTGTTTCCAGTTTCTTCTCCACTGGACAGGGATTTGTCTGACTTCTCTGCTATGACCTGCCCATCTTTGGTGACCTTACATGAGCTCACAGCTTCATTGAAGTACAGAAGCTCTCTACGACAACAAGGTAGTGATCCATATGGGGAAACTCATTTTACACTCATCTATATCTTGAAATGTATTCATCACTTGTGATCTTTCATTACAATATCTCTTTAAACAAGTAAAAACCAACATACTAATATGAATATGTACTAGCGACTTGCCCGTCAAAAAATTACGGCAATGTGATGTATATGTTTGTCAAGTTGTTTAGTTATTAACATATATTTTTGACACTTGTAAGTATTTTAATATGAACGTGTATTTTTGTAAAATGTTGATGTAATGGTTTTTTTAAATGTAATTTGTATCTGAAGAATTGTTAACTTTAATATACATTGAATGAATAGGAAAGCAAAAAGTAAAAAGCCTTCTTGAAACGTCCCGAATTTTAACATGAAGTTTAAAATATATGTAAGCAATAACCTTCAAAGTATATCTTTTTAAACTTGAACTTTATTTTTTATGTAAGTTTAGAAGTTGACAAAACATTGGTATAATTTTGAACATTATAAACAGGAACATAGTGAATACATTTTGTAACCTAATTTTTTATTAAAAGTATTAACATTTGAATGTAAAAACAGTTGACCTTTAAATTAATCAGTATTAACATGCAATTTCTATCACAATAATTGTTAACTTGAATATACATTAAATGTAGAGGAAGGCATACAGTAAAAAATCTCCTTAAAACGTACGTAATTAAAGTAATTCATTACGGACCAAATAAACTGGCGATAAACATTAACCTAGGTAGTAATCTTAAGATAACAGACAATATTTACATTGTGACTTAAAAGGTGCTTGACCTCTTAACATCCACTTTGTAATCTGTTGAATGAAATAACTTGAAAATATATTTTTTAAACTTGTAACATTAGAAACATTAACATAGTTCCTTCACATTTTAACATAATTTTTACTAACAATGCAAGGCAAGTATTTTGTGAGGCGAATCATTCATAAACAGTACTTCCATTAATTATGACTGAATTAAACAACCAATTGTTATGTATTTTGGAATGCTTTTTAAAAAATGTTGGCATCTTTAATTTGTATCCTGCAAAGTTATAGTACTTCATAGTAGACAATGTTTTTAGTAAAAATACGTCCATCTTCTAATAAATCACCTTGACTTTCATTGTTTTCAATGTAAACTTTAATAGCCTGTGGATTTTTGCACCGTGACAACGCAACGTACAATTGACCATGTGCAAATACTGGTTCTTCCAAGAAAATATCCACAGATTTGAAAGTTTGACCTTGTGATTTATTAATGGTCATGGCAAATGCCATAATAATGGGAAATTATCTTCTTTGAAGTATAAAAGGGAGACTACTTTCACTTGGTGCTAAATCTATTCTTGGTATGAAAACTCTCTCTCCTTTATGGGTCCCAGTTAAAATTTCAGCATCTATAAAATGGTCCTTTCATTGTTGAACAATTAATCTTGTGCCATTGCATAGGCCTTTTTTGGGGTTCATATTTCGCAGTAACATGATAATTGCACCTTTCTTTAGCTGCAAAATATGTGGTGGCATTCCAGAAGGAGTTAGAGAATTTATGAATTCAGTTGAAAAGTTAGCCTGACTTTCATTGTCATCAGCAAGTACAGAATCAGCACTGTGATAATTTCTTTGTGGTGCATTAATTTTTTTTAAGATTTCATTATTGAGTATTAATGCATCTTTATTTTTACACGTCAGTATAACTTGGTTGGCAAGCTCGGAATATTCTTCGATATTTATGCTCCCTTCAAATATAGCCGATATAATATCTTGTTGACAAATCATATGAGGTGGGATCTCTACAGTGTCGTCAGGTAAATTTAGTATTTTTTCTGTTCTGCCTTCTCCAATTTTAATAAGCCAATCATTGAAATCAGTTTGGCCTTCTGATCTCATATTTTGTTTCAGTTGAAGATGGGTAAAATGTTTCCATACTGTGCTTGACTTGATACAGGTTTCGATAATGTCAGTTCGATTTCCATGTACAACGACAGGTAATGTTTGTCTAAAATCGCCACCCATCAACATTACCTTTCCACGAAATGGAAAAATATTATCCATGACTTCACGAAGCAAACGGTCAATACATTGGAGGGCATAGCATGACATCATTGTGGCCTCATCTATTATAATTAATTTACATTTCTTTAATTTCTTTGCTTGTAAGGATGTCATGCGAATATCTGACACTGAATTTTCTAAAATAGGCACTGGCAGTTTAAATCCACTATGAACAGTTCTTCCACCTTCTAATAAAAGTGCAGCAATTCCAGTAGTGGCAAACGCCATTGCTATTTTTCCTTGTGCTCGTACTGAACTCATTAATAAATTGTACAAATATGTTTTTCCTGATCCGCCAGGTCCATCAAGATAGAAATAACGCTCTCTCACCATGTCATCATCTATTGCATTTTTAATGGCATGAAATGCTTGCAATTGTAGTGTATTTAAAGTTGCAAGTCTTTCTTGTGTTCTTTCTGCTTGTAGTTGAATGTCATAGTCTTCAAAGTTAATGTCATCTATAAGACCTGGATCAGGCAAATTAAAACTTGCACAACTTAATCCATGAGTTAAAAAGACTTCTTGGATTTCCATTAACGCTTTTAAGTGTGCAATGGGTTCATTGTATCGTCGCATAAAGTCTTCAGCCATATTACTTTTAAAAGTCTCCCACAAAGCTAATGCATTTGGAGCATTTGAGAAGATACAAATAAAAGCAAATTGTTCTCTCATCTGTCGTGGCATTTGACATTGTGCTGCTTCTTCTAAACATCTTTCCCACTCTGTATCATCAGCGAGTAAGTTTCTATGTCTTGCAGCTAAATGGAAGGATTCATATACAATGTCATTAACCGTTCTTAATTGTTCAAAACTTTGTGCTCCTGGAACATTTAAAAGTAATATCCGTAAGCAAAAACGTTCAACATCTCTTGGACTGACTGTGTAAATTCTTGGAATAATTTTATTGCCTCTGGTTTTTCTTGGTCTCCATAATCCATTCACAAAAACATAGTGATATGGAATTTAAATATATAAGTATTGTGTTGCTTCAGCATCAGTGGAATTTAATGCAAACCATGCAGTTAGTGTAGTGTGACGATCTTCACTTTGGGCCAATGCATTCATTTCATTTCCAGCATGGAAATAGACTAAATGTCGTTGTGGCAAATGTACTGCTAAC
Organism: Discoglossus pictus; assembly: GCA_027410445.1. Classification (NCBI taxonomy): domain Eukaryota; kingdom Metazoa; phylum Chordata; class Amphibia; order Anura; family Alytidae; genus Discoglossus; species Discoglossus pictus. The sequence goes on from CM050173.1 coordinate 3,117,156, forward strand.
CTATATACTGCATGTGATCTATCATGCATTTCAAATTTTAAAAGCCTCCACTTAGCTTCTGGCGCACTGACATAGCGAGCATCTACATGAGATGCAAGTTCATCATGTACTAACTCACTACTTTCAGGGTTGTCTGCACTTTTGACGACTACAGTAGCTGCATCGTAACCTTTGTAAATATATTTGTAGACATATTTAATGGATTTGATGGAAGTGCAGGCTTCTACGTTGATGTGGGCGTTGTACTTCATGAGTAAATGTGGATTGTAGGGTACTACATATCTATTGTCCACTTTTTTTCCCACGAATAATGGCACTATCTCCTTCTCTTCTTTTATAAAGTGGATATCCATCACAATTGGCATATGTTTTGTCTCTATAATCTTTTGGAAATTCTTTGGAACATTTATTATTTTCCATACATGGTGATTGTGGATTAAGGTCACCACAGGGTCCATGAATCATGCGATGAGTAACAATCTCATATAGTCTACCATATAGTTCTGGATCTGGTAGTTCAGCAACAATGACTGCATCCACTTTGTCCGAAGTATCTAATTTATCTTTTTCTTGAAGTATTATTAGAAGATGTGCATGTGGAAGGCCTCTTTTTTGAAATTCAATGATATATACATAAGCAAGACATTTGCCAAATAACTGATTTATAGTGAAGTCACGTATTAATTCATTTAATTTAATCTTAAAAACTCTGGCTACTAAATCTGGTCGATCTGAAGCAGTTTGTCCAAGAAGTAGATTTTGTGTAATTTCTGGCCATTGTGGATTACATGTAAATGTCAGAAATAAATCGGGTTTTCCAAATTTAGTGACAATAGCCATAGCATCATTGTATCTTTCTCTCATATTCCGAGGAGATCCTTGAAAGGAAGATGGTAAAATGATGGCTTTGCCAGCTGTCATGTCTCTGCTTGTAGCCACGTCAGCAACATAGTCCATTAATCCAGAATATTGTTCTACACGGAGTTTATCTTGTTGATATTTGATAAAGTTTAAATTATTTGCCTCAACTTGCAAATATGAATCAATAATCCATTGTTGTGTTAGTTTCCCACCACATAAAATTGGATTAAATACATTGCGAATGGCAATTTGAGCTACTTTAAATTCAAGCATAGAAACATTATTTCGCATTCTGGCTTTAGCATTTGGGTAACTGGGAAGAGTTAATTTTGGTTGCCAACCTGCTTCTCCGTGTGGGAAAAAGATGGGATATGTCATTGGATCTAAATTTGGACTTAAGATACTCATATTAATAAACGGTTGCTCCTCATTTCTGGGATATATTCGAATGTCTCTTTGAAATGGTGGTTCTCCTTCATCATTCTGAAACACCATTGCAACCTCATTTGATGTTGGCAAGTTATAACGACGTTTATCAGTATGTCTGTCTCTTTTAAGCACCATATTAACCTTCGGCATTGGTAATTTATGTCTTTGTGCATGAAGTAGTTGTTCATTTTCTACTTCTGCCAATTTTTTATAAGCTTTACTGTAGGGATTGTTGTCCATAATGTAATTTAGCTCTATAAAAACACTGTGTAAGCATTTTTTATTTTCTTCCATCTGCATACGTTGGTCAACAGCTTCCATTGTATCTAGGACATATAGTTGAGCAAATTTTCTTTGATTTCCTTCCTCTGGATGTAAATGGGAAGTGCGATGATAAATTTTTCCTTGGACTTTAAAACAGTAAGGACCATGTCCTGGTACATTAGCAGCTAATGTTGCCCCCATGGATGCAAAGGATATGGCACTATTGTAGGATCTTATGTTTGTTTTAAAAAATTTGTAGTTTGGAAAAGTAGGTTCAGTCATAATGTTTTGTAAATAGAGAGGAAATTGTTTCCTTTCTGGAAGTTTAAACTTGCCTTTTTGACAGCAACTAATAAATTGGCCATCTCTGGGTCTCTCCTGTTTAAAATAATAAGCCTCACAAAACTGACATTGAGTAGTCATGTTCCCACAACTATGAACCTCTACTGCTAAAGACTTGAGTAGAGGACAATTTGCAAAGCATATAGGATTTTGACTTTCATATTCATCTGGTGAAATGTCATATAATGTTTCAACAACAGGTTCTAAATGCTTTGTTTTTTTCGTGGCTTTTCTTGGTATATGTTGTATTGTTTGAGGTAAAATGTCATGTAATGTTTCATGAAACGGTTCTAAATGCTTTGTTTTCTTTGTTGCTTTTTTTGGTATCTCTTGTATTTTTTCAGGTAAAATGTCATCTGATGTTTGAGCAACAGGTTGTAAATGTGTTATTTTCTTTGTTGCTTTTTTTGACATATCTTTAATTTCTGCAGGTGACAGTCTTTTGCTTGCAATTCTTTTTCGTTCTTTTTCTCATCGAATTTCCTTCTTCTCCGGTGTCTGCTGGCTGTCTGCTCTCTGTCGTCGTTCTCTAGCTTGGCGTCTTTTCTTTTCTTGTTTACTCTCGTTATCAGCCATGTTAATCTGTAAAAATAAAATAATGTATGATTAGTTTATTTTGAGATGTTAAGTTGTTTTTCATGACAAATTGTTATCAACAGTGTGTTTACATTTTATACTTAATCAATTTCAATGCGGTCAATTGAATAGAGGTCTAAATAAGGCCATCAGATAATTATTTAAAGAAGTTTTTATTTATTAAACATGTATCCAAAAGCAAGTGTTTCAGTAACTAAAAAGGTATTTTCAAAAAGATGTTATGTCCTTATTTACAGCACTATTCAATTTGTCAAATGGCAATTAAATTAGGGTTTAGGACTGGAATGTTACAATAACAAAATGTATAGATTCTGTGTTTTTAGACTTTTTTGGAGTATGCAATTTTTTTTTTAAGGTTACATTGAAGTTTGTATTTACTGTTAAAGATTATTGGCCCTAAAAGACAAATAAGAGATAGATGAAAAATGTGTTAGTTATATTTTTTCAACAGTTATAGTTACCGGTGGTTTATTTTAAATTTTATTTTCTGTTGACATCGATGCAAAGCTAAGATCTTTATTTTTTTTTCTCTTTTTTTACTTGTTATACTGTACCTTGATTGAAGTTTGATTTCAAGCAGAATCTTTGTTGGTCCTGTGTTGAAAGCCTTCATCTGATGGTCTGGTCCTGTGTTGAAAGTCCTCGTCCGATGGTGTAGTCCTCTGTTGAAAGTCCTCGTCCGATGGTGTAGTCCTCTGTTGAAAGTCCTCGTCCAATGGTCTGGTCCTCTGTTGAAAGTCCTCGTCCGCTGGTCTGGTCCTCAGTTGAAACTCCTGGTCCGATGTTCTTGACGCAGTATCTGTTATAAAATAAAAATGAAAATGTTATTTTATTTGAATGTATTTGTATTAAGGAAAAAATGACATTATTTCTGTGTTATTTTACAATCCTGTTTGGTGCACACCACTTTTGGTATGCTTATTTAGGCTTTTTTCTAAGGCTTATAGGTTGTTAAACATTAAATAAGAATATAAATGTAGTTTGGTATGTGTTTGTGTGAGTTTTCGTACAATCCTGTTTGGTACGCACCACTTTTGGTATGCTTATGTAGGCTTTTTTGTACGTCTTATTGCAAAAGAATATTACATATATTACATTGCAAAAGAATATTAATTTAGTTTGCTATGTGTTTATGTGAGTTTTCGTACAATCCTGTTTGATGGGCACCACTTTTGTTATACTTATGTAGTGTTTTTTCTAATGCTTATAGGTTGTTAAACATTGAAAAAGAATATGAATTTAGTTTGCTATGTGTTTGTTACAATCCTGTTTTGTGTGTACCACTTTGTGTTTACCATATGTTGCATACTTTGGCCCTCATTGAATTGCAGTTTGGCCAATTCAATAGGGTTCTAAATGTGCTTATTTGGAGCCCTATTGAATTGTCCAAAATATCAATTGAATGAGGGCCTTTGGTTGCTGTATTTGTTATATTGTCGGGGCCTCATTGAATTTCGTTTTTCGCAATGGAATTGGGCTCAATATGACCACAGAGCATCTTTTTTTACAGAAGTTTTTAGTTAGTGAACTTGTATCCAAAAGCAAGGTCTTCACTAACTAAAAACTTCTGTAAAAAAATATGCTCTGTGCTTATATAGAGCCCTATTGAAATGGGCAAATGACATTTGAATGAGGCCCTCGGCCATTAAACATATTTAGGTCCTGAATCAATTGCGTTTTGCCCAATTGAATAGGGCTCTATATAAGCACATAACATATTTTTTGACAGAAGTTTTTAGTTAGTGAAGACCTTGATTGTGGTTAGAAGTTCAGTAACTAAAAATGTCTGTCTAAAAAATCTGTTATGTGCTTATATAGAACCCTATTCAATTAACCAACTCGCAATTGAATGAGGCTCATGGTTCGGTTCTTTTTTATACTTAATACTTTACCTTGATTGAAGTGTCGAATGACAGAGGGTCCCCTCCTAGCAATCTTAATCCGCCGGTCTTCTTGTAGTGTCTATTTGAAAAAGAAAGTGAAATAGTGAATTATATAATTTTTTTATTTTATTTAGCAAAGCATGGCCTTTTCAGCATTTAATGTATTTTTCTATCTTACCTGTTCTTCTTTGTTGGTGTTCTTTAAAAGGGATTGTGCTTCACAATGCACGGTGCAAATTGTTGAGTGACGCTGTTGATGCAGAGTCTGTTTGAATATTAAAAAAAGTAGAAAGATTAAGCTTTAGGTGATCTATTGAATTGCAGTAAATTAATGTCATTTTAAATATACTTCTGTAATTATTTTCAATTAACATTATTTTTCGGTGGTGGCTACACACATATGTCACAAACATAAAGCACATTTCCATAGTTGAAAGTAATTTTTTTGTGTGCGTGTGACATATCACTATACATGAATCATATTTGAATTGTTAAATGAGCCTTATTTTTTTTTTTGGCCAACATACATAAATGTGTGTGTGACATGTGACTATAGATGATACACATATATGTGCGTGTCACATATCAGTATACATGAGTCATATTTTAATATTCCCAACTTATTTTTTTCTAATGTCATTTAAATGTAGTTGTTTATTTAGTTTGTTTTAAGATAATTTTGTTGCAGGGGCAATACACATATATGTGCGTGTCACATGTCAGTATACATTATACACATATATGTGCGTGTCACATGTCAGTATACATAAACCTCTTTTTGATTTTTTTTTGTTGTTGTTGTTGTTTTGTTAAATGAACCTTATTTTTTGGGGGGGCCTACACACATAAATGTGTTTGGGACATGTGAGTATACATGATAGACATAAATGTGCGTGTCACATGTCACTACATAAATCTCATTTTCCTATTTAATTTTTTTTTTTGATGTCCTGTCTTGATAATAAAATGTAATATAGCTTACCTCTCAGTTGTAATTTGCACAATTTAAAGTATTAAATTAGGAAAGAATTGTCTTCTCAAGTTTTAGCAGCAGTTATGTCTGAAGTCACTCTGTTCATCACCTGAGTAGAAATGTATTTTTCTCTGTCAAATAGGCAGTATTTATAAACTTGTAGAACATTCTGGAAAGTTAGACCGTTAGAACGCAATACGCATGCGCTATTTGCGTTCCAGCTTACAATTTGCGTTCCATCCGCCATTTTGTGCGTAGTAGTGGTTAAAATGGTGTTTAATATGAGTGTGATCCGTTCCGCATAGTATGTGTTTCATTATTGTGAGTAAGTGTAGTGTAGTTACGTCCGAAGCCTCGTTTTCGTTTTGTTCGGCAGCCATTTTTTCTCTCGCTTAGCCGATTTTCGGCAGTTTAAACTCTTTGTTTTGGACTTAAATGGACGTGTAAATTAACTTTTGGAGGTGCCGGATGCCCGCCCGTGCTGTAAGTAAGCTTTTTATGTGTTCGTTGTTTTTATTTCTTGTGTTTGTGATGTTTTGATGCGCAGCGGTTGGAATGGGTCTTTCGCGGCCGTATTTTTTTCTGATGCGGCCGTATGTTGTTGCGATGCTGTCGTATTTCTTTGCGATAGACGCGGTTAGCTTTTACGTGTACGACGCAGTGTCTTTGTTTCTAAGTCGTGCGTATGTGTGTTAAGAGCGTGTGAGGGGCCTTTTTTACTGTTTTTTGTTAAGTCTTGCGTCTGTGTGACTGGGTGTAAGCGGGTGTGAGGCGACTTTAAGTTTTTTTTTGTTATGAAGTTGTGTGTGTATGTGTGTGTTAACACAGCCGATGTTGGGATGCTCCCACCACCGCAAATGCGGACCCTCGCTTCGCGAGGATCCGCATTTGCGGGGACGTTGTTGGGTTTTTGTTGGCTGGGAGGTTGAGTTTATTTTGTTAAAAAGTCGTGTGTGTGTATGTGTGTGTTAACACAGCCGACGTTGAGCCTCCACCTCCGCAAATGCGGACCCTCACTTCGCGAGGACCCGCATTTGCGGGGAACTGCGTCCCTCGCTTCGCGAGGGACGCAGAGCCCGCAAGCGTGAGCAACGACCCGTACGCTCACAACTATATATGTGACTAGCGAATTGCCCGTCAAAAAATGACGGCAATGAAATTGTAAGGTAGCTAATGCTGTTTGGTGTATAATAATGAAATATGTAATACATTACTAAATGAATATACTGTACCTATTTTGAAGCATTGTGATGAAGAGCTGGCAATCTGTGTTGATGTTGCTGCAGTAGTGGTGTGGAGCTGCTGTGTAAGCATGCTGAATGTGTGCACTGTGTGGTATGAATATCCGTAGGTGGTTTGTGGCGTTTTGCGAGTTTCTTGTGGTGTTTTGCGAGTTTCTTGTGGTGTTTTGCGAGTTTAGAGTGCTGTACCCTCGTTTTCGTTTTGTTCGGCGGCCATTTTTTCTGTCGCTTAGATTTTTTTTTAGTCTCAAAACTCTTTTATTTCGAGTAAAATCGAGGTCTAAGTTGCATTTTTGAGGTCCTGGGTGCTCCCTCTTGGTGTAGGTAAGGTTTTTATGTATGTGCTGTGTGTATGTATTGTGTTTTAAATGTTTGTATGTCGGCATGTTGCGTCCGATGTTTGCGAGGTCGTAATGTGTGGTAACGTGTTTCGTAGGTTGTTTGCGTTGCTCGTAAAATTTAGCGAGTGTCGTAATTTGTGTGTCGTGTTTTTTGAGTAGCGACGTGAAGTTTGCGAGGGTTTGAGGCCCTTGCCCAGTGACCTCGCCAGCAACTGAGGCCCTCGCTTCGCGAGGGGCCTCAGTTGCTGGCATGGAGTGCCTTCGGCGCTCCATGCCAGCAACTGAGGCCCTTGCCCAGTGACCTCGCCAGCAACTGAGGCCCTTGCCCAGTGACCTCGCCAGCAACTGAGGCCCTTGCCCAGTGACCTCGCTATGCGAGGGCCGCGGCTCGCTACGCGAGGGCCGCGGCTCGCTTCGCGAGCCCGCAAGCGTGAGCAACGACCCGTACGCTCACAACTATATATGTGATTACAACAAGATCATGACATAATAAGATTCTAAATATGATTCACTAATAATTTAAGTTTGAAGTGGCTTACATACAGAGATACAAAAGGGGGACATAGATATCACATATATAGTTGTGAGCATACAAGTTGTTGCCCTAATAACCCCCCCAACACTCATATTACAGAAAGAAAAAAAAAATACATTACAACCCCACCCCCCACTACAGAAAAAAAAAAAAAAAACATTACACACCTGAAAAGGAAATACATATAACACATACAATATGATACAATACAATACATACAATACAAATTAAATGAAATACAATACAATACCCCCCAATCTAGCTAATATACAATAAATCCTATATATCTAAAATACATCACCCAATCTATCTAATATGCAATACATCCTATCTATCTAATATACACCCCCAATCTATTTTTTTTAGAGCGCGGATTGTTCCAGTGCCCAGCCAGGGCAGAAGAGGCCGGGGACATCGCGGGGAAGTAAGTACACTGTATATTATGTTTATTTTACTTTGTCTTTATGTTTATGTATGTTGTAGTCATGTAATGTTTTTTTTTCAACAGGGGCCGCGCCGGAGAAGAAAAGAAGAAGGACGGGGACATGCTGGAAAGGTGAGTAGAATATTTAGAATGTTTATTTATTTACTGTAAATGTTGTACTCATTTTTTTTTTTCCTAGGTGGCTGATCTGAAGGGACATCTGCAAAGGTAAGTGGTCTTACTTATTTTATTTTAGCTTACAATTAGGGTTTTTTAGATAGAGATAGCATTTATTCTATGTTAGATAGGGGATTTATTTTGAATAGGTTTTATGTATTTTATATTAGATAGATTGTGGGATGTATTTTAGATAGATAGGATGTATTGTATATTATATAGTATTGTATGTATGTTAAGGGTATGTATTTTATATAGATAGGCTGTATTGTATATTATATAGTATTGTATATTAGATTGGGGATGTATTTTAGATAGATAGCATTGATTGTATATTAGATAGATGGGGTGATGTATTTTAGATAGATAGGATGTATTGTATACTAGATAGATTCGGTGATGTATTGTATTTGATTTTATTTGTATAATCATTTTTTTCTCTCTCTTCTGGCGTGGGGTGGGGGGGGGGGGTTGTAATCTATTTTGTTATTTTCTGTAATATTCCCTTTTTTATGTTTTGTGACTTAGGTTTTTTTATTTTCTGTAATGTAGATTTTTTTATTTTTGGTGACTTTAGTTTTTTTTTTGTAATTAGAGTGGGGGGGTTATTAGGAGGTAGGTAATGTGGGTAGGTAGTGTAGGTGTTAATAGGTTAGTGTTGAGGGGGGCTAGTTTAGATGTAATGGATTATTGGGGGCTATAGTGCAGTGTAGTGTTTATACTTAGTGTCATGAGGGTACTGTAGAACATTACTACAGTAGAACATTACATTAGGGTAATGTTAGGCTTCTAACTGTCCCATGAGGGTCTCTAAATACCCTTATGGGACTAACAGGGTTAAATAGAGGCTTATGAGGGTCTGTATGACCCCCATAAGAGACCGGGTTAAAATGGTGTTGTGCTTACACTTTGAATCATGAGGGTCCTGGATGACCCACACGGCACTTATAGTGTTATTACATGCGTCCATTACTGTGTTAGAGGGGTCTATATAGTTGAGACACAGTACACTCACATTGTGTGACAAACAGCATTTCAACACTTTTTTATTGCCCCGTCATTTTTGACGGGCAAGTCGTTAGTGTATAAATAAAAGTCACATAATAATGGAATATTATTATCATCAAGTCCTGTAGGATTGATTACATAGGTCTTAGAATAGATATTAGCAGCCTTATTAAATTGTGATTCGGTAAATTTAAAAGTGCTCTATTTAAGCACACAGCATATTTTATTTACAGAAGTTTTTAGTTAGTGAAGACCTTGCTTTTGGATAGAAGTTCACTAATCTAAAAACTTCTGTAAAATAAATATGCTGTGTGCTTAAATAGAGCCCTTTTAAATTTACTGAATCGCAATTTAATAAGGCTGTAGGTCATTACATAAAGCTCAAGATTTTGCTATGTTAGCTAGAAATCATTTGGAGAACCCTGAGGACAAGGAACAAAATAGACAATATATTATCTTGCCTCTCAAAAGCATTTAGTACATTTAGATCTTTGTTTCCCAGCAAGTAGGAATCTTTTTCAACACATATCAGGAGGGTCATTACAAGAGGAGTCCCCACTGCCAGCTCTACACGATGGGTTTTCCATTCTTTGGAAGTCAGATAGAGAAAATCATATACCGAGGAACATCTGACCACAGTAATGAGTGAGATTACTATCAATGGGGAAGCACCAGGGAACCTCCCAGTGTTTACCAGATCTTATCTCTGGAATTATCAATAAGAATCGCAACCTCTATATTTCATACTTGGAACTCATCAAAACTGCTTTGCACGATCAGATAGATGGGCCACAACATCAATGAAGTGTTTATTGTGGCCATTCAAACTAGTGAATGGAGCCCTAGGAGAGATGCAGTTGCAAAGCCCAGCAATCTGTGCTCTCCACCTATCTCTCATCAGCTATAAGTGGAGAAAGTAGATAAGTCATCCACCATCAGCATAACCATTCATATACATCAAAAGAGTATATTGAAATCTTTAATCACATAAAGCCTGATTTCTGTGCTAAATAGGATGTGATCACTTCCACGGCCATTCTTTTGTTTTTCCACAAAATCAATATAATGGCCCCAACAGCTTCTTCCAGTTAGACAACATATAGTAAGTTCAGTAAAATACAGCAAAGTCATTGGGAACGCAAAGCCATGGGGGGTTGTAGTGGCTCAAAGACAAATAAAACTCAGCCCCAGATTCCAAAGACCAACAATGTGTTATGAAGGCAAGGCCCGCATAGTCCAACAAGGTTATGGGGTCAATGGTACCTGATATCTCAGTCTATCCTTATTACCATACAGAATGTGTTCTGCAACCAGGACCATATCTCCAGGCTCCAGATCCTTGGTGTCTGTGAGTTTGTCCAAATCTTCATGGGGCGAATTTCATGGACAAAAGTCAAGATTGGGGCATCTAGGACAAGAGATTACAGAGAGCAGATTCCTGCAGATGGCTGTCTGGGCCAACAGTAACACCTTCTTCTTCCACATTCTTTTTAACAAATGAGTTTGAGATGTACTTTTCTATTAAATTTTCCTTTTTTTTTTTTTTCTTATTTTTTTTGAAGAACCATTTGTCCCATATTTAGACTATGCTCATTTGTAGAACTAGACTTTATGATGGACATATTGTCTGGATTTTTTGTGTAAGTAATGGAAACATTATCTTCATCTAAGGCTTGCTATAAATATGGGACTTTGGTTCTGGTGCATAACCTTGTTTCCCGTTTCAGTCATACTTTTTGAACCGGTTGCCGTCTATGGTTTTAAAAACTGAACCTTAATTTACACTCAGAATGTAACACTCTGGTCAGCTAACTTCTGAGGACCTGACGTACAGATGACTTAGAGCCACATTCAATTGCAAGCCACAAAACATTTGCGGGCTTGGGGAAGTTGAGCAATTGAATAGGGATTTGCGATTTTAGCCATTGTAACTCTTGCGAAAGTGAAAGAACAAAGGCTTTGGGAGGCATTAAGTTACAGGTTTAACCATCGCCATTTTTTCAAGGCCTTAACACGTAAGCAAATTAACGTGCGTAAGCAAATTAACGTGCGACCTCAATTATGGGTTACCAGATCACCCGAAACCTCAATTGAATGGGGGCCTTACTTACTTAATTAATAACTTGCTTTAGAAAGGACACTGTTTATAATAGAAGATCTGAGACATGATGTGCTTATTTACCTTTATCTATCACCTAATAAATGTGTTATCATTTATCTTGTACCCAACTGCATTTAGATTGTAAGCTCTCTTTTGCAAGCTTGGATATATGTTGAATTATAAGGTGGGACATTTGACAAGTTCCATTTTAGTCAACTGATTTTCATGACCTAACATACAGTTGACTTCCAAACTTATTCCTAATAGGACTTGCCTTATAAATGATACCAGCACTCCTTCCGTTTATGAGATCTGAGATATGAGGTGCCTATTTACCTTTAGCACGCAATGAATGTGTTATCATTTATCTTGTACCCAACTGCATCTAAGTTCTATTATATGTTGAATCATAAGGTGGAAGATATCTAATCATTTATACCTGAATGCTGAACACGGCTAAACTCATCATATAATGCTCTACATCTTGAAGAGGATTCCTCACGGTCTACATTTCATTACAATAACCCTTTAAGTGGCAAATTACATTTCAAAAACCCACTAATAATAATTGGTTATGAAATGTATGAAGTAATTTGTGGTTGACATACAGAGTTAAACAGGTGAACCTTTTATGTATAAATAAAAGCCACATAGCAATGGAACCCAGGGCAATTAATATGAATGAGTCCTGTATGATTGATTGATTGTGCAGGTCTAGATTAGATATTATCAACATAAGCAAGTGATTTACATGATGGATTTTCCACTCCAGGTTTTCCATTTGCATCAGAGAGTCTAAAGGTGAAGTCAGAGAGAGAAGAACCGGACACTGAGGGTGATCTGACCAAAATAAAGAGTGAGATTGTACCATCTAATGTTGGAGGTGAGTATCCTGCAATTCAACCAAAAGGTGTCTCCAATAATTAGTCCTGGAATCATGAGTGACGTGAATAAGAAGAGATGAATAGAATTGTGGTGGTCATCTTCATGAAGTAATACTTTTGGCATTTATTTTACTATTTACTTTAATGGAGTCCTTGCAGAGTTAGGCACATCTGAAAATGTAATTAGATGAGTCACATTTCAGAAAGAAGTCTGGGATAAAACGTAAAAAGCTTGAGAATCACCAAGAATACCAGTTAACCTTCATCTTAAAAGAAGTCACAGGCCTTACTGAGTGGACATGAAAGTTCCCTTTAGATGCGTCTGGCAGATTGTTAGATGATTACTATGGTTTGCACAAATGAGACAATAATAGTAGACACAATTATGGATATTTTACAGTTTACTTTTAGCCCAGTGGGTTTCAACAGGAAATTACTGTAAAAAGACTATACTATGTTACAAGTTCAACCTTTTTAGATATCTTCTGCTCCTTTTATATATGTGGACTATTTTACAGTGAAGTTTAGACAAAATATTCCTCTCCTGACAGGTTTTGAGTTCACCTGTAGATGAGGGGCTACAGTACAATACAGGAAATAAATATTCAGGTACAAAATAGCAGCCACAAAACAAGCATTTAAAATTCCCTCCACATAAAGATTTCAAAAAGTGCTTAGAGTCCCTTGGAGCTTAGAGGGGCAGTCTCTGACAGATGTGCCTGGCGTGCTTCCATGACATGCCTGGCGTGCTTCCAGGAGCAGACAAATAGGACTTATACTAAGTATACTAACAAGCTGCCTTCTGCTGAGCATGTGCTGAGTGGTATCAAATACTCTAATATTATCTAAAGTGACAAACAAAATCCCCCTCTCCATTCAACCCCAGATAGATAAAAATCCAAGATTGCCTCAGGTCTCGCATCCTCTGACTCCAATGGGATAATTTACATTTTTATCTATACAGCATCTAGTTGCTTAATAAATCTGGGTAAGAAGCTTATTGGATTACTTGGAGATGTCTTCTGGTGATCTACTGAGGACCCCCTAGGTGCAGAGGGGAATAGGTATATGTATTCATTTATTTTGTGAGCATGTCCACAGTGCCAACACATGAGAAGAAAGTTCCTCGTTCTCCATATCCTCGATAGCATAAATTGGACAGTCCATGAAACTTTCACAAGGTGCTAAATATTTCATTGCGAAGTTGCACTTAATAGGTAAATGGGAAATAGAAATCCATAATCACATGTTTTATTTTAACCAAAAAATCAATTAAATGCAAATAGATATATAAAGGGGGTTGGTGCTCACAGAGCACAGCTTAGCTGGGCCTAGCATGGAGGGTGGAGCTGGGGCTAGTGAGGATGTCCAGGGAGGTAGCTGGGTTACAGTTACAATGGGAAGCAGGGGAAAAAGGAGGAGGCAGGCCAGTTCTGAGTTGGCAAGCAACAGATTTGCCAGATTGAGTGAAACTGTTGGGGATGTCCATTCAGGAATAGCAATGCCAGATAGAGCTGTTCCATCTAACAGTCGGGCGAACTGTTCTACTGGAGGACTGGGAGGGCAGCATAGGCAGAGCAACAGGCAGGTTTTGGTTGTTGGGGACTCTATTATTAGGAAGGTAGACAGGGTGATTTGTCACCCAGATCCCAGCAATCGAACAGTTTGCTGTCTCCTGGGTGTTCAGTTCGGCATGTTGTGGATCGGGTAGATAAACTATTGGGAGGGGCTAGAAATGAACTGGCGGTCTTGGTACATATTGGTACCAATGACAAAGTTACTGTAAGATGGAGTGTCCTAAAGAATGATTTTAGAGAACTAGGTAATAAGCTGAAGACAAGGAACTCCAAGGTAGTATTTTCTGAGATACTACCAGGGCCACGTGCTAGCCCAGGAAGGCAGAAGGAGCTTAGGGAGGTTAATGCATGACTAAAAATGTGGTGCATTAAGGAGGGGTTTGGGTTTTTAGAGCACTGGACTGACTTCTCACTTGGGTGCAATCTCTATAGAAGGGATGGATTGCACCTTAAGGATGAGGGAGCTTTTGTGCTAGGGGATACGATGGTAGGGGGAGATTTTAAACTAGTAGGTGGGGGGACGAGATAGAAGTAATGGGGTAGAAAGTATAGAGGGGGAAAGGAATGCATTAACTAGTCATGGGAGAGGAGATGGGGGAGGGTTAGTACAGTCAATAGGGAGTTATTGCTAAGTAACTCAACTACAGAGGCAGGCACTTCAGAACTACAGATTCATAACATAAGGTGTATGCTTGCTAATGCCAGGAAAAATGGGTGAAAATTATTAGCAGTTGACAAATGGGATGTAATAGGCATTACTGAAACGTGGTGGGATAATTCTCTTGACTGGACTGTTAATCTGGATGGTTATAACCTATTTAGGAAAGATAGGGGCAATGGTAAAAGAGGAGGAGGGATTTGTCTGTATGTTAGGCCTGAATTTAAGGCTATAGTCAAAGAAGATATTTATGGTGGAACTAGCAGTTATATTGAATGTTTGTGGGTAGAGTTAAATAGTCGAGCAGCAAATTCTGAAAGAATATTAGGAGTTTGCTAGAAACCCCCAAATATAATTGAAAGTGAGGAGATGCAATTATTGTTACAGATTGGAAATGCAGAGAAGCATGGGCAAGTTCTAGTAATGGGAGATTTGAATTACCCTGAAATAAACTGTATAAATGAGACCAGCAGTTCAGGGGGGAGCAGGTTCTTGAGTACACTCAGGGATCATTATCTGGTTCAGGTTATACAAGGACCTACTTGGATTTAGTTATCACAAATAATATTGATATAGTATCACATGTTGAAATAGGGCCACCTTTGGGAAACAGTGGTCACTACACAGTCTCATTTGAGATTGAATTAAAAAGACATAACTGTAAGGGGCTAACGAAAACTCTTAATTTTAAAAGGACAGATTTTAACGGTCTAAGGGCAGCAATACAAAGTATAGACTGGGACAGAGAACTG
Source organism: Discoglossus pictus (assembly GCA_027410445.1). Classification (NCBI taxonomy): domain Eukaryota; kingdom Metazoa; phylum Chordata; class Amphibia; order Anura; family Alytidae; genus Discoglossus; species Discoglossus pictus. The sequence goes on from CM050173.1 coordinate 3,132,203, forward strand.
GCAGGTAAAAATACTGAACATAAATGGACAACGTTCACATTCTTACTTAATAAACATACTTATCACCATATACCATGTGGAAATAAAAGTAGGAGTAAATCACAACCCATGTGGCTTAGCAGTGAATTAAAGATGAAGATGAGAAGTAAAAAAAACAAGAATTTAAATTATACAAACAAGAGCGGACAGAGACGGCTTTACATAAGTACAAGAAAAACAACAAGGCTTGCAAAGGGCTATTAGACTGGCTAAAATCGAAAATGAAAAGTTAGTTGCAAAGGAGAGCAAGACAAACCTTAACATATTTTTTAAATATATTAATGGGAAGAAGGACAGGAAGGAAGCTATAGGAACATTACAATGTGCACCAGGCCATCTGATAATTAGTGACCAGGAAAAGGCAGATTAACTAAATAGGTTCTTTTCTTCGGTATACACAAGGGAGGTACCTTCACCAAATAACTGGTTAACGCTGGAAGAAATCCAAAAGAGGTTGAAAAAAAATAAATTTTAATAAAGCCCCAGGTCCTGATGGAATACACCCAAGGGTACTGAGGGAACTAGGCTCTGTAATAGTGAAACCATTATATCTAATTTTTCAAGATTCACTCATCTGGTAGAGACCCTGTGTTGACTGGAGAAAGGCAGAGGTGATACCTATATTTAAGAACGGAGCAAGAGCAAATCTGGGGAATTATAGTCCGGTGAGTCTCACTTCAGTAGTGTGAAAGCTTTAAGAAGGGTTAATAAAGGATAATATATAAGAATATGTCTATTGAAACAAGATTATAAGTAGGAGCCAACATGTATTTATGAAAGATAGGTCATGTCAAACAAACCTAATACGTTTCTATGAGGAGGTTAGTAGGAACTTGAATCAAGGCAACTCAGTGTATGTAGTCTATTTGGATTTTGCAAAGGCTTTTGATACAGTGCCACATGGGAGACTATTGTGCAAACTAAGGGATACAGGTATTGCCATAGATATTTGCTTATGGATTGAGAGCTGGCTAAAAGACCGGAAGCAAAGGGTTGTGGTAAATGGAACATACTTGGATTGGACTAACATGGGGTACCTCAAGGTCCAGTATTAGGTCCCCTCCTTTTTAACAATTTTATTAATGACTTGGGAAGTGGGATTGGAGTGTGGTGTCTCCATTTTTGCTGATGACACAAAGTTGTGCAAGGTAATTAAATCAAAAAATTATGTACTTTCCCTCCAAAGGGATTAGCATAAATTAGAGGAATGGGCATCGAAGTGGCAGATGAGATTTAATATGAATAAATGTAAAGTGATGCATCTTGAAAGGAAAAATAGCCATGCAATTTATAATCTTAATTGGGCAAATCTAGGGGTATCAGATATTGAAAGGGATTTGGGAGTACTTGTGGACAACCGCCTAGGTAACAGAGTTCAATGCCAAGCAGCATCTGCAAAGGCAAGTAAAATATTAGCATGTATTAAGAAGGGTATAGAAACAATGGGAACAAATATAACTCTCCCACTATACAAGTCCTTAGTACGCCCTCATTTGGAATATGGAGTACAATTTTGGGCACCACTTCATAAAAAGGACATTTTAGAGCTAAAAAATGTACAGAGAATGGCAACAAAGCTAATAAAGGGATTGGAGGGGCTAAGTTATGATGAAAATCTAACCAAATTAAACCTATTTACTCTAGAAAAAAGCCGTCTAAGAGGGGATATGATTACCTTATATAAATACATCCAGGGTCAATACAAGGCTTTGTCAAGGGAACTTTTTGTGCCAAGAGGTTTTTTTAACTGACATCGGGACATCCTTTTAGATTCGCAGTAAAAAGATTTCACCTTAAAAAAAAAAGAAAAGGGTTTCTACACAGTAAGGGTGGTTAATCCGTGAAATTCTCTACCAAAGGGGGTGGTGACAGCGGATTCGATAGATAACTTTAAAAGGGGATTGGATATATTTTTAAATAAAAAAGGCATTAAGGTCTATCCTGGATAAATAGAGAGGGATTATTGATCCAGGGATGAATCCGATCACCAGTATCTGGGGTCAGGAAGGAATTTTATATTGTTTTCGCTGTTGATACAATTGGCAGAGTTTCATTGGGGGGTTTTTTTCTGTTTGCCTTCCTCTGGATCAATTAACAATAAATCTGTGTAGATCAGAGGAGATCTAAAAAGATTGAAGTTGATGGACTAAAGTATTTTTTCAACCTAAATTATTTTGTAACTATCTAAAGCTATATAGTATAAATATTATAATATTACTTTCTATGTATAATATTGCATGTGGCCATTCTAATACATTTTCAGACGTTGTGTATTAAATATTTACATTTTTAGCTGTTAGTCATTCTTTCTGATCCACAACTGAATAGGGATCTTATCTAAACCCACAGTTCCTCTCATTTCTTCAGGTGTTTAATGCTGTTAGGAACTAAAGCAAATGTTTTAAAAAGTAACAAGTACACTTATTTATTTTAAGATTTTTAAAAACGTACTGCAAACGTTAAAGACACGATTTACATGAATGTGTATTGTACATATGACACTTTAGTGCTCCTTCAGTAAATGTCTTTATTTTCTTATATTTCTTTGAACAGATGGATCCATGAGACAGAATACTTCTGGACAACATCCCAACACAGTGACTTATACAAAGAAATGTTGGACTGAAACCACCACAGAACTTCACCAAACCATGTTGGTTCAGTATAACAACAGTTTACTAAAATCACAGAGATGCGCTCAGCAGAAGTCTAAAAAAAGAAAGGAAGAATGTTCTGATTGTGGGAAATTTTTTGTTAGCAAGTCGCATCTTCTCATACATCAGAGAGTGCATACAAGGGAGAAACCATTTGCATGTTCTAAGTGTGAGAAAAGATTTAATCGGAAATCTAGCCTTATCCAACATGGGAATATACATACAGGAGCTAAACCATTTGTATGTACTGAATGTGAGAAAAGATTCACTCAAAAATCTCATCTTATCCAACATAAGAGTGTACATAGAAAGGATAAAACATTTGAATGTTCTGAATGTGCGAAAAGATTCACTCATAAATCCAGCCTTATCCAACATAAGAATTTACATACAGAGGATAAACCATTTGCATGTTCTGAATGTGGAAAATATTTTGTTAGCAAGTCTTATCTTCTCACTCATCAGAGAGTCCATACTGGAGAGAAACCGTTTGCATGTTCTGAATGTGATAAATGCTTTGCTCAGAAAGTTCACCTTATCCAACACATACGTATTCATACAGGGGAGAGACCGTATACATGTTCAGATTGTGGGAAATCTTACACAACTCAATCAGCTCTTTTTTGCCATAAAATATGTCTTTCAGAAGAGAAAAAATGTGTATGTTCTGAGTGTGAGAAAAGCTTTAACAGCAAAGCACACCTAATAAGACATGTAAAAATACATACAGGAGAGAAATCATTTATATGTACTGAGTGTGATAAATGTTTTAGCACAAAGTGTAATCTCCTTAGGCATCAGAGAATTCATACAGGAGTGAGACCATTTGTGTGTTTGGATTGTGAGAAATGTTTTAGTACTAACTCAACTCTAGTAAAACATCAAAGAGTTCACACAGGAGAGAAAAAATTTACATGTTCTGAGTGTGCTAAATGTTTTAGATGGAAATCAGGTCTTTATCGTCATCAGAGAATTCATACAGGCGAGAAACCGTATACGTGTTGTGAGTGTGGGAAATGTTTTACCACAAGTTCAACCCTTATACAACATCAGAAAACACATACAGGGGAGAAGCCATATGTGTGTCATGAGTGTGGGAAATGTTTTACCACACGTTCAAACCTCATACAACATAAGAGAACTCACACAAGATAAAATGCATTTTAGGGTGGTAAGCAGGCTCCCAGAAAACATACATGAGACATTCTCTTATATGCTGGCTAAAAGATAACCTAAAGACAGGTAGAGGGATGTGTGTACCTAGCTTACCACTTGTTAGTTCAAGAAATTTGTATTTCTAAAGTCAACAATAAAACAATGTATAAATAAAATGGTTTCTAAATCAATGTACCTGCCTGATGTGCTGGATCTGTCTTCACCTTTACATGTAGGTGTGTGTATAATGCTATTATTATGTTGTAGGAATGTTAAGTTCAGAAAATTTACTTAATTCAGATTTGAATAAGAATCACATTTTCTGTTTTGGGTAGTTGAATGTTTACACTATATTTTTTAAGGCATAAAATATATTGCTGTTTTTATGTTGTAAGATGTAATGAAAACCAAAAAGCACAGAAGATATCCTTAATACAAAGTTTAATAAGAAGTTAACTTTTTGTCTATAGTGTGTTAGTAGTTTTTTCATGTACATGCACTTACACTAACGACAGAAATGATCCCCTAATTTGATGAAATATTGCCTGGAAAGATTTTTATGTGTTGAAGTAGGTAAACTAGAAAAATAAAGAGTAGAGCATATAATTCAAAGCATTTATTTTGCAATATGGGAATAATTAAATATAAGTTAAATTGTATTTGTTAGAAACTCAAAGGAATTATATCATTTGCTTCAAGATTTTGACTCAATTGTATAGTATACTGGTGTTAATTATTAAAATTTGGTCCAAGTTATTATATTCCATCTAATCCCTAGTAATAACTGACCAATATTTGTTTCATTGATATATTTGCCCTGCCTTTTATTTAATCCAATTTACACATATGGGAAATGGAGTTGCTCTAAAATGTCATTCATAATCACATCTAATAGTTGTGAAACTGTGATTTGTCATCACGCTTGCGAGCCTCGCATTGCTAGGCGAGCAGTTAAGGCATTGAAGCATACGGGACTTAGGCTGCAATGAGCGCCGAAGGCACTACTGCGAAGTGAGCAGTTAAGGCATTGAAGCACACATGACTTAGGCTGCAAGTAGTTGAGGAACGCGGGACTTAGAAAAAAAACTCCAATCTCGGGGGGGGGGGATTCCGACCACGGAACAATATGAATTTAACGGCCAAACCGCGTTAATCGAAAAAGAAGAAAAATTATTAAAATAAATAGATAAAAACACACACAGCACAGGGGGAGAGACAGGAAGCCTGGGAGTGAGTTTGCAAGTGAATTTGACCCATATTTGGGAGTTTTCGTCAATCCAAAATAGGCTAAGCAAGAAAAAAAATGATGGACGAAAAACATAAAAAAATCTGAAACTGCATGAAAATGAGGCTGTGCAAAGGTATTCACCCCCTTGAAGTTTTACCTATTTTGTTACATTACAGCCTTAAGTTCAATGTTTTGTTAATCTGAATTTTATGTGATGGATCAGAACACAATAGTCTAAGGCAGTGAAGTGAAATGAGAACAATATATACATAAAACAATTTTTTTAGAAATAGAAAACAGAAAACTGGTATGTGCGTATGTATTCGCCCCCTTTGTTATGAAGCCCATAAAAAGCTCTGGTGCAACCTGTTTTCTTTTAGAAATAGAAAACAGAAAACTGGTATGTGCGTATTGTGATCGTTTGCTCCTTAGAAGTGATGACAAGCAAGTGGAGTATGGAGTTCTTGACAGAGGTGAAGGAGTTAAAACTTCTGAAGAACTCCTAATTGGAGCAACTTCCCTTTAAAAGCCTGGAAAGCAGAAATTGGAAGGGGGGGTGTGGCTGACTAGGCTCTGGGCAGGTGTGCTGCTGTCAGAAGCAAGCCCAGAGTGGAAGGTGATCCGGTGTGGAATTACAGTGAAGTTTGTGAACAAACCTGTAACGGATCGCCTCGTTACTGTTACTGGGAGTACGGGGACTACAGCAAGTCGTGTGAGCTGGAAAAGTGACTACAGACTCAGGAGGTGAAGGTACAAGGAAGCCAAGTAAGTGAAGGGGATTAGTGAGGATTTCCAGGCAGAGTTGCCTTAAAGGCCTAAGCACGGTTGTAGCTGACGTATTATGCCCCAGGGAAGAAGTGGAGTAGAAGACAGAAGTTATTACACGTTCGTTTGTGTTATGCAAGGGTCCCTGGGGTGAAGCAAACGGGAGAGACGAGCGGGCCCTATGCTTCACCCGCAACTGTGTTCCAGAGAGGAGCTGTGTCCCAGAGAGGAGCTGTGTCCCAGAGAGGAGCTGTGTCCCAGAGGTTGCTGAAGGTGGCAACCCTTTCACCAGTAAAGAGTCTATTGGTTTCCTGGCCACCAGGTGGCACTTTACCAGAACAAGAGACTGTTCGCAACCTGGCCACAAGGTGGCACTTTACCAGAACAAGAGACTGTTCGCAACCTGGCCACAAGGTGGCACTTTACCAGAACAAGAGACTGTTTGCATCCTGGCCACAAGGTGGCACCCTCCGGAGCCGAGAAGCTGCCCGGGTATAGTCAGGGTGTTCCTGCATGTTTATTTTCATTTTTTAAGCAGAATTACTGCTACCCCTTTGTTTTTGTCTCATAATAAACCTGTTTGCTGTACTAAGAGAACGTATCTGTTCCTAAATTCAAGAAACCACCGCTATACGCGGCCATCCTGATCACACTGGTGTCAGAAGTGGGATGAAAAAGTGTCTGTGTTGAAGAAGACAGCCCACCGTACAGCCTAAATATGGAGGAGGCCCTTAAAGCTTTTCTAGAAGCACAGCGGGTAATGAACAAGCAGCAGGCAGAGATGAATAGAGTGCTGGCTGCTAAGCTGGGTCAGCGCCAGGCCATGTTTAAGTTGGACAATGAAAATGGCTTTGAAGTTGAGGATGACGAGGGAAACACTGAGACTGTAGCAGATCTCCTGGGAGGTGAAGATAATGAAGAGATTGGAAATGATGACCGGCTCGAAGTGAGTGCAACGGATATTGTTATATCTGTACCCAGACATGTGACTACAGAGTCCACCATGAGGCTATACAAGGTCGGCTATACAAAGTTGGGGGATTCACTCCTTCCTGATAAAGGCGACACAGGAAGGATGCAAACCGACCGGTAAGGTAGAAAGAAGATGGATTTGCAGTTGGCCACTATCGCAACCTTCTACCTCAATGCGGACAGCACAGAGGAGGAATGGTTGGCGGGGCGAAGAGTTCTTGAGTGGTGAGCAACCCTACCGGATGTCCCGCCTCTCAGCATGTCGCCCAACACCGTGTTATTGAACTGAGGGGGAGGGTGTGTGATCATTTGCTCCTTAGAAGTGATGACAAGCAAAAGGAGTATGGAGTTCTTGACAGAAGTGAAGGAGTTAAAACTTCTGAAGAACTCCTAATTGGAGCAACTTCCCTTTAAAAGCCTGGAGAGCAGACATGGAAGTGGGGGTGTGGCTGACTAGGCTTTGGGCAGGTGTGCTGCTGTCAGAAGCAAGCCCAGAGTGGAAGGTGATCCGGTGTGGAAGTACAGTGAAGTTTGTGAACAAACCTGTAAAGGATCCTTTTGAATCCGCTCTGTTAGTCAGTGCAGAGTTTTCTGTCTGTTGCATTAATCAGTGTATAGGAGAGAGTGGGTGTGGCTTGGTCTGTGTAGTTAAATCTGGGTGCATTTGTGTGAGGTCTGGTTTGAATCCGCTCTGTTAGTCAGTGCAGAGTTTTCTGTCTGTTGCATTAATCAGTGTACAGGTGAGAGTGGGTGTGGCTTGGTCTGTGTAGTTAAATCTGGGTGCATTTGTGTGAGGTCTGGTTTGAATCCGCTCTGTTAGTCAGTGCACAGTTTTCTGTCTGTTGCATTAATCAGAGTACAGGTGAAGTGAAATGAGAACAATATATACATAAAACAATTTTTTTAGAAATAGAAAACAGAAAACTGGTATGTGCGTATGTATTCGCCCCCTTTGTTATGAAGCCCATAAAAAGCTCTGGTGCAACCTGTTTTCTTTTAGAAATAGAAAACAGAAAACTGGTATGTGCGTATTGTGATCGTTTGCTCCTTAGAAGTGATGACAAGCAAGTGGAGTATGGAGTTCTTGACAGAGGTGAAGGAGTTAAAACTTCTGAAGAACTCCTAATTGGAGCAACTTCCCTTTAAAAGCCTGGAAAGCAGAAATTGGAAGGGGGGGTGTGGCTGACTAGGCTCTGGGCAGGTGTGCTGCTGTCAGAAGCAAGCCCAGAGTGGAAGGTGATCCGGTGTGGAATTACAGTGAAGTTTGTGAACAAACCTGTAACGGATCGCCTCGTTACTGTTACTGGGAGTACGGGGACTACAGCAAGTCGTGTGAGCTGGAAAAGTGACTACAGACTCAGGAGGTGAAGGTACAAGGAAGCCAAGTAAGTGAAGGGGATTAGTGAGGATTTCCAGGCAGAGTTGCCTTAAAGGCCTAAGCACGGTTGTAGCTGACGTATTATGCCCCAGGGAAGAAGTGGAGTAGAAGACAGAAGTTATTACACGTTAGTTTGTGTTATGCAAGGGTCCCTGGGGTGAAGCATACGGGAGAGACGAGTGGGCCCTATGCTTCACCCGCAACTGTGTTCCAGAGAGGAGCTGTGTCCCAGAGAGGAGCTGTGTCCCAGAGAGGAGCTGTGTCCCAGAGGTTGCTGAAGGTGGCAACCCTTTCACCAGTAAAGAGTCTATTGGTTTCCTGGCCACCAGGTGGCACTTTACCAGAACAAGAGACTGTTCGCAACCTGGCCACAAGGTGGCACTTTACCAGAACAAGAGACTGTTCGCAACCTGGCCACAAGGTGGCACTTTACCAGAACAAGAGACTGTTCGCAACCTGGCCACAAGGTGGCACTTTCACCAGTAAAGAGACTGTTTGCATCCTGGCCACAAGGTGGCACCCTCCGGAGCCGAGAAGCTGCCCGGGTATAGTCAGGGTGTTCCTGCATGTTTATTTTCATTTTTTAAGCAGAATTACTGCTACCCCTTTGTTTTTGTCTCATAATAAACCTGTTTGCTGTACTAAGAGAACGTATCTGTTCCTAAATTCAAGAAACCACCGCTATACGCGGCCATCCTGATCACACTGGTGTCAGAAGTGGGATGAAAAAGTGTCTGTGTTGAAGAAGACAGCCCACCGTACAGCCTAAATATGGAGGAGGCCCTTAAAGCTTTTCTAGAAGCACAGCGGGTAATGAACAAGCAGCAGGCAGAGATGAATAGAGTGCTGGCTGCTAAGCTGGGTCAGCGCCAGGCCATGTTTAAGTTGGACAATGAAAATGGCTTTGAAGTTGAGGATGACGAGGGAAACACTGAGACTGTAGCAGATCTCCTGGGAGGTGAAGATAATGAAGAGATTGGAAATGATGACCGGCTCGAAGTGAGTGCAACGGATATTGTTATATCTGTACCCAGACATGTGACTACAGAGTCCACCATGAGGCTATACAAGGTCGGCTATACAAAGTTGGGGGATTCACTCCTTCCTGATAAAGGCGACACAGGAAGGATGCAAACCGACCGGTAAGGTAGAAAGAAGATGGATTTGTAGTTGGCCACTATCGCAACCTTCTACCTCAATGCGGACAGCACAGAGGAGGAATGGTTGGCGGGGCGAAGAGTTCTTGAGTGGTGAGCAACCCTACCGGATGTCCCGCCTCTCAACATGTCACCCAACACTGTGTTATTGAGCTGAGGGGGAGGGTGTGTGATCATTTGCTCCTTAGAAGTGATGACAAGCAAAAGGAGTATGGAGTTCTTGACAGAAGTGAAGGAGTTAAAACTTCTGAAGAACTCCTAATTGGAGCAACTTCCCTTTAAAAGCCTGGAGAGCAGACATGGAAGTGGGGGTGTGGCTGACTAGGCTTTGGGCAGGTGTGCTGCTGTCAGAAGCAAGCCCAGAGTGGAAGGTGATCCGGTGTGGAAGTACAGTGAAGTTTGTGAACAAACCTGTAAAGGATCCTTTTGAATCCGCTCTGTTAGTCAGTGCAGAGTTTTCTGTCTGTTGCATTAATCAGTGTATAGGTGAGAGTGGGTGTGGCTTGGTCTGTGTAGTTAAATCTGGGTGCATTTGTGTGAGGTCTGGTTTGAATCCGCTCTGTTAGTCAGTGCAGAGTTTTCTGTCTGTTGCATTAATCAGTGTACAGGTGAGAGTGGGTGTGGCTTGGTCTGTGTAGTTAAATCTGGGTGCATTTGTGTGAGGTCTGGTTTGAATCCGCTCTGTTAGTCAGTGCACAGTTTTCTGTCTGTTGCATTAATCAGAGTACAGGTGAAGTGAAATGAGAACAATATATACATAAAACAATTTTTTTAGAAATAGAAAACAGAAAACTGGTATGTGCGTATGTATTCGCCCCCTTTGTTATGAAGCCCATAAAAAGCTCTGGTGCAACCTGTTTTCTTTTAGAAATAGAAAACAGAAAACTGGTATGTGCGTATTGTGATCGTTTGCTCCTTAGAAGTGATGACAAGCAAGTGGAGTATGGAGTTCTTGACAGAGGTGAAGGAGTTAAAACTTCTGAAGAACTCCTAATTGGAGCAACTTCCCTTTAAAAGCCTGGAAAGCAGAAATTGGAAGGGGGGGTGTGGCTGACTAGGCTCTGGGCAGGTGTGCTGCTGTCAGAAGCAAGCCCAGAGTGGAAGGTGATCCGGTGTGGAATTACAGTGAAGTTTGTGAACAAACCTGTAACGGATCGCCTCGTTACTGTTACTGGGAGTACGGGGACTACAGCAAGTCGTGTGAGCTGGAAAAGTGACTACAGACTCAGGAGGTGAAGGTACAAGGAAGCCAAGTAAGTGAAGGGGATTAGTGAGGATTTCCAGGCAGAGTTGCCTTAAAGGCCTAAGCACGGTTGTAGCTGACGTATTATGCCCCAGGGAAGAAGTGGAGTAGAAGACAGAAGTTATTACACGTTAGTTTGTGTTATGCAAGGGTCCCTGGGGTGAAGCATACGGGAGAGACGAGTGGGCCCTATGCTTCACCCGCAACTGTGTTCCAGAGAGGAGCTGTGTCCCAGAGAGGAGCTGTGTCCCAGAGAGGAGCTGTGTCCCAGAGGTTGCTGAAGGTGGCAACCCTTTCACCAGTAAAGAGTCTATTGGTTTCCTGGCCACCAGGTGGCACTTTACCAGAACAAGAGACTGTTCGCAACCTGGCCACAAGGTGGCACTTTACCAGAACAAGAGACTGTTCGCAACCTGGCCACAAGGTGGCACTTTACCAGAACAAGAGACTGTTCGCAACCTGGCCACAAGGTGGCACTTTCACCAGTAAAGAGACTGTTTGCATCCTGGCCACAAGGTGGCACCCTCCGGAGCCGAGAAGCTGCCCGGGTATAGTCAGGGTGTTCCTGCATGTTTATTTTCATTTTTTAAGCAGAATTACTGCTACCCCTTTGTTTTTGTCTCATAATAAACCTGTTTGCTGTACTAAGAGAACGTATCTGTTCCTAAATTCAAGAAACCACCGCTATACGCGGCCATCCTGATCACACTGGTGTCAGAAGTGGGATGAAAAAGTGTCTGTGTTGAAGAAGACAGCCCACCGTACAGCCTAAATATGGAGGAGGCCCTTAAAGCTTTTCTAGAAGCACAGCGGGTAATGAACAAGCAGCAGGCAGAGATGAATAGAGTGCTGGCTGCTAAGCTGGGTCAGCGCCAGGCCATGTTTAAGTTGGACAATGAAAATGGCTTTGAAGTTGAGGATGACGAGGGAAACACTGAGACTGTAGCAGATCTCCTGGGAGGTGAAGATAATGAAGAGATTGGAAATGATGACCGGCTCGAAGTGAGTGCAACGGATATTGTTATATCTGTACCCAGACATGTGACTACAGAGTCCACCATGAGGCTATACAAGGTCAGCTATACAAAGTTGGGGGATTCACTCCTTCCTGATAAAGGCGACACAGGAAGGATGCAAACCGACCGGTAAGGTAGAAGGAAGATGGATTTGCAGTTGGCCACTATCGCAACCTTCTACCTCAATGCGGACAGCACAGAGGAGGAATGGTTGGCGGGGCGAAGAGTTCTTGAGTGGTGAGCAACCCTACCGGATGTCCCGCCTCTCAGCATGTCGCCCAACACCGTGTTATTGAGCTGAGGGGGAGGGTGTGTGATCATTTGCTCCTTAGAAGTGATGACAAGCAAAAGGAGTATGGAGTTCTTGACAGAAGTGAAGGAGTTAAAACTTCTGAAGAACTCCTAATTGGAGCAACTTCCCTTTAAAAGCCTGGAGAGCAGACATGGAAGTGGGGGTGTGGCTGACTAGGCTTTGGGCAGGTGTGCTGCTGTCAGAAGCAAGCCCAGAGTGGAAGGTGATCCGGTGTGGAAGTACAGTGAAGTTTGTGAACAAACCTGTAAAGGATCCTTTTGAATCCGCTCTGTTAGTCAGTGCAGAGTTTTCTGTCTGTTGCATTAATCAGTGTATAGGTGAGAGTGGGTGTGGCTTGGTCTGTGTAGTTAAATCTGGGTGCATTTGTGTGAGGTCTGGTTTGAATCCGCTCTGTTAGTCAGTGCAGAGTTTTCTGTCTGTTGCATTAATCAGTGTACAGGTGAGAGTGGGTGTGGCTTGGTCTGTGTAGTTAAATCTGGGTGCATTTGTGTGAGGTCTGGTTTGAATCCGCTCTGTTAGTCAGTGCACAGTTTTCTGTCTGTTGCATTAATCAGAGTACAGGTGAAATGAAATGAGAACAATATATACATAAAACAATTTTTTTAGAAATAGAAAACAGAAAACTGGTATGTGCGTATGTATTCGCCCCCTTTGTTATGAAGCCCATAAAAAGCTCTGGTGCAACCTGTTTTCTTTTAGAAATAGAAAACAGAAAACTGGTATGTGCGTATTGTGATCGTTTGCTCCTTAGAAGTGATGACAAGCAAGTGGAGTATGGAGTTCTTGACAGAGGTGAAGGAGTTAAAACTTCTGAAGAACTCCTAATTGGAGCAACTTCCCTTTAAAAGCCTGGAAAGCAGAAATTGGAAGGGGGGGTGTGGCTGACTAGGCTCTGGGCAGGTGTGCTGCTGTCAGAAGCAAGCCCAGAGTGGAAGGTGATCCGGTGTGGAATTACAGTGAAGTTTGTGAACAAACCTGTAACGGATCGCCTCGTTACTGTTACTGGGAGTACGGGGACTACAGCAAGTCGTGTGAGCTGGAAAAGTGACTACAGACTCAGGAGGTGAAGGTACAAGGAAGCCAAGTAAGTGAAGGGGATTAGTGAGGATTTCCAGGCAGAGTTGCCTTAAAGGCCTAAGCACGGTTGTAGCTGACGTATTATGCCCCAGGGAAGAAGTGGAGTAGAAGACAGAAGTTATTACACGTTAGTTTGTGTTATGCAAGGGTCCCTGGGGTGAAGCATACGGGAGAGACGAGCGGGCCCTATGCTTCACCCGCAACTGTGTTCCAGAGAGGAGCTGTGTCCCAGAGAGGAGCTGTGTCCCAGAGAGGAGCTGTGTCCCAGAGGTTGCTGAAGGTGGCAACCCTTTCACCAGTAAAGAGTCTATTGGTTTCCTGGCCACCAGGTGGCACTTTACCAGAACAAGAGACTGTTCGCAACCTGGCCACAAGGTGGCACTTTACCAGAACAAGAGACTGTTCGCAACCTGGCCACAAGGTGGCACTTTACCAGAACAAGAGACTGTTCGCAACCTGGCCACAAGGTGGCACTTTCACCAGTAAAGAGACTGTTTGCATCCTGGCCACAAGGTGGCACCCTCCGGAGCCGAGAAGCTGTCCGGGTATAGTCAGGGTGTTCCTGCATGTTTATTTTCATTTTTTAAGCAGAATTACTGCTACCCCTTTGTTTTTGTCTCATAATAAACCTGTTTGCTGTACTAAGAGAACGTATCTGTTCCTAAATTCAAGAAACCACCGCTATACGCGGCCATCCTGATCACACTGGTGTCAGAAGTGGGATGAAAAAGTGTCTGTGTTGAAGAAGACAGCCCACCGTACAGCCTAAATATGGAGGAGGCCCTTAAAGCTTTTCTAGAAGCACAGCGGGTAATGAACAAGCAGCAGGCAGAGATGAATAGAGTGCTGGCTGCTAAGCTGGGTCAGCGCCAGGCCATGTTTAAGTTGGACAATGAAAATGGCTTTGAAGTTGAGGATGACGAGGGAAACACTGAGACTGTAGCAGATCTCCTGGGAGGTGAAGATAATGAAGAGATTGGAAATGATGACCGGCTCGAAGTGAGTGCAACGGATATTGTTATATCTGTACCCAGACATGTGACTACAGAGTCCACCATGAGGCTATACAAGGTCGGCTATACAAAGTTGGGGGATTCACTCCTTCCTGATAAAGGCGACACAGGAAGGATGCAAACCGACCGGTAAGGTAGAAAGAAGATGGATTTGCAGTTGGCCACTATCGCAACCTTCTACCTCAATGCGGACAGCACAGAGGAGGAATGGTTGGCGGGGCGAAGAGTTCTTGAGTGGTGAGCAACCCTACCGGATGTCCCGCCTCTCAACATGTCGCCCAACACTGTGTTATTGAGCTGAGGGGGAGGGTGTGTGATCATTTGCTCCTTAGAAGTGATGACAAGCAAAAGGAGTATGGAGTTCTTGACAGAAGTGAAGGAGTTAAAACTTCTGAAGAACTCCTTATTGGAGCAACTTCCCTTTAAAAGCCTGGAGAACAGACATGGAAGTGGGGGTGTGGCTGACTAGGCTTTGGGCAGGTGTGCTGCTGTCAGAAGCAAGCCCAGAGTGGAAGGTGATCCGGTGTGGAAGTACAGTGAAGTTTGTGAACAAACCTGTAAAGGATCCTTTTGAATCCGCTCTGTTAGTCAGTGCAGAGTTTTCTGTCTGTTGCATTAATCAGTGTATAGGTGAGAGTGGGTGTGGCTTGGTCTGTGTAGTTAAATCTGGGTGCATTTGTGTGAGGTCTGGTTTGAATCCGCTCTGTTAGTCAGTGCAGAGTTTTCTGTCTGTTGCATTAATCAGTGTACAGGTGAGAGTGGGTGTGGCTTGGTCTGTGTAGTTAAATCTGGGTGCATTTGTGTGAGGTCTGGTTTGAATCCGCTCTGTTAGTCAGTGCACAGTTTTCTGTCTGTTGCATTAATCAGAGTACAGGTGAAGTGAAATGAGAACAATATATACATAAAACAATTTTTTTAGAAATAGAAAACAGAAAACTGGTATGTGCGTATGTATTCGCCCCCTTTGTTATGAAGCCCATAAAAAGCTCTGGTGCAACCTGTTTTCTTTTAGAAATAGAAAACAGAAAACTGGTATGTGCGTATTGTGATCGTTTGCTCCTTAGAAGTGATGACAAGCAAGTGGAGTATGGAGTTCTTGACAGAGGTGAAGGAGTTAAAACTTCTGAAGAACTCCTAATTGGAGCAACTTCCCTTTAAAAGCCTGGAAAGCAGAAATTGGAAGGGGGGGGTGTGGCTGACTAGGCTCTGGGCAGGTGTGCTGCTGTCAGAAGCAAGCCCAGAGTGGAAGGTGATCCGGTGTGGAATTACAGTGAAGTTTGTGAACAAACCTGTAACGGATCGCCTCGTTACTGTTACTGGGAGTACGGGGACTACAGCAAGTCGTGTGAGCTGGAAAAGTGACTACAGACTCAGGAGGTGAAGGTACAAGGAAGCCAAGTAAGTGAAGGGGATTAGTGAGGATTTCCAGGCAGAGTTGCCTTAAAGGCCTAAGCACGGTTGTAGCTGACGTATTATGCCCCAGGGAAGAAGTGGAGTAGAAGACAGAAGTTATTACACGTTAGTTTGTGTTATGCAAGGGTCCCTGGGGTGAAGCATACGGGAGAGACGAGCGGGCCCTATGCTTCACCCGCAACTGTGTTCCAGAGAGGAGCTGTGTCCCAGAGAGGAGCTGTGTCCCAGAGAGGAGCTGTGTCCCAGAGGTTGCTGAAGGTGGCAACCCTTTCACCAGTAAAGAGTCTATTGGTTTCCTGGCCACCAGGTGGCACTTTACCAGAACAAGAGACTGTTCGCAACCTGGCCACAAGGTGGCACTTTACCAGAACAAGAGACTGTTCGCAACCTGGCCACAAGGTGGCACTTTACCAGAACAAGAGACTGTTCGCAACCTGGCCACAAGGTGGCACTTTCACCAGTAAAGAGACTGTTTGCTTCCTTGCCACAAGGTGGCACCCTCCGGAGCCGAGAAGCTGTCCGGGTATAGTCAGGGTGTTCCTGCATGTTTATTTTCATTTTTTAAGCAGAATTACTGCTACCCCTTTGTTTTTGTCTCATAATAAACCTGTTTGCTGTACTAAGAGAACGTATCTGTTCCTAAATTCAAGAAACCACCGCTATACGCGGCCATCCTGATCACACTGGTGTCAGAAGTGGGATGAAAAAGTGTCTGTGTTGAAGAAGACAGCCCACCGTACAGCCTAAATATGGAGGAGGCCCTTAAAGCTTTTCTAGAAGCACAGCGGGTAATGAACAAGCAGCAGGCAGAGATGAATAGAGTGCTGGCTGCTAAGCTGGGTCAGCGCCAGGCCATGTTTAAGTTGGACAATGAAAATGGCTTTGAAGTTGAGGATGACGAGGGAAACACTGAGACTGTAGCAGATCTCCTGGGAGGTGAAGATAATGAAGAGATTGGAAATGATGACCGGATCGAAGTGAGTGCAACGGATACTGTTATATCTGTACCCAGACATGTGACTACAGAGTCCACCATGAGGCTATACAAGGTCGGCTATACAAAGTTGGGGGATTCACTCCTTCCTGATAAAGGCGACACAGGAAGGATGCAAACCGACCGGTAAGGTAGAAAGAAGATGGATTTGCAGTTGGCCACTATCGCAACCTTCTACCTCAATGCGGACAGCACAGAGGAGGAATGGTTGGCGGGGCGAAGAGTTCTTGAGTGGTGAGCAACCCTACCGGATGTCCCGCCTCTCAACATGTCGCCCAACACTGTGTTATTGAGCTGAGGGGGAGGGTGTGTGATCATTTGCTCCTTAGAAGTGATGACAAGCAAAAGGAGTATGGAGTTCTTGACAGAAGTGAAGGAGTTAAAACTTCTGAAGAACTCCTAATTGGAGCAACTTCCCTTTAAAAGCCTGGAGAGCAGACATGGAAGTGGGGGTGTGGCTGACTAGGCTTTGGGCAGGTGTGCTGCTGTCAGAAGCAAGCCCAGAGTGGAAGGTGATCCGGTGTGGAAGTACAGTGAAGTTTGTGAACAAACCTGTAAAGGATCCTTTTGAATCCGCTCTGTTAGTCAGTGCAGAGTTTTCTGTCTGTTGCATTAATCAGTGTATAGGTGAGAGTGGGTGTGGCTTGGTCTGTGTAGTTAAATCTGGGTGCATTTGTGTGAGGTCTGGTTTGAATCCGCTCTGTTAGTCAGTGCAGAGTTTTCTGTCTGTTGCATTAATCAGTGTACAGGTGAGAGTGGGTGTGGCTTGGTCTGTGTAGTTAAATCTGGGTGCATTTGTGTGAGGTCTGGTTTGAATCCGCTCTGTTAGTCAGTGCACAGTTTTCTGTCTGTTGCATTAATCAGAGTACAGGTGAAGTGAAATGAGAACAATATATACATAAAACAATTTTTTTAGAAATAGAAAACAGAAAACTGGTATGTGCGTATGTATTCGCCCCCTTTGTTATGAAGCCCATAAAAAGCTCTGGTGCAACCTGTTTTCTTTTAGAAATAGAAAACAGAAAACTGGTATGTGCGTATTGTGATCGTTTGCTCCTTAGAAGTGATGACAAGCAAGTGGAGTATGGAGTTCTTGACAGAGGTGAAGGAGTTAAAACTTCTGAAGAACTCCTAATTGGAGCAACTTCCCTTTAAAAGCCTGGAAAGCAGAAATTGGAAGGGGGGGGTGTGGCTGACTAGGCTCTGGGCAGGTGTGCTGCTGTCAGAAGCAAGCCCAGAGTGGAAGGTGATCCGGTGTGGAATTACAGTGAAGTTTGTGAACAAACCTGTAACGGATCGCCTCGTTACTGTTACTGGGAGTACGGGGACTACAGCAAGTCGTGTGAGCTGGAAAAGTGACTACAGACTCAGGAGGTGAAGGTACAAGGAAGCCAAGTAAGTGAAGGGGATTAGTGAGGATTTCCAGGCAGAGTTGCCTTAAAGGCCTAAGCACGGTTGTAGCTGACGTATTATGCCCCAGGGAAGAAGTGGAGTAGAAGACAGAAGTTATTACACGTTAGTTTGTGTTATGCAAGGGTCCCTGGGGTGAAGCATACGGGAGAGACGAGCGGGCCCTATGCTTCACCCGCAACTGTGTTCCAGAGAGGAGCTGTGTCCCAGAGAGGAGCTGTGTCCCAGAGAGGAGCTGTGTCCCAGAGGTTGCTGAAGGTGGCAACCCTTTCACCAGTAAAGAGTCTATTGGTTTCCTGGCCACCAGGTGGCACTTTACCAGAACAAGAGACTGTTCGCAACCTGGCCACAAGGTGGCACTTTACCAGAACAAGAGACTGTTCGCAACCTGGCCACAAGGTGGCACTTTACCAGAACAAGAGACTGTTCGCAACCTGGCCACAAGGTGGCACTTTCACCAGTAAAGAGACTGTTTGCTTCCTTGCCACAAGGTGGCACCCTCCGGAGCCGAGAAGCTGTCCGGGTATAGTCAGGGTGTTCCTGCATGTTTATTTTCATTTTTTAAGCAGAATTACTGCTACCCCTTTGTTTTTGTCTCATAATAAACCTGTTTGCTGTACTAAGAGAACGTATCTGTTCCTAAATTCAAGAAACCACCGCTATACGCGGCCATCCTGATCACACTGGTGTCAGAAGTGGGATGAAAAAGTGT
The DNA here is from genome assembly GCA_027410445.1 of Discoglossus pictus. NCBI lineage: Eukaryota > Metazoa > Chordata > Amphibia > Anura > Alytidae > Discoglossus > Discoglossus pictus. Next base: position 3,150,742 of record CM050173.1, read on the forward strand.
CTGTGTTGAAGAAGACAGCCCACCGTACAGCCTAAATATGGAGGAGGCCCTTAAAGCTTTTCTAGAAGCACAGCGGGTAATGAACAAGCAGCAGGCAGAGATGAATAGAGTGCTGGCTGCTAAGCTGGGTCAGCGCCAGGCCATGTTTAAGTTGGACAATGAAAATGGCTTTGAAGTTGAGGATGACGAGGGAAACACTGAGACTGTAGCAGATCTCCTGGGAGGTGAAGATAATGAAGAGATTGGAAATGATGACCGGCTCGAAGTGAGTGCAACGGATATTGTTATATCTGTACCCAGACATGTGACTACAGAGTCCACCATGAGGCTATACAAGGTCGGCTATACAAAGTTGGGGGATTCACTCCTTCCTGATAAAGGCGACACAGGAAGGATGCAAACCGACCGGTAAGGTAGAAAGAAGATGGATTTGCAGTTGGCCACTATCGCAACCTTCTACCTCAATGCGGACAGCACAGAGGAGGAATGGTTGGCGGGGCGAAGAGTTCTTGAGTGGTGAGCAACCCTACCGGATGTCCCGCCTCTCAGCATGTCGCCCAACACCGTGTTATTGAGCTGAGGGGGAGGGTGTGTGATCATTTGCTCCTTAGAAGTGATGACAAGCAAAAGGAGTATGGAGTTCTTGACAGAAGTGAAGGAGTTAAAACTTCTGAAGAACTCCTTATTGGAGCAACTTCCCTTTAAAAGCCTGGAGAACAGACATGGAAGTGGGGGTGTGGCTGACTAGGCTTTGGGCAGGTGTGCTGCTGTCAGAAGCAAGCCCAGAGTGGAAGGTGATCCGGTGTGGAAGTACAGTGAAGTTTGTGAACAAACCTGTAAAGGATCCTTTTGAATCCGCTCTGTTAGTCAGTGCAGAGTTTTCTGTCTGTTGCATTAATCAGTGTATAGGTGAGAGTGGGTGTGGCTTGGTCTGTGTAGTTAAATCTGGGTGCATTTGTGTGAGGTCTGGTTTGAATCCGCTCTGTTAGTCAGTGCAGAGTTTTCTGTCTGTTGCATTAATCAGTGTACAGGTGAGAGTGGGTGTGGCTTGGTCTGTGTAGTTAAATCTGGGTGCATTTGTGTGAGGTCTGGTTTGAATCCGCTCTGTTAGTCAGTGCACAGTTTTCTGTCTGTTGCATTAATCAGAGTACAGGTGAAGTGAAATGAGAACAATATATACATAAAAAATTTTTTTAGAAATAGAAAACAGAAAACTGGTATGTGCGTATGTATTCGCCCCCTTTGTTATGAAGCCCATAAAAAGCTCTGGTGCAACCTGTTTTCTTTTAGAAATAGAAAACAGAAAACTGGTATGTGCGTATTGTGATCGTTTGCTCCTTAGAAGTGATGACAAGCAAGTGGAGTATGGAGTTCTTGACAGAGGTGAAGGAGTTAAAACTTCTGAAGAACTCCTAATTGGAGCAACTTCCCTTTAAACGCCTGGAAAGCAGAAATTGGAAGGGGGGGGTGTGGCTGACTAGGCTCTGGGCAGGTGTGCTGCTGTCAGAAGCAAGCCCAGAGTGGAAGGTGATCCGGTGTGGAATTACAGTGAAGTTTGTGAACAAACCTGTAACGGATCGCCTCGTTACTGTTACTGGGAGTACGGGGACTACAGCAAGTCGTGTGAGCTGGAAAAGTGACTACAGACTCAGGAGGTGAAGGTACAAGGAAGCCAAGTAAGTGAAGGGGATTAGTGAGGATTTCCAGGCAGAGTTGCCTTAAAGGCCTAAGCACGGTTGTAGCTGACGTATTATGCCCCAGGGAAGAAGTGGAGTAGAAGACAGAAGTTATTACACGTTAGTTTGTGTTATGCAAGGGTCCCTGGGGTGAAGCATACGGGAGAGACGAGCGGGCCCTATGCTTCACCCGCAACTGTGTTCCAGAGAGGAGCTGTGTCCCAGAGAGGAGCTGTGTCCCAGAGAGGAGCTGTGTCCCAGAGGTTGCTGAAGGTGGCAACCCTTTCACCAGTAAAGAGTCTATTGGTTTCCTGGCCACCAGGTGGCACTTTACCAGAACAAGAGACTGTTCGCAACCTGGCCACAAGGTGGCACTTTACCAGAACAAGAGACTGTTCGCAACCTGGCCACAAGGTGGCACTTTACCAGAACAAGAGACTGTTCGCAACCTGGCCACAAGGTGGCACTTTCACCAGTAAAGAGACTGTTTGCATCCTGGCCACAAGGTGGCACCCTCCGGAGCCGAGAAGCTGCCCGGGTATAGTCAGGGTGTTCCTGCATGTTTATTTTCATTTTTTAAGCAGAATTACTGCTACCCCTTTGTTTTTGTCTCATAATAAACCTGTTTGCTGTACTAAGAGAACGTATCTGTTCCTAAATTCAAGAAACCACCGCTATACGCGGCCATCCTGATCACACTGGTGTCAGAAGTGGGATGAAAAAGTGTCTGTCTTGAAGAAGACAGCCCACCGTACAGCCTAAATATGGAGGAGGCCCTTAAAGCTTTTCTAGAAGCACAGCGGGTAATGAACAAGCAGCAGGCAGAGATGAATAGAGTGCTGGCTGCTAAGCTGGGTCAGCGCCAGGCCATGTTTAAGTTGGACAATGAAAATGGCTTTGAAGTTGAGGATGACGAGGGAAACACTGAGACTGTAGCAGATCTCCTGGGAGGTGAAGATAATGAAGAGATTGGAAATGATGACCGGCTCGAAGTGAGTGCAACGGATATTGTTATATCTGTACCCAGACATGTGACTACAGAGTCCACCATGAGGCTATACAAGGTCGGCTATACAAAGTTGGGGGATTCACTCCTTCCTGATAAAGGCGACACAGGAAGGATGCAAACCGACCGGTAAGGTAGAAAGAAGATGGATTTGCAGTTGGCCACTATCGCAACCTTCTACCTCAATGCGGACAGCACAGAGGAGGAATGGTTGGCGGGGCGAAGAGTTCTTGAGTGGTGAGCAACCCTACCGGATGTCCCGCCTCTCAGCATGTCGCCCAACACCGTGTTATTGAGCTGAGGGGGAGGGTGTGTGATCATTTGCTCCTTAGAAGTGATGACAAGCAAAAGGAGTATGGAGTTCTTGACAGAAGTGAAGGAGTTAAAACTTCTGAAGAACTCCTAATTGGAGCAACTTCCCTTTAAAAGCCTGGAGAGCAGACATGGAAGTGGGGGTGTGGCTGACTAGGCTTTGGGCAGGTGTGCTGCTGTCAGAAGCAAGCCCAGAGTGGAAGGTGATCCGGTGTGGAAGTACAGTGAAGTTTGTGCTCTGTTAGTCAGTGCAGAGTTTTCTGTCTGTTGCATTAATCAGTGTACAGGTGAGAGTGGGTGTGGCTTGGTCTTTGTCGTTAAATCTGGGTGCATTTGTGTGAGGTCTGGTTTGAATCCGCTCTGTTAGTCAGTGCAGAGTTTTCTGTCTGTTGCATTAATCAGTGTACAGGTGAGAGTGGGTGTGGCTTGGTCTGTGTAGTTAAATCTGGGTGCATTTGTGTGAGGTCTGGTTTGAATCCGCTCTGTTAGTCAGTGCACAGTTTTCTGTCTGTTGCATTAATCAGAGTACAGGTGAGAGTGGGTGTGGCTTGGTCTGTGTAGTTATATCTGGGTGCATTTGTGTGAGGTCTGGTTTGAATCCGCTCTGTTAGTCAGTGCACAGTTTTCTGTCTGTTGCATTAATCAGTGTACAGGTGAGAGTGCGTGTGGCGTGGTCTGTGTAGTTATATCTGGGTGCATTTGTGTGAGGTCTGGTTTGAATCTGCTCTAAGTCAGTGCACAGTTTTCTCTCTGTTGCATTAATCAGTTTACAGGTGAGAGTGGGTGTGGCTTGGCCTGTAGTTATATCTGGGTGCATTTGTGTGAGGTCTGGTTTGAATCCGCTCTAAGTCAGTGCACAGTTTTCTGTCTGTTGCATTAGTCAGTGTACAGGTGAGAGTGGGTGTGGCTTGGCCTGTGTAAGTTATATCTGGGTGCATTTGTGTGAGGTCTGGTTTGAATCCGCTCTGTAAGTCAGTGCACAGTTTTCTGTCTGTTGCATTAATCAGTGTACAGGTGAGAGTGGGTGTGGCTTGGTCTGTGTAGTTATATCTGGGTGCATTTGTGCGAGGTCTGGTTTGAATCCACTCTGTTAGTCAGTGCAGAGTTTTCTGTCTGTTGCATTAATCAGAGTACAGGCGAGAATGGGTGTGGCTTGGCCTGTGTAAGTTATATCTGTGTGTATTTTGTTGTTTTCTGTTTTCTCACTGTATTTTTGTAACTGATAATCATGAGTCAGTCCAGTGGAAACCTCACTCAGTATACATCCTGCCAAATGTATGCACTACTGGAACAGATGATCCAGGGTCCATACCTCTGTGACAGGTGTGAGCATGTTGCCTCTTTGGAAGCTCAAATTGAAGATCTGGAGAGGAGAATTGCAGCACTTAGTGATATTGCTCCACTGGAAAGGGAGTTGGTGCTCACGGAGCACAGTTTAGCTGGGCCTAGTATGGAGGGAGGAGCTGGGGCTAGTGAGGATGGCCAGGGAGGTAGCTGGGTTACAGTTAGAAGGGGAATCAGGGGGAACAGGAGGAGGCAGGCCAGTTCTGAGTTGGCTAACACCAACAGATTTGCCAGATTGAGTGAAACTGTTGGGGGTGTCCATTAAGGAATGGCAATGCCAGATAGAGCTGTTCCCTCTAACAGCCGGCAGAACAGTTCTACTGGAGGAGAGGGAGGGCAGAATAGGCAGAGCAACAGACATGTTTTGGTTGTAGGGGACTCTATTATTAGGAAGGTAGACAGGGTAATTTGTCACCCAGATCCCAGCAATCGAACAGTTTGCTGTCTCCCGGGTGCTCGGGTTCAGCATGTTGTGGATCGGGTGGATAAATTATTGGGAGGGGCTGGTAATGAACCGGCGGTCTTGGTACACATTGGTACCAATGACAAAGTTAGTGGAAGATGGAGCGTCCTAAAGAATGATTTTAGAGAATTAGGGAATAAGCTTAAAGCAAGGACCTCCAAGGTAGTATTTTCTGAGATACTACCAGTGCCACGTGCTAGCCCAGGGAGGCAGAAGGAGCTTAGGGAGGTTAATGCGTGGCTAAAAAAGTGGTGCAGTGCATAGGGTTTTGGGTTTTTTAGAGCACTGGGCTGACTTCTCACTTGGGTACAATCTCTATAGCAGGGATGGATTGCACCTTAATGATGAGGGCGCTTTTGTGCTAGGGGATAGGATGGTAGAACGGCTGGGGGAGTTTTTAAACTTGTAGGTGGGGGGGAGGGACTATATAGAAGTATTGGGGTAAATAGGGTAGAGAGGGAAAGGGATGAATTCGTTACCCATGGGGGAGGAGAAGGGGGGAGGGTTACAATAGAAAGTAGGGAGGTATTAATAGGGGCCTCAAATACAGTGGCAGGCACTTCACAACAGCAGAGCCATAGCAACATAAAGTGTATGATTGCTAACGCAAGAAGTTTGCCTGGGAAAATGGATGAGCTAGAAATATTAGCAGTACAAGAAAAATGGGGCTTAATAGGCATTACGGAAACATGGTGGGATGAATCTCATGACTGGACTGTTAATCTGGATGGTTATAACCTATTTAGGAAAGATAGGGGAAATGGTAAAAGAGGAGGAGGGATCTGTCTTTATGTTAAGCCTGAATTTAAGCCTATAGTCAGAGAAGATATTTATGCTGGCACTAACGGCATCATTGAATCCTTGTGGGTCGAGCTAAATAGTGGAGGAGCTAATTCGAAACGCATATTGGTGGGAGTATGCTATAAACCCCCAAATATAGCTGAAAGTTAGGAAATACAATTATTGTTACAGATTGGAAATGCAGCTAAGCAAGGGCAAGTTCTAATAATGGGAGACTTTAATTACCCTGATATAAACTGGATAAATGAGACCAGCAGCTCAGCTAAGGGGAGCAGGTTCTTGAGTACACTCAGGGATCATTATCTGGCCCAGGTAATACAAGAACCTACTAGAAATGGGGCCATCTTGGATTTAGTCATCACAAGTAATATTGATATAATATCAAATGTAAAAATAGTGGAACCCTTGGGGAACAGTAATCACAACACAGTCTCATTTGAGATTGAATACAAAAAACAGTTGTAAGGGGCCAACAAAAACTCTAAATTTTAAAAGGGCTAACTTTAATGGGCTACGGGCAGCAATACAACATATAGACTGGGACAAAGAACTTACAGGGAAGAATACTGAAAATAAATGGACAACATTCAAATCCTTACTAAATAAACATACTCATCAGCATGTACCATGTGGAAATAAAATGAATAGGAGTAAATCACATCCCATGTGGCTTAACAATGACTTAAAGATCATGATGAGGAAAAAGAAATATGCATTTAAATTATACAAGAAGAAGGGAACAGAGGCAGCTTTATGTGACTATAAGGAAATCAACAAGTCTTGCAAAAGGGCTATTAGACTGGCTAAAATAGAAAATGAGAAGTCAGTTGCAATGGAAAGTAAGACTAACCCTAAAATATTTTTTAAATATATTAATGGGAAGAAGGCCAGGAAGGAATCGATAGGACCATTACAATGTGACACAGGCCATCTGATAATTAGTGACCAGGAAAAGGCAGATGAGCTAAATAGGTTCTTTTCGTCGGTATAAACAAGGGAGGTACCATTGGTTGGGACACCGCAACATAATGGGGCTACACTACCTTTACTAAATAATTGGTTAACGCAGGAAGAAATACAAAAGAGGTTGGAGAAAATAAATGTTAATAAAGCCCCAGGTCCTGATGGAATACATCCAAGGGTACTGAGGGAGCTGGGGTCTGTAATAGCCAAACCATTATATCTAATCTTTCAAGACTCACTCACTACAGGGTCTCTACCAGATGACTGGAGAAAAGCAGTGGTGATACCTATATTTAAGAAGGGATCTAGAGCAAATCCGGGGAATTATAGACCAGTGAGCCTCACTTCTGTAGTTGGGAAGCTTTTAGAAGGGTTAATAAGGGACAGAATACAAGAATATGTCTATTTGAACAGGATCATAGGTAGCAGTCAACATGGATTTATGAAGGAAAGGTCGTGTCAGACCAATCTAATTAGTTTTTATGAGGAGGTTAGTAGGAACTTGGTTCAGGGCAACTCAGTGGATGTAGTCTTTTTAGATTTTTCAAAGGCATTTGATACAGTGCCACATGGAAGACTAGTGAGCAAACTAAGGGATACAGGAATTGCAGTAAATATCTGCTCATGGATCGAGAGCTGGCTAAAAGACAGGAAGCAAAGGGTTGTTGTAAATGGAACATACTCCGGTTGGTCTAATGTGATAAGTGGGGTTCCTCAAGGTTCAGTATTAGGTCCTCTCCTTTTTAACATATTTATTAATGACGTTGAGGTAGGACTCGAATGTAGTGTCTCCATTTTTGCTGATGACACTAAGTTGTGCAAGGTAATAAAATCAGATAATGATGTACTTTCCCTACAAAAGGATTTGCATAAATTAGAGAAATGGGCGGCTAAATGGCAGATGAGATTTAATACAAATAAATGTAAGGTTATGCATTTGGGAAGGAACAATAGCCAAGCAATCTATAATCTTAATGGAGCAAATCTAGGGGTATCATATATTGAAAGGGATTTGGGAGTACTAGTGGACAACCACCTAGGTAACAGCGCTCAAAGCCAAGCAGCGGCTGCAAAGGCAAATAAAATATTAGCATGTATTAGGAAGGGTATAGAAGCCAGGGAAGAAGATATAATTCTGCCACTATACAAATCTCTAGTACACCCTCATTTGGAATATGGAGTACAATTTTGGGCACCACCTCATAAAAAAGACATTTTAGAGCTGGAAAAAGTACAGAGAAGGGCTACAAAACTAATAAGGGGAATGGAGGGGCTAAGTTATGAAGAAAGACTAACAAAATTAAACTTATTTTCGCTAGAAAAAAGGCGTCTAAGAGGAGATATGATTACGTTATATAAATACATCCAGGGTCAATATAAGGCTTTGTCAAGTGAACTTTTTGTAGCAAGAGATTATCAACTGACAAGAGGACATCCTTTGAGGTTAGAGGAAAAAAGATTTCACCTTAAACAAAGAAAAGGGTTCTTCACAGTTAGGGTGGTTAAACTGTGGAATTCTCTACCAAAGGAGGTGGTGACAGCGAATTCGATAGACAACTTCAAAAAGGGGTTAGATATATTTTTGAATAAAGATGGCATTCAAGGCTATCCTAGATAACTAGCGAAGGAATATTGATCCAGGGAGAAATTTGATCGCCAGTTTCTGGGGTCAGGAAGGAATTTTGCTTTTTTTCCCCTTATGAGACAATTGGCAATGTTTTTTTCTGTTTGCCTTCCTCTGGATCAATTAACAATTAACAATAATAATAAATAGTCCATATTAAAAAGATCAATAGAGATCTAAAAAGGTTGAACTTGATGGACTAACTCTTTATTCATCCTCCAATACTATACTATTAATAATTATTTAATCAATAATTTAATTAATAACTAATCCGCATATTGCAGATCAGAGGAGATCTTAACAGGTTGAACTTGATGGACTGAAAGTCTTTTTTCAACCTTAATTACTATGTAACTATGTAACTATGTAACTATGGATCGCCTCGTTACTGTTACTGGGAGTACGGGGACTACAGCAAGTCGTGTGAGCTGGAAGAGTGACTACAGACTCAGGAGGTGAAGGTACAAGGAAGCCAAGTAAGTGAAGGGGATTAGTTAGGATTTCCAGGCAGAGTTGCCTTAAAGGCCTAAGCACGGTTGTAGCTGACGTATTATGCCCAGGGAAGAAGTGGAGTAGAAGACAGAAGTTATTACACGTTAGTTTGTGTTATGCAAGAACAAGAGACTGGTCGCAACCTGGCCACAAGGTGGCACTTTACCAGAACAAGAGACTTTTCGCAACCTGGCCACAAGGTGGCACTTTACCAGAACAAGAGACTGTTCGCAACCTGGCCACAAGGTGGCACTTTCACCAGTAAAGAGACTGTTTGCATCCTGGCCACAAGGTGGCACCCTCCGGAGCCGGGTATAGTCAGGGTGTTCCTGCATGTTTATTTTCATTTTTTAAGCAGAATTACTGCTACCCCTTTGTTTTCGTCTCATAATAAACTTGTTTGCTGTACTACAAGAACGTATCTGTTCCTAAATTCAAGAAACCACCGCTATACGCGGCCATCCTGATCACAGTATGTATTCACCCCCCTTTGTTATGAAGCCCATAAAAAGCTCCGGTGCAACCAATTACCTTCAGAAGTCACATAATTAGTAAAATGATGTCCACCTGTGTGCAATTTAAGTGTCACATGATCTGTCATTAAATATACACACGAAGGTGCTCAGAGGAGCAAAAGCCTCGCATTGTGTGGCAAATAGCATTGCCTGGCTTACAATTTTATTGCCGGCTAGTATTTTATATATTACAACTGAGTCCTGGAATTTTAACAGAGAACAAAAGTAACTATATTGGAATAAATTATAGAAATGATAACATTACAGGGAAGTTACAAATTCATAACTAAAATAATATAAAAAAACTCAACTTGTATTAAGCTAGCAAAACCTGAAATCTTTCAGAAGATTTAAATTATTTAAAAGAAAATTAAAAAACAAAAGAAGTGTCACAGAACCTCTCCATGGCCAGAAACTGGTTCCCCCAGAGGTAAATCAATTGTACACTGTATACAAGATATAGGTTTTGCACTGAAAATACCTTAAATGTGATGTTCATATTCAAAAGTGTAAAAATGTGCAGTCAAATCTTTATCTATAAGAACTTTAAAACCATTTTTGTGTGACCTAACTCAAGAAAACATTTTATAAATGAATGTTTGGAATATCTGACATTTTGTATAAATGCAATAGATTTTTTTACACATTATTCACAGGTAATTTACCATTTGCTGGCTAGTTGCCCATCACTGTGCCCCTATAGCAACACTTAGACATGTGCCTACTTTACACAATAAAGTAAAACATTTCACTTTTAATGCACATCACATATATAGTTGTGAGCGTACGAGTTGTTGCTCCATGCCAGCAACTGCGACCCTCGCAAACTTCATGTCGCAACCCAAAGAGCACGACACACACATTACGACACTCGCAAAGCGAGGGCACTGAGCGAGGGTCTCAGTTGCTGGCATGGAGCGCCGCAGGCGCTCCATGCCAGCACCTGAGGACCTCGCAAAGCAAGGGCCGCAGTTGCTAGCATGGAGCGCCAAAGGCGCTCCATGCCAGCAACTGCGACCCTCGCAAACTTCACGTCGCAACCCAAAGAGCACGACACACACATTACGACACTCGCAAACAACATACGACACACATTCACACACATTACGGCCTCGCAACACTCGGACGCAACTCGCGAACATTACAAAATTAAAAACACAATACATACACACAGCACATACATAAAAACCTTACCTACAGCAACATAAGGCATCCAGGACCTCAAAAATGCAACTTACACCTTCATTTTACTCAAAATAAAAGAGTTTAGACACTAAACAATTTGCTAAGCGACACAAAAAATGGCCGACGAACAAAACGAAAACGAGGCTACACACGCAAACACCATACGAGACACGTTACCACACATTACGACCTCGCAAACATCGGACGCAACACGCCGACATACAAACATTTAAAACACAATAAATACACCCAACACACATAAAAAGCTTACCTACAGCAAGAGGAACAATCCAGCAGCTCAAAAAAACAAGTTACACCTTCATTTAAAGAAAAATAACACACTTTAGACACTAATACAATCTCTAAGCGAAAGAAAAAATGTCAGACGAACAAAACGAAAACGAGGCTTCAGACGTAACTATACTACACTTACTCGCAATAATGAAACACATACTATGCGGAACGTATCACAATCATATTAAACACCATTTTGACCACTATTACGCACAAAATGGCGGATGGAACCCAAATTGTAAGCTGGAACGCAAATAGCGCATGCGAATTGCGTTCTAACGGTCTAACTTTCCAGAAGTTTCTACAAGTTTATAAATACTGCCTATTTTACACAAAAAAATACATTTCTCCTAAGGTGATGAACGGAGTGACTTCATAGATAACTGCTGCTTTTACTTGAGAAGACAATTCTTTCCTAATTTACTACTTTACACTGTGCAAATTACAACTGAGAGGTAAGCTATAATATATTACATTTTATTATCAACACAGGACAAAAAATGAACTAGGAAAATGTGATTTATGTACTGACATGTGACACGCACATTTATGTCTATCATGTACAGTATAGTCACATGTCACACACACATTTATGTGTGTAGGCCCACAAAAAAAATAAGGTTAATTTAACAAAACAAAAAAAAAACATAATTCAATATCAAAAAGAGGTTCATTCGGCACGTTTCAACAAGGCTTTTTACTTTTTGCTTTCTTCTGGATTCAATGTATATTAAAGTTAATAATTCTTCACATACAAATTTCATGTTAAAAAACCATTACATCAACATTTTACAAAAATACACGTTCATATCACAATACTTACAAGTCTAAAAAATCTATATTTATAACTAAACAACTTGACAAACATATACATCACATTGCCGTCATTTTTTGACAGGCAAGTCCCTAGTAGACAATAAAACAAAGGTAGTGTGATGGTGAGTATCAAGACCCACTCTCTGGCTGGGGTCTGTTGATCGGATTTGGGTGACTCTGGACTTTTGGATTACAGGAACATCATGTCTCAGCCCTTGGGTTAGACTGAGCAATATTGACAGTAAGTCTGATGAATCTTACTGCAAGCATATGTCTCCGGGTAAATAATACATCTACACACCACGTCTTGATGAAAATTATGAACCACGTTTTATTTTGGGACAACATATTTAAAACATTTCACACACACACAGTGGAGGGAGTGGCTACTCTTAGTCAAACCCTCATTCCCCTCTGGCCATTCTCACAGAAGTAATTTGTGGGAACTTATTAGTCTCCTCCCCCAGGGCCTTCCCCAGGCGTGGCTACTAGTTCATTTTGGTCTGGATCTCAGACTGGAAACATCCTGTATTAGCTCTTGGACTATGCCCCTGGGCTGGTGGTTGGGAAACCCCATACTATACCATTGTCCTGCGGTGCCTGGCAGTCTGGCAAATCTATTTGGTCTGCTATCTCCTTTGTTTACACTAAAGACCATATGGCCAACTCCTGACTGAGAGTTTATACAATGGGGGAGGGTTGACTAATTAAAACATAGCTATCACTCCACAATACAATATACAATATAATACTAACATATTATCCCCCATAACACAATATACAGATGGCGGCGATTGGTATATAACAGTGCCTCCTGGTAGGCACAACTAGTGGCCAACTTGAGTTATGACAGTGAGCTCTACTGACCATTTTCACCAGATAAGGGAGGACTCAATTAGCTTAATCCATACAGGAGGTAAAAGACTGGTCAGGCAACCGAGTTAGTTTGAGTTCAAGTAAAATTAGAAGTTCATACACAGAGAGATCCATCCAGGGTAAAATGAGAAGTGGTCACACAGTTGCATCAACATGGAATTTGGTATCCTGGTAAACTGTGCAAGAAACTTGAAAGCTGGTCATAGTAGTGAATAGGTATTGGCAGAACTGGTAAGTAGTAGTATGTGACTGATCAGATTGCCATAGTGGTGGACAGGAACACATTGCAGTCACCATATATGCGCAAGACTGACAGAAGAAGGTGACTGACAGACAGTAGTAGGTAACTGCAGTAGTCGGGTACTCTTCAAAGTGGAGCCAAGGCTGGCAGAACAGCAATTGTGACTTAGGCTAGTACAATGGCAGATAGGAAAAAATGCTGTAGAAACTGGTTCAGAGATCACAAAAAACAAAAAGAGAACTTGAGAGCCTGCACACTCAGGCACATGCAAAGGAGATGGGTGGTTGCAAACTTAAGTAGTTTGACAGGGAGTTGATTGTTAAATAATGGAAATTGGAATGCTATGCTTAAATTTCACAGATAAAGAGTAGTGATGTCCCGAACAGTTCGCCGCCGGACTATTTGCGACGATTTTTGCATGTTCGCGTTCGAGGCGAACGGCGAACACATGCGCTTTCCGGTCCGCCCCGTATTCTTTTTCATTGAGGAAACTTTGACCCTGCACCTTACAGTCAGCAGACACATTCCAGCCAATCAGCAGCATACACTCCCTTCCAGAGCCTTCCATCTGAAGGACAGCCTCCATTTTAGAATCATTCTGAAGCTACATTCGTTGAGAGAGGACATATATTCTAGCTGCTGCTGATTTAATAGGGAAATAGATAGCCAGGCTGTGTATTTAGCTTCCACTACACACCTGAAGGACTCATCTGATATCTGCTGCAAGGACAGCAACCCAAAAAGCCATTTTTATGGCTAGAACATCATTTATTTTATTTTATTATTTTTTTCTGTGTAATCTAATTGCATATGCCTGCCTGCCAGCGTGTGTGTGACAGGCTAACACCTAACAGCTTCTATTGTGCTCAGTGAAATAAAACAACACTTTTTTGACTGTAATAGATTGAATATCAGTTGCCTGCCTACAGGCGTGTGTGTGAGGCCTATTGCATCTACTCTGCCAACTTTTGCCAGTGCACAGTGACACTCATATCTGGTGCAACCTAGTGTACAGTGACATTTAAGAACCCTTTTTTGACTGTAATCGATTAAATATCAGTTGCCTGCCTACAGGCGTGTGTGTGAGGCCTATTGCATCTACTCTGCCAACTTTTGCCAGTGCACAGTGACACTCATATCTGGTGCAACCTAGTGTACAGTGACATTTAAGAACCCTTTTTTGACTGTAATCGATTGGATATCAGTTACCTACGTACATGAGTGTGTGTGAGGCCTATTGCATCTACTCTGCCATTTTTTGCCAGTGCACAGTGACACTCATATCTGGTGCAAACGAGTGTACAGTGACATTTAAGAACCCTTTTTTGACTGTAATCGATTAAATATCAGTTGCCTGCCTACAGGTGTGAGTGAGGCCTATTGCATCTACTCCACCAACTTTTGCCAGTGCACAGTGACACTCATATCTGGTGCAACCTAGTGTACAGTGACATTTAAGAACCCATTTTTTACTGTAATCGATTGAATATCAGTTGGCTGCCTACAGGCGTGTGTGTGAGGCGTATTGCATCTACTCTGCCAACTTTTGCCAGTGCACAGTGACACTCATATCTGGTGCAACCTAGTGTACAGTGACATTTAAGAACCCTTTTTTTGACTGTAATCGATTGAATATCAGTTGCCTGCCTACAGGCATGTGTATGAGGCCTACAGCTCCTACTCTGCCAACTTTTACCAGTGCACAGTGACACTCATATCTGGTGCAACCTAGTGTACAGAGAAATAAAATAACCCTTTTTTTACTGTAATTGATTGAATATCAGTTGCCTGCCTATAGGCGTGTGTGTGAGGCCTACAGCGCCTACTCTGCCAACTTTTGCCAGTGCACAGTGACACTCATATCTGGTGCAACCTAGTGTACAGTGACATTTAAGAACCCTTTTTTGACTGTAATCGATTGAATATCAGTTGCCTGCCTACAGGCGTGTATGTGAGGCCTATTGCATCTACTCTGCCAACTTTTGCCAGTGCACAGTGACACTCATATCTGGTGCAACCTAGTGTACAATGACATTTATGAACCCTTTTTTGACTGTAATCGATTGAATATCAGTTGCCTGCCTACAGGCGTGTGTGTGAGGCCTATTGCATCTACTCTGCCAACTTTTGCCAGTGCACAGTGACACTCATATCTGGTGCAACCTAATGTACAGTGAAATAAAAGAACCCATTTTTTGACTGTAATCGATTGAATATCAGTTGGCTGCCTACAGGCGTGTGTGTGAGGCCTATTGCATCGACTCTGCCAACTTTTGCCAGTGCACAGTGACACTCATATCTGGTGCAACCTAGTGTACAGTGACATTTAAGAACCCTTTTTTGACTGTAATCGATTGAATATCAGTTGCCTGCCTACAGGCATGTGTGTGAGGCCTACAGCTCCTACTCTGCCAACTTTTGCCAGTGCACAGTGACACTCATACCTGGTGCAACCTAGTGTACAGTGAAATAAAATAACCCTTTTTTTTCTGTAATCGATTGAATATCAGTTGACTGCCTACAGGCGTGTGTGTGAGGCCTACAGCGCCTACTCTGCCAACTTTTGCCAGTGCACAGTGACACTCATATCTGGTGCAGTCTAGTGTACAGTGACATTTAAGAACCCTTTTTTGACTGTAATCGATTGAATATCAGTTACCTACGTACATGAGTGTGTGTGAGGCCTATTGCATCTACTCTGCCATTTTTTGCCAGTGCACAGTGACACTCATATCTGGTGCAAACGAGTGTACAGTGACATTTAAGAACCCTTTTTTGACTGTAATCGATTGAATATCAGTTGACTGCCTACAGGCGTGTGTGTGAGGCCTACAGCGCCTACTCTGCCAACTTTTGCCAGTGCACAGTGACACTCATATCTGGTGCAGTCTAGTGTACAGTGACATTTAAGAACCCTTTTTTGACTGTAATCGATTGAATATCAGTTGCCTGCCTACAGGCGTGTGTGTGAGGCCTATTGCATCTACTCTGCCAACTTTTGCCAGTGCACAGTGACACTCATATCTGGTGCAACCTAGTGTACAGTGACATTTAAGTACCCTTTTTTGACTGTAATCAATTGATTATCAGTTGCCTGCCTACAGGCGTGTGTGTGAGGCCTATTGCATCTACTCTGCTAATTTTTGCCAGTGCACAGTGACACTCATATCTGGTGCAACCTAGTGTACAGTGACATTTAAGAACCCTTTTTTGACTGTAATCGATTGAATATCAGTTGCCTGCCTACAGGTGTGTGTGTGAGGCCTTTTGCATCTACTCTGCCAACTTTTGCCAGTGCACAGTGACACTCATATCTGGTGCAACCTAATGTACAGTGAAATAAAATAAGCCATTTTTTGACTGTAATCGATTGAATATCAGTTGGCTGCCTACAGGCTTATGTGTGAGGCCTATTGCATCTACTCTGCCAACTTTTGCCAGTGCACAGTGACACTCATATCTGGTGCAACCTAGTGTACAGTGATATTTAAGAACCCTTTTTTGACTGTAATCGATTGAATATCAGTTGACTGCCTACAGGCGTGTGTGTGAGGCCTACAGCGCCTACTCTGCCAACTTTTGCCAGTGCACAGTGACACTCATATCTGGTGCAGTCTAGTGTACAGTGACATTTAAGAACCCTTTTTTGACTGTAATCGATTGAATATCAGTTGCCTGCCTACAGGCGTGTGTGTGAGGCCTATTGCATCTACTCTGCCAACTTTTGCCAGTGCACAGTGACACTCATATCTGGTGCAACCTAGTGTACAGTGACATTTAAGTACCCTTTTTTGACTGTAATCAATTGATTATCAGTTGCCTGCCTACAGGCGTGTGTGTGAGGCCTATTGCATCTACTCTGCTAATTTTTGCCAGTGCACAGTGACACTCATATCTGGTGCAACCTAGTGTACAGTGACATTTAAGAACCCTTTTTTGACTGTAATCGATTGAATATCAGTTGCCTGCCTACAGGCGTGTGTGTGAGGCCTACAGCGCCTACTCTGCCAACTTTTGCCAGTTCACAGTGACACTCATATCTGGTGAAACCTAGTGTACAGTGAAAAAAAAGAACCCTTTTTTTCTGTAATCGATTAAATATCAGTTGCCTGCCTACAGGCGTGTGTGTGAGGCCTACAGCGCCTACTCTGCCAACTTTTGCCAGTGCACAGTGACACTCATATCTGTTGCAACCTAGTGTACAGTGAAATAAAATAACCCTTTTTTTCTGTAATCGATTGAATATCAGTTGCCTGCCTACAGGCGTGTGTGTGAGGCCTATTGCATCTACTCTGCCAACTTTTGCCAGTGCACAGTGACACTCATATCTGGTGCAACCTAGTGTACATTGAAATAAAATAACCCTTTTTTTTCTGTAATCGATTGAATATCAGTTGCCTGCCTACAGGCGTGTGTGTGAGGCCTACAGCGCCTACTCTGCCAACTTTTGCCAGTGCACAGTGACACTCATATCTGGTGCAGTCTAGTGTACAGTGACATTTAAGAACCCTTTTTTGACTGTAATCGATTGAATATCAGTTACCTACGTACATGAGTGTGTGTGAGGCCTATTGCATCTACTCTGCCATTTTTTGCAAGTGCACAGTGACACTCATATCTGGTGCAAACGAGTGTACAGTGACATTTAAGAACCCTTTTTTGACTGTAATCGATTGAATATCAGTTGACTGCCTACAGGCGTGTGTGTGAGGCCTACAGCGCCTACTCTGCCAACTTTTGCCAGTGCACAGTGACACTCATATCTGGTGCAATCTAGTGTACAGTGACATTTAAGAACCCTTTTTTGACTGTAATCGATTGAATATCAGTTGCCTGCCTACAGGCGTGTGTGTGAGGCCTATTGCATCTACTCTGCCAACTTTTGCCAGTGCACAGTGACACTCATATCTGGTGCAACCTAGTGTACAGTGACATTTAAGTACCCTTTTTTGACTGTAATCAATTGATTATCAGTTGCCTGCCTACAGGCGTGTGTGTGAGGCCTATTGCATCTACTCTGCTAATTTTTGCCAGTGCACAGTGACACTCATATCTGGTGCAACCTAGTGTACAGTGACATTTAAGAACCCTTTTTTGACTGTAATCGATTGAATATCAGTTGCCTGCCTACAGGTGTGTGTGTGAGGCCTTTTGCATCTACTCTGCCAACTTTTGCCAGTGCACAGTGACACTCATATCTGGTGCAACCTAATGTACAGTGAAATAAAATAAGCCATTTTTTGACTGTAATCGATTGAATATCAGTTGGCTGCCTACAGGCTTGTGTGTGAGGCCTATTGCATCTACTCTGCCAACTTTTGCCAGTGCACAGTGACACTCATATCTGGTGCAACCTAGTGTACAGTGATATTTAAGAACCCTTTTTTGACTGTAATCGATTGAATATCAGTTGCCTGCCTACAGGCATGTGTGTGAGGCCTACAGCGCCTACTCTGCCAACTTTTGCCAGTGCACAGTGACACTCATATCTGGTGCAACCTAGTGTACAGTGACATTTAAGAACCCTTTTTTGACTGTAATCGATTGAATATCAGTTGCCTGCCTACAGGCGTGTGTGTGAGGCCTATTGCATCTACTCTGCCAACTTTTGCCAGTGCACAGTGACTCTCATATCTGGTGCAACCTAGTGTACAGTGACATTTAAGTACCCTTTTTTGACTGTAATCAATTGATTATCAGTTGCCTGCCTACAGGCGTGTGTGTGAGGCCTATTGCATCTACTCTGCTAATTTTTGCCAGTGCACAGTGACACTCATATCTGGTGCAACCTAGTGTACAGTGACATTTAAGAACCCTTTTTTGACTGTAATCGATTGAATATCAGTTGGCTGCCTACAGGCGTGTGTGTGAGGCCTACAGCGCCTACTCTGCCAACTTTTGCCAGTGCACAGTGACACTCATATCTGTTGCAACTTAGTGTACAGTGAAAAAAAAGAACCCTTTTTTTCTGTAATCGATTAAATATCAGTTGCCTGCCTACAGGCGTGTGTGTGAGGCCTACAGCGCCTACTCTGCCAACTTTTGCCAGTGCACAGTGACACTCATATCTGGTGCAACCTAGTGTACAGTGAAATAAAATAACCCTTTTTTTCTGTAATCGATTGAATATCAGTTGCCTGCCTACAGGCGTGTGTGTGAGGCCTATTGCATCTACTCTGCCAACTTTTGCCAGTGCACAGTGACACTCATATCTGGTGCAACCTAGTGTACATTGAAATAAAATAACCCTTTTTTTTCTGTAATCGATTGAATATCAGTTGCCTGCCTACAGGCGTGTGTGTGAGGCCTACAGCGCCTACTCTGCCAACTTTTGCCAGTGCACAGTGACACTCATATCTGGTGCAACCGTAGTGTACAGTGACATTTAAGTACCCTTTTTTGACTGTAATCGATTGAATATCAGTTGCCTGCCTACAGGCGTGTGTGTGAGGCCTATTGCATGTACTCTGCCAACTTTTGCCAGTGCACAGTGACACTCATATCTGGTGCAACCTAGTGTACAGGGACATTTAAGAACCCTTTTTTGACTGTAATCGATTGAATATCAGTTGCCTGCCTACAGGCGTGTGTGTGAGGCCTATTGTATCTACTCTGCCAACTTTTGCCAGTGCACAGTGACACTCATATCTGGTGCAACCTAGTGTACAGTGACATTTAAGAACCCTTTTTTGACTGTAATCGATTGAATATCAGTTGCCTGCCTACAGGCATGTGTGTGAGGCCTACAGCGCTTACTCTGCCAACGTTTGCCAGTGCACAGTGACACTCATATCTGGTGTCACAGTAGCTTGCACGTATAGTACCACTAATCGGAAAAAAAATGACAGGCAGAGGCAGGCCACCCCGCAGGGGCCGTTGTGGTCGTGGTGCTGTGATTCCCTTTGGCCCTAGAATAATGCCCAGTTTTCAGAGGCAACGTACCCTGAATTTGAAAAGTTCTGAGGACATGGTTGACTGGCTAACACAGGACACCCAATCTTCTACAGCTTCCGCTCGGAAACCTAGACGCACCATCGTCCTCCAGCTTAGCTTCGGGCACCTCCCCAGTTACCACTCGGCCGCCTGCCGCCACCACCAACACTAGCACCACAGCCGCTTCACTTGATCCGTCAGCAGAGTTATTTACACATCCGTTGGAAGAAATGAGTGATGCACAAACATTAGTGCCAGAGGATGTAGATAACAGGGATATGTCCCAGTCAGGCAGCATTACACACATGGACGTACGGTCTGATGATGATGATGATGATGTTGTACCCGGTGCTACTTCCTTTGTTGAGTTGTCAGATACAAGTGAAGCGGTTGATGATGACGATGAGTCCGTGGATGTCACGTGGGTGCCCGCAATAAGAGAAGAAGAACAGGAGGAAAGTTCAAATGGGGAGACACAGGAGGAGGAGACGAGTTGAAAGCAGCGGGAGGTCGTCGAAAGTAGCTAGTGGCACAGTCAGACAGCATGCATCGGCACCCGGGGTCAGCCAGAAAGCAGGCCAGTCAACGCATGCTGTTGCCACCACCAGAATGCCGTCGTGTGTCTGCCTGTGACAACAGTGATGCCATTTGCAACCTGTGCAAAAAGAGTCGTGGGAAGTCCAACACCCACCTAGGTACAACTTCTTTGTGAAGGCACATGATGTCATATCACAAACGCCTATGGGATCAACACATGAGTACAAGCAGCACACAAAGTCAAAGCCGACATCCTCCTCCTGGTCCAACTACTTCAGCCACGTCAACCACTGCTGCCCTGCTTGCCCCCTCTCAACCATCCGCCACTCCGTGTCTCGCCCTGAGCAGTCACTGCTCATCTGCCCACAGTCAGGTGTCTGTCAAGGACATGTTTGAGCGTAAGAAGCCAATGTCACAAAGTCACCCCCTTGCCCGGCAACTGACAGCTGGCTTGTCTGAACTCTTAGCCCGCCAGCTTTTACCATACAAGCTGGTGGAGTCTAAGACGTTCAAAAAATTTGTAGCTATTAGGACACCGCAGTAAAAGGTACCCGGCCGAAATGTCTTTGCACAAAAGGCAATCCCCAACCTGTACTCGATTGTGCAAAAGGAAGTAATGGCATCTCTGGCACACAGTGTTGGGGCAAGGGTCCATCTGACCACTGATACCTGGTCTGCAAAGCATGGTCAGGGCAGGTATATCACCTACACTGCGCATTGGGTAAACCTGGTGACGGCTGCCAAGCATGGAATACGTGGCTCAGCAGAGGAGTTGGTGACACCGCCACGACTTGCAGGCAGGCCTGCTGCCACCTCCTCTACTCCTCCTACTCCATCCTCTTCCATAACCTCCTCTGCTGAGTCCTCTAGTGCTGCTGCTATGGCTTGCTCCACATCAACGGCACCCCCCCAGGTACTATTCCACATCCCGGATACGGCAGTGTCACGCCGTCTTGGGGTTGACTTCCCTGAAAGCAGAGAGTCACACCAGACCAGCACTCCTGTCCGCCCTGAATGCACAGGTGGATCAGTGGCTGACTCCGCACCAACTGGAGATCGGCAAAGTGTTTTGTGACAACGGAAGAAATTTGTTGGCGGCATTGAATTTGGGCAAGTTGACACATGTGCCGTGCATGGCACATGTGTGTAATCTGATTGTACAACGCTTTGTGCATAAGCACCCAGGCTTACAGGACTTCCTGAAGCAGGCCAGGAAGGTGTGTGGCCATTTCAGGCGTTCCTACATGGCCATGGCGCACTTTACAGATATCCAGCGGCAAAACAACATGCCAGTGAGGCGCTTGATTTTAGACAGCATGACACGTTGGAATTCAACACTCCTAATATTTGACCGCCTGCTCCAACAAGAAAAGGCCATTAACGAGTATTTGTATGACCGGGGTGCTAGGACAGCCTCTGCGGAGCTGGGGATTTTCTTGCCACATTACTGGACGCTCATGCGCAATGCCTGTAGGCTTATGCGTCCTTTTGAGGAGGTGACAAACCTGGTCAGTCGCCCCCAGGGCACCATCAGCGACATCATACCATTTGTTTTCTTCCTGGAGCGTGACCTTTAAAGAGTGCTGGATCAGGCCGTAGATGAGCATGAAAAGGAAGAGGAAGAGTTGTGGTCACCATCACCACCAGAAACAGCCTTATCAACATCATTTGCTGGACCTGCGGCAACGCTGGAAGAGGATTGTGAGGAAGAGGAGTCAGAGGAGTAATGTGGCTTTGAGGAGGAGGAGGAAGACAATCCACAACAGGCATCCCAGGGTGCTCATTGTCACCTATCTGGTACCCGTGGTGTTGGACGTGGCTGGGGGGAAGAACATACCTTCAGTGAGATCACTGAGGACGAGGAACGGGACATGACTAGCTCGGCATCCATCCTTGTGCAAATGGGGTCATTCATGCTGTCGTGCCTGTTGATGGACCCTTTTAAAAAAGGATGAAGGAGAACGACCTGTACTGGGTGTCCACGCTACTAGACCACCGGTATAAGCAGAAAGTGTCTGAAATGTTACCGAATTACCACAAGTCGGAAAGGATGCAGCACTTCCAAAATAAATTAAAAAGTATGCTTTACACAGCGTTTAAGGGTGATGTCACAGCACAATGGCAATCTAACAGTTGAAGAGGTGAACATAATCCTCCTCCTCCCACGACCACGCCGGCAAGGAGAGGACACTTTACAGACGTGTTGTTGATGGAGGACATGCAGAGCTTTTTAAGTCCTATGCATCGCCACAGCCCTTCGAGGTCCACCGTCAGAAAACGACTAGACCGTCAGGTAACAGACTAAATCGCCTTAACTGCAGATATCAACACTATGAGGAGCGATGAACCCCTTGACTACTGGGTGTGCACGCTTGCCCTGTGGCCTGAGCTATCCCAATTTGCCATAGAACTTCTGTCCTGCCCCGCTTCAAGTGTCCTGTCAGAAAGGACCTTCAGTGCAACAGGAGGTTTTGTCACTGATAAGAGAAGTCGCCTAGGTCAAAAAAGTCTAGATTACCTCACCTTTATTAAGATGAATGAGGGATGGATCCCGAAGGGACTGACAGTGGGCGATACATTTGATTAAAAAAGGCCTTTTATTGTCAGAAGGCGTACAGCATGTAATGAAAAATAAAGTATATAGTAAAAAGTATAAAATAGTGAGTGTCTGATTAGGGGTTTGGCGAGTTTTTAAGGCTCTGAGGCAATTCTGATAGCCAAGCCACCTTGTCCCAGGTTATGGGCATTAATGTGTAGTTCTCTAAATACACCCAGGCCGGTTGATGCCCTATAGAATGTGCTATTGGGAGGAAAGATAACTGAGCTGCCTTGTGGTAATATTTTAAGTTTGGACACGATAGTCTCCCCTCTGACTTATGAAGGTACATAATTTTCTTTGTGATGCGTGAGGGAAAGTGGTTCCAGATAAACTGAATTTTTTTCCTTTGAATATTTTCTAATTCTTTTTATTTAATCGGGATCGGGAGTGTTCGAAATATGTAGAGCAACCTATGAAGGACATTCATTTTTATCGTATTTATTCTCCCTAGCCATGATAACCTATACTTTGTCCATTTACTCAGGTCATTAATTATTGTTTTATAAAGTTTGGAGTGGTTGGCTTTGTACAAGTCCTCTAGCTTAGGGGTTAGTCGGATTCCCAGGTAGTTTATGTGGTTCTTATCCCACTTAATATTAAGCTTCTCTTGGAGACCCTGCTTCTCTACTGCTGTTAAGTCAATTGCTAGTGCTTCTGTCTTCTCTATGTTCAGTTAAAGGCCAAAAAACTGACCAAACTCCTCCATAGTTCGAATCAACTCTGGGACCTATTGGGTAGGGTTTGAGAGCATACACAGCAGGTCGTCTGCAAATAGACAAGTTTTGAAATGGTGATGGCCTATTTTTATGCCTGTGATCCCAGCGTTGGCCCTAATTGTCTGAGCCAATAGAAGGGCAGAAAGAGGGCACCCCTGTCTTGTTCCTCTTTCTATTTTAATTATGGATGTCTCATCTCCCGGAATCTGTAACCTTGCCCTGGATGATTTGTATAATGAGTGTATGAGATTTATGAAATGGCCTTTAATACCAAATTTTTCAAGCGTGCCGTATAGGTAAGTCCACTCCAGGGAATCAAACGCCTTTTCAATGTCAAAGGCCATAAGACAGGCTTGAATTTTAGAGGCTTTGGTGTGGTACAGTAGGTTCCTGACTTTTCTAATGTTGTCTCCCGCTTGCTTGTGGGAGACAAATCCTATGTATTAACTTAGGCAAGAGGGATGACATTCTATCCGCTATTATTTTTGACAGGATCTTTGTATCACAGTTTAGTAATGATATTGGCCTGTAGTTTTTTGGTTCTAGGGCATCTCGACCCTCCTTAGGGAATAGAGCGATATCTGCCCTGTTCAGCTCTGCTGGTGTTTGCTTGCCTTCTAGAACTCTGTTAGAGTGACCAAGTGCGGGCCTAATATGTCTATAATTTTTTTATAATATAAATTGGTGTACCCGTCTGGGCCTGGTGACTTACCAGGTTTGAGGTTCTGGACTGCTTTTCTCACTTCCTCTAGGGTCACTTTGGCATTTAAAGTCTCTAAGTCATTTTCTTCTATGAAGGGGAGATCACAGGAATTAAGAAATCCCCTCATTTTGTGTAGATCTATGTGTTTTGTTGCCGTATAAAGGGTATTGTAAAATTTTGTAAAAATCTTCTGGATCTTATTTGGGTTCGAGGTTTTTTCTCACTTCGAGGTCTTAATTTGAAGTATCCTATTTTGTGTTGTTTTGGTTTGTAGTTTCCTGGCTAGTAACGGGGCCAGGTTTATTGGCTTTATTGAATTCGATAGGAATAAATAGTACAACTGAACACACCACTCCTATCTGGTGGCACCTTAGATTGCACGCACAGTGCCCCAAATTTGAAGTGGGAGGACCGACCAAGCATCTTTTTCCATCTCCCGCTTCCAAAAATCCATGCCATATACACGTCCCCTGATAGGTGACCTAACGGGTATCAAACAGATAGGAATAAATAGTACAACTTAATACACCCCTTCTATCTGGTGGCACATTACATTGCACGTGCAGTGCCCCAAATTCGAAGTAGGAGGTCCGACCAAGCATTTTTTTCCATCTCACTGTACCAAAAATCAATGCCATATACACGTCCCCTAATAGTGGACGTAACAGGGATTAAACTGATAGGAATAGTACTACTTAACAGTACACACCTTATATTAACGCAAACAGAGGCAACGCAGAGAGAGGAGTCTGAAGAAGAGGAGTCAGAGGAGGAAGGTGGCTTTGAGGAGGTGGAAGACCAAACACAGCAGGCCTCCCAGGGGGCTTGTTGTCACCTTTCAGGGACCCTTGGTGGCTGGGTGGAGTAAGAGACCTTCAATGACATCAGTGAGGACAAGGAACTGGACATGGCTAGCTTGGTATCCAATCTTGTGCAAATGGGGAGTTTGCGGTTGTGCAAAGGGACTGTTTGCGGTTGTTTGCGGTGCATTAAACAGGGAGATTGGTCTGTTACTGTGAAGCGGGTGTAACCGTTATACTACATGATCGATACAACATCATACCTGATGTTTTAAAGCATGTTATTCCAAACAATTTAGGAATGTTAGGTGATTTATGCCCTTTATGGCTTAAAACTAGACTCTCCATCAACTATGTAATTTTCCGTGGGAGTTTTGCCATGGATCCCCCTCCGGCAAGCCACAGTCCAGGTGTTAGTGCCCTTGAAACAACTTTCCCATCACTATTGTGTCCAGAAAGAGTCCCTGTGGGTTTTGAAATTCGCCTGCACATTGAAGTCTATGGCGGTTCGCCCGGTTCATGAACATTTGATGATATTTGTGTCCGCGGTTCGCGGACCAAAAATTTGATGTTCGCGACATCACTACATGTGATGACTAAATCCAAGATGGCTACATTTCTAGTAGGTTCTTTTATTACCTGGGCCAGATAATGATCCCCGAGTGTACTCAAGAAATTGCTCCCCTTAGTCTCATTTATCCAGTTTATTTCAGGGTAATTAAAGTCTCCCATTATTAGAACTTGCCCATGCTTAGCTGCATTTCGAATTTGTAACAATAATTGTATTTCCTCACTTTCAGCTATATTTGGGAGTTTATAGCATACTCCCACCAATATGCGTTTAGAATTAGCTCCTCCACTTTTTAGCTCAACCCACAAAGATTCAATGATGCAGTTAATTCAAGCATAAATATCTTCTCTGACTATAGGCTTAAATTCAGGCTTTACATAAAGACAGATCCCTCCTCCTCTTTTACCATTTCCCCTATCTTTCCTAAATAGGTTATAACCATTCAGATTAACAGTCCAGTCATGAGATTCATCCCACCGTGTTTCAGTAATGCCTATTAAGCCCCAATTTTCTTGTACTGCTAAATATTCTAGCTTGTTCATTTTCCCAGGCAAACTTCTTGCATTAGCAATCATACACTTTATGTTGCTATGGCTCTACCATTGTGAAGTGCGTGCCACTGTATTTCATGCCCCAATTAACATCTCCCTAATGTCTATTGTAAACCTACCCCCTTCTCTTCCCCCATGGGTAACTAATTCATTCCTTTGCCTCTCTATCCTTTTTACCCCAATACTTCTATATAGTCCCCCCCCACCTACAAGTTTAAAAACTCCCCCAGTGCTCTAAAAACCCTAAACCCTCTGCAGTGCACCACTTTTTAGCCACGCATTAACCTCCCTAAGCTCCTTCTGCCTTCCCAGGCTAGCACGTGGCACTGGTAGTATCTCAGAAAATACTACCTTGGAGGTCCTTGTTTAAGCTTATTCCCTAGTTCTCTAAAATCATTCTTTAGGAAGCTCCATCTTCCACTAACTTTTTCATTGGTACCAAAGTGTACCAAGACCGCCGGTTTATTACCAGCCCCTCCCAATAATTTATCCACAACATGCCGAACCCGAGCACTCGGGAGACAGCAAACTGTTCGATTGCTGGGATCTGGGTGACAAATTATCCTGTCTACCTTCCTAATAATAGAGTCCCCTACCACCAAAACATGTTTGTTGCTTGGCCTATTCTGCCCTCCCTCTACTCCAGTAGAACTGTTCTCCTGGCTGTTAGAGGGAACAGCTCTATCTGGCATTGCCATTCCTGAATGGACATCCCCAACAGTTTCATTCAATCTGGCAAACCTGTTGGTGTTTGCCAACTCAGAACTGGCCTGCCTCCTCCTGTTCCCCCTGCTTCCCCTTCTATCTGTAACCCAGATACCTCCCTGGACATCCCTACTAGCCTTAGCTCCTCCCTCCATACTAGGCCCAGCTAAACTGTGCTCTGTGAGCACCACCTCCCTTTCCAGTTGAGCAATATCACTAAAAGCTGCAATTCTCCACTCCAGATCTTCAATTTTAGCTTCCAGAGAGGCAACATGCTCACACCTCTCACAGAGGTATGTTCCAGTAGTGCATACATTTGGCAGGATGTACACTGAGTGAGGTTGCCACTGGACTGACTCATGATTATCAGTTACAAAAATACAGTGAGAAAGCAAATCAATGATTTGTATAACGATTGCTTTTCTACACCTTAACCCAAACAAAACAGATAAAATATATATACGTTTGTTTTCTGTTTTTTCTTACAATACCCCTTTCCTTTGGATTTCCTCCTTTTATTCAATCTCCTACACACTAACTACAGTTACACTAGAAATGATTGCAAGCTCCCAAGCTTGCTCTTCCCTTGTTAAAATAGACCCCGCCTACTCACCTGTACAATTATAAATGAGCACAGGACAGAAAACACTGCCCTGCCTCACAGAACTGATTCAACAGAACGACAAAAATGCACATAGATATAACTCACACAGGCCAAGCCACACCCACTGTCACCTGGACCCGGATTAAAGCCCACAGGAAGAAAACACTGCACCGATTTACAGAACTGATTCAAACAGAACCTCACACAAATGCACACAGATAAACCTTTACACAGGCCAAGCCACACCCACTCTTACCGGCAACACTGATTACTGCAACAGGACAGAAAACACTGCACTGATTTACAGAACTGATTCAAACAGGGATGGATTCCCCCATATGATGAGGGAGCTTTTGTGCTAGGGGATAGGATGGTAGAAAGGCTGGAGGAGCTTTTAAACTAGTAGGTGGGGGTGAGGGACTAGATATAAGTGTGACGAAGTGCCCTTCGCCACTTTGTATTGGAGAGGACTGTTTGCCACCCTCCTGCCCTGCGACTATGGCCCTGGTACATATTGCCCTTCAAACACAGTATTCGGCCATACCAGATTGTATGTCACTCATTCTGGCCCTTTACATACAGGGGGGTCATTCGGTACTTGCCCTGTGTGAACCATGATACCACAGAAAGCTATGCCATGGAGCCCATTCATATAATGAAAGACTATGGGAAAGACTTTAGCTACATGGCAATTGAACTGTGTGAAGAGGATCTGAGCACTATTCGGTAGTTTTATGCGCTCAGACCCCAGCTGTAACGGAACTCATCACTGTTTTACCCTGTTTTATGATTATTTAATTCTTGGTTAAAATATGATCACATTGCTGTACTGTAGATATGTTGTTTTATGTTCTACAGAATATATTGGCTCAGAATATCAAAGCTACTAGGCTAATAGATAATCCTGTTACAGATAAGAACGTCTATTCATTCTCAGATAAGAACAAAGAAGGCTGATTTAATCATTGTCTGATTATATCAAGTTGCCTCAGGGAGGGGTGACCACACCTATTGTCCTATATGTGTATTGTGTGGGGGATATGTGACATATCTGTGTGTTATGTGAAAAACATACTTTTACTAACTTTTGAACCCCTGGTCTGATTCATGCCATTTTTTAATATGGTGTTCCCCTGGGTGAGAGATATTGAACGGTGCTGGACTTAAAGGTGTACCCCCTGTTTTTGGGATACATCCAGAATGTGGTTAAAATTGTGTCTGTTTTAATTGTGTTACCTGTTATCTGAGGGGAGGAGACGTGGGGGTTGAACCATGTATATAATTGGCTGTGATAATTATGTGGGTGTAGCCCTTCAGAGGGCACCATTGCATAAAAGGAGATCCCTTGTCATTAAAATATAGTTCTTCTTGACCCTTCAAAACGTAGTCTCATCTCGTTCTTAGAGGGATCGCTATATCCTACTGGGGATTGCTATGCTTTTGCATACTCCCTTGAGCTGTAACTACTGAACGCTTGTTCCTGATGTGTCCTCCTTGGAGGAGAGGTCTTCCCCACACGGTCCTAGATGCTGGAGATTCATACAGGGTGGAAGGAAGACGGCGCGGCTCCAGCTAAGCTACGGCGGTTGTGGAGTCTGTGGTGGTTGTGGTGTCCGGTGCGGTGCTTGTAGGCCTTGACGCAAGCTAGGACTCGTCTATCAACGGAGGTACCCGGTCGGGGTGCCAGTAGATTCGTTACATTGGTGGCAGTGGTGGGATGGCGTCCTAGTAAGAGGAAAAGCAGCACAGAGACACCGGTAACGTTTGGAGTTACAAATTGAGGGCAACGCTAGTATCCGTACAGCGCCCCTGGCTACAGCAGGATGGAACCGGCTAGTTTTCGGACAGCGTTCCATGATGAGGATGAGGAGGAGGCTGCGGACTACAGGGATGCAGACAGAAAGGAACTCTGGTATGATGCCCTGGAAGATGCCCAATGGCGGCGAGGTGAGAGTCTCCCCAGTGATGAGCAGCGGCTACAGAAGAGTGTGGCGATGCGGATGTATCTATTGGGAGAGCAGCCCCTGGATGAGTGGGTGACAAGACTAGAGACCCTGGTACGGCGAGAGATCTGGCTAGACAACGCATACCAGGCCCTCTGGTGGCATACCGTTCGACTTACCCCCTGGACGGCTGAACACGACTTACCGGAGGGAGATAATTATGATGGCCTGGGTTTATTATGGGATGCCTTAGAGGACGACATTGATCTTGGCAGCATGGAGGAGTCTAGGTTTTGGGACATCTACGACTACCGGATGGGCATGTATGTCTGGGATGACGAAGGCGAGGTGAGCAAAGACATGACCCACCTGGTAACAAGAGAGTGGGAGCTGGAGCAGGACTACCAACACCTGCTCAGCTTCGTGCAGCCCCAACCTACTCGACAAGCGGAAACAGACTTCGTTGACTGGTCCTGGGATGACCTCCAGATGGCAGGTAGAGATGGGACCGAGGTCTCTCTACCGCCCCTACAGGGGGCAGAAGGTGTCATCCTTCCCCCCCAGCGGCAGTGTGAACCCCAGGGGGCAGAAGGTGTCGTCCTTACCCCCCAGCGGCAGTGTGAACCCCATGGGGCAGAAGATGTCGTCCTTCCCCCCCAGCGGCAGTGTGAACCCCAGGGGGCAGAAGGTGTCGTCCTTCCCCCCCAGCGGCAGTGTGAACCCCAGGGGGCAGAAGGTGTCGTCCTTCCCCCCCAGCGGCAGTGTGAACCCCAGGGGCAGAAGGTGTCGTCCTTCCCCCCCCAGCGGCAGTGTGAACTCCAGGGGGCAGAAGGTGTTGTCCTTTCCCCCCAGCGGCAGTGTGAACCCCAGGGGGCAGAAGGTATCGTCCTTCCCCCCCCAGCAGCAGTGTGAACCCCAGGGGGCAGAAGGTGTCGTCCTTCCCCCCCAGCGGCAGTGTGAACCACAGGGGGCAGAAGGTGTCGTCCTTCCTCCCCAGCGACAGTTTACCCTGACAAGTGGAGACACCAATCTCCCAGACGGCGCAGATGGGACCGTGGTCTCTGCGCCCACAGCCTGTACAGATCCCCAACTACCCTCACTGGGACAACCGGAGGAGGGGTAAGTACAAATTCCCCTCCCCAGCTAACTTCTAATGTGGCCCCAGAGTTAACAGAGGAAATGTTAACCCCCACTGACTGCCACTGTGAGGAATTGACTCTGCTGGGTTTTGAACCCTGGTCCCCAGGCTGCTATACCTCTTCCCTACCACTGCGCCAGCCTGCCTGTTGTGAATTCCATTGAGACCTTATAAGCTTGACTCTGCTAGCAATTGTATCAGTACCTAAGTCTCTTCAGCTGTGTCTGGTCAGGTGTCTGGTCCTTGGCCTATATAAGGCACTTCCTGTCTATTGATCCTTGCCAGATTATTGTGTGGTTTCTGATCACTTCAATAAACCTTGCTCCTGTTTTCACCTACAAGTTTGCGGAACTGGATTATTGCTGACCTTGGCTACTGGTCTCCACAACTTTGTGATTTCTATATCTTTACAGAATAATCTGGCCCTTTCATGGAGACCGCCGGGACAGATTCTGCATTGGCCCAGCAGGTTGCTTTATTTGCAAGAACTGTGCAGACCCAGGCACAGACCATCCAAGTGCTGCAGGACCAGGTAGCTGAACTGCAAAATAAATTTCAGTCAATGCACAGTGAGTATACCAGCTACAGGGCACGTGATGCTGCGGCTGCTACTGTTACACCTGCTCAAGAGGCCCGCTTGCCCCTGCCAGAAAAGTTTGGAGGAGATCACAAAAAATGTAGGGGTTTCCTAAATCAATGCCGTTTGCACTTCATGATGTTACCTCACCAATTTCCATCTGAAAGAGAGAAGGTGGTATTTATTTTTTCCTTATTCAAAGATGAAGCCCTGGCTTGGGGCTCCCCTCTTCTGGAACAAGACAGTCCAGTAAATGACTTTCTTGAGGCCATGTGCCTAGTTTTTGATGACCCCAATCGATGTGCTACAGCAGAAGCCACTCTCCTTCATTTGCATCAAGGGAGGCGCTCGGTGGCTGAATATGCTGCTGAATTCAGACAGTGGGTTGCTGATACTACCTGGAACCAATCAGCCCAGAGGTTCCACTTCAGAAAAGGTCTCTCAGAAGCTATAAAAGATGAGCTAGCTCGTGTTGATCTTCCTGCTGACTTTGATGCTTTTGTGCGTTTGGCTATCCGTATTGATCGGAGACTTTCTGAAAGAAGATTGGAAAGACAGGGCTCTTTTAGACCAAGTACTACTCCAATTTCCTATTCAAGAACTTCTACTCCGATCCCACAAACACCTACAGACTCTGAGCCAGAGGCTATGCAGGTAAATCTAATAAGAGGGCCATTATCCAACGAAGAAAAACAGTGACGACGCACTCACAATTTATGCCTGTATTCTGGTAGTGCAGGGCACTATGCCATCAATTGCCCTAGCAAATCCAAAAGAACAATAGCTATGGCGGCTGAGGGTGCACAGATTCGACACCAATCCCAGATTTCGGATCAACTGGATTCTGTCACACAACCCTTATTTTCTCTGGCTCATGGTGAAGAGGGTATGTTGACTCAACATCCTCATTTTGTGGTGCCTATCACGTTGCAATGTGGTGATCGTAAAATTTCAACTACCGCTATGATAGATTCTGGAGCAGGCGGAAACTTTATGGACATTAAATTTGCAGCAGGAAATAGAATTCAGTCTATCCCTAATTCTTCACCTGTGTTAATGGAGACAGTTGATGGTTCTCCACTTACGTCAGGACCGGTTACACATGAGACTGTGCCCTTAAAGTTGACTGTGGAAGTGAATCACCATGTGGCTATCTCTTTCCACCTAATTTCCTCAACACAGTTTCCAGTGATTTTGGGGGTACCTTGGCTTGCTCTGCATAACCCACAGATTGATTGGAAGATCAGAACTTTGTCCTTTCCTTCAGAACACTGCTTAATGAATTGTCAACCCTCTAAGGTAACACCTGTTGCCACAACAATTAATGAAATGGTTGCTACAAACTTGACTAAGCTTCCTCTACAATATCGGGATTTTGCAGATGTCTGTGATAAGAAGAATGCTGATCAGCTTCCACCACACAGGCCTTATGATTGCCCAATAGAGCTGTTGCCTGGGGCTGCTATCCCATTTGGCCGTATATATTCCCTTTCTGAGCCTGAATTGAAAGCTCTTCGTGAATACCTACAAGAAAATCTTGCCAAAGGCTTTATTCGACCATCTACTTCTCCAGCAGGAGCTCCTATTTTCTTTGTAGAAAAGAAGGATGGCAGCCTACGGCCATGCGTTGATTACAGGGACATTAATAACATCACTGTTAAAAACCGCTACCCCTTGCCTCTGATTCCTGAACTTTTGGAGAGACTCCGCTCAGCTAAAATATTTACGAAGCTTGATCTTCAGGGGGCATATAATCTGGTTCGCATAAGACCCAATGATGAATGGAAAACAGCTTTCAGAACCAGGTACGGGCATTACGAATATCTAGTAATGCCTTTTGGGCTGTGTAATGCCCCTGCAACTTTCCAGCATCTTATCAATGATGTACTACGAGATCTCCTGGATCAGTTTGTTGTGGCATATTTGGATGATATCCTAATATTCTCTGATAATCTTGAAAACCACAGAAAACAGGTCCGTATAGTTCTAGAGCGCCTTCGTACCCACCGCCTTTACATTAAACTAGAAAAATGTGAGTTTGAACAAACAGAAATTCAATTCCTGGGGTATGTAATAACTCCCAAAGGTTTACGTATGGACGCAAGTAAAATTAAAGCTGTGCTGGACTGGCCCATGCCCAAGAATGAAAAAGATGTTCAGAGATTTGTGGGGTTTGCCAATTTTTACAGGCGTTTCATTAAGAATTTCTCTGCCGTTATTACACCGATCACTGAACTCACACGTAAAGGGACTCCTTTTCAGTGGTCCGATAAGGCGGATACCACATTTTTCCGATTGAAGACTCTGTTTACCTCTGCCCCTGTCCTGGTACATCCTCAGCCGGAATTACCATTTATTGTGGAAGTTGATGCTTCTGATTCAGCTGTTGGTGCTATACTGTCTCAAAGGACTGGACCTAAGATGCTGTTACACCCGTGTGCCTTCTATTCCCGCCGGATGGTACCAGCAGAAAGAAACTATGACATAGGGAATAAAGAACTGCCTATAAAAGCTGCCTTCACCGAATGGAGACATCTCTTGGAGGGAGCTACCCATCCAATTACTGTCCTCACAGATCACAAAAATCTGGAATGTATTCGATCAGCTAAGAGACTGTCAGCCAGACAAGCACGCTGGTCCCTATTCTTCTCAAGGTTTAATTTTTTGGTTACATACCGTCCTGGCTCCAAGAATGGTAAGGCGGATGCCTTGTCTAGAATAGCTGACCCCCTCCATACTACCGTAACCAAGACCACCATCTTGCCAGAGGATATATTTATAGGAGTTACATTTCCTTCTGATCTGATGTCTCGCATTAAAAAGGGCTACGCTGAAGACCCAGTTCTTCGTGATCCTCCTCGTGACCTCCATATGACGATGCGTAATGGGTTTTGGGTTTTTCAACAACGTCTGTTTGCTCCGGAGTCAGTGCGACTGGACCTTTTACGTCTCTACCATGACTCAAAACCAGCAGGTCATCCAGGAATCCGAAAGACACAAGAGATACTTGCCCGATCCTTTTGGTGGCCGAAGTATCATGAGGATGTTAAGAAGTATGTGTCCTCTTGTGATGTGTGTGCCAGACATAAGACTCCTCGCTCATCCCCTGTTGGCTTGCTTCAGCCTCTTCCGATTCCTCATCGTCCCTGGGGATCTATATCCATGGACTTTATTGTGGAACTACCTCCATCTAAGGAATACACTACCATTCTTGTTGTTGTGGACAGGTTAACTAAGATGGGTCATTTCATACCAGCTCGTGGTCTCCCTTCAGCTAAACAGACGGCTGACCTGGTTATTCGGAAAATATTTCGCTTGCATGGAGTGCCTGATGAAGTAGTTTCTGACAGGGGAGTACAGTTTACGTCTCGTTTTTGGAAACATTTTTGTTCTAATCTAGGTATTAATGTAAATCTGTCGTCAGCTTTTCATCCACAAAGTAATGGACAGACTGAGCGAACCAACCAGACTTTGGAGCAATATTTGCGGTGCTATATTAGTTACCTGCAGGATGACTGGCTGGATTTTCTACCCACGGTGGAGTTTTCCTATAACAATGCCCAACACTCCTCCACCTCTTTGAGCCCATTTTTTGCCAACTATGGTTACCATCCGACCTTTCTAGTCAGTCTCCCAATTACTACTTCCATTCCTGCTGTCGCTGACCGGCTAACGTCCTTACGTGATTCCCAAGCACTGTTGAAAGAGACTCTTTTGGAGGCTCAGGAATGTTACAAAAGAGCTGCTGATAGGCATAGAAAGGAGGCCCCAGTCTATCACGTTGGTGACAAGGTGTGGCTGTCAACAAGGAATCTCAAGCTTCGGATTCCTTCTCATAAATTGGGTCAAAGGTTCATGGGACCTTTTGAGATCATTGCTCAGATCAATGCTGTCACTTTCCGTTTACAACTCCCGAATTCCATGAAAATACATCCAGTGTTTCACGTTGCACTGCTTAAACCTTTTCATGAAAACACTTTCCCTGGCCGAGCCCTGCATGCCCCACCTCCAGTCCTCGTGGATGGTGAGGATGAGTACGAAGTGGACAAAATTCTTAACTCCAGGATCTTCCGTGGCAAGCTTCAGTATCTGGTTCGCTGGAAAGGCTATGGTGATGAGGAGAGTTCATGGGAACCAGTGGACAATATTCACGCTCCTGATCTCCTTCGGTCTTTTCATGTGCAGTACCCTGCTAAACCAGGTAATAGGGCATCCAGAGGCTGCACCTATAGAGGCGGGGGTAATGTGAGGAATTGACTCTGCTGGGTTTTGAACCCTGGTCCCCAGGCTGCTATACCTCTTCCCTACCACTGCGCCAGCCTGCCTGTTGTGAATTCCATTGAGACCTTATAAGCTTGACTCTGCTAGCAATTGTATCAGTACCTAAGTCTCTTCAGCTGTGTCTGGTCAGGTGTCTGGTCCTTGGCCTATATAAGGCACTTCCTGTCTATTGATCCTTGCCAGATTATTGTGTGGTTTCTGATCACTTCAATAAACCTTGCTCCTGTTTTCACCTACAAGTTTGCGGAACTGGATTATTGCTGACCTTGGCTACTGGTCTCCACAACTTTGTGATTTCTATATCTTTACAGCCACGACTGAGCCGGAATATGTCCCAAGTACCCCAGCAGAAGAGCTGACAGCGGGGCAGAGTGCAGTCGGCCTCTGCCCTCCCTTTGTTCCTTGTACAGAGCAGGATGTCCTGCAGGTTATACCAGCAGAAGAGCTGGCATCAGGGCAGAGTGCCACTGGCCTCTGCCCCTCAAGTCCCCTCAGCGTGTTGCCCCATCACCACAGCGAAATATCCAGGTGCCGTAACTGTTTGTTGTGGGTGGGCTGCTCTTGCACTTTGTTGTTGTGGGGGGGCTGCTCTAGCACTGGTTTATTGTAGGTTGGTGGATCGTCTAACGGAGGCACTGACCGGCAGAAGATCAGGTGCCTAGTTAGACTTCCCCCCAAACGGGAGATGTGTGACGAAGTGCCCTTCGCCACTTTGTCTTGGAGAGGACTGTTTGCCAGCCTCCTGCCCTGCGACTATGGCCCTGGTACATATTGCCCTTCAAACACAGTATTCGGCCATACCAGATTGTATGTCACTCATTCTGGCCCTTTACATACAGGGGGGTCATTCGGTACTTGCCCTGTGTGAACCATGATACCACAGAAAGCTATGCCATGGAGCCCATTCATATAATGAAAGACTATGGGAAAGACTTTAGCTACATGGCAATTGAACTGTGTGAAGAGGATCTGAGCGCTATTCGGTAGTTTTATGCGCTCAGACCCCAGCTGTAACGGAACTCATCACTGTTTTACCCTGTTTTATGATTATTTAATTCTTGGTTAAAATATGATCACATTGCTGTACTGTAGATATGTTGTTTTATGTTCTACAGAATATATTGGCTCAGAATATCAAAGCTACTAGGCTAATAGATAATCCTGTTACAGATAAGAACGTCTATTCATTCTCAGATAAGAACAAAGAAGGCTGATTTAATCATTGTCTGATTATATCAAGTTGCCTCAGGTAGGGGTGACCACACCTATTGTCCTATATGTGTATTGTGTGGGGGATATGTGACATATCTGTGTGTTATGTGAAAAACATATTTTTACTAACTTTTGAACCCCTGGTCTGATTCATGCCATTTTTTAATATGGTGTTCCCCTGGGTGAGAGATATTGAACGGTGCTGGACTTAAAGGTGTACCCCCTGTTTTTGGGGTACATCCAGAATGTGGTTAAAATTGTGTCTGTTTTAATTGTGTTACCTGTTATCTGAGGGGAGGAGACGTGGGGGTTGAACCATGTATATAATTGGCTGTGATAATTATGTGGGTGTAGCCCTTCAGAGGGCACCATTGCATAAAAGGAGATCCCCTGTCATTAAAATATAGTTCTTCTTGACCCTTCAAAACGTAGTCTCATCTCGTTCTTAGAGGGGATCGCTATATCCTACTGGGGATTGCTATGCTTTTGCATACTCCCTTGAGCTGTAACTACTGAACGCTTGTTCCTGATGTGTCCTCCTTGGAGGAGAGGTCTTCCCCACACGGTCCTGGATGCTGGAGATTCATACAGGGTGGAAGAAAGACGGCGCGGCTCCAGCTAAGCTACGGCGGTTGTGGAGTCTGTGGTGGTTGTGGTGTCCGGTGCGGTGCTTGTAGGCCTTGACGCAAGCTAGGACGCGTCTATCAACGGAGGTACCCGGTCGGGGTGCCAGTAGATCCGTTACAATAAGTAATGGGGTAGAAAGTGTAAAAGTTAAAAGGGATGAATTAACAACTCATAGGGGAGGAGTTGGGGGGAGGGGCAGTATAGTCGATACGGAGGTAGTACTAAGTAACAAGTACAGTGGCAGGCACTTCAGAACTACAGATTCATAACATAAGGTGTATGCTTGCTAATGCCCAAGAGCTTGCCAGGAAAAATGGGAGAGTTATAATTATTAGCAATTAATGAAAAATAGGATCTAATAGGCATTACCGAAAAGTGGTGGGATTAATCTCATGACTGGACTGTTAATTTGGATGGTTATAACCTATTTAGGAAAGATAAGGGCAATGGTAAAATAAGAGGAGTGATTTGTCTGTATGTTAAGCCTATAGTCAGAGAAGATATTTATGGTGGACCTAGTGATAAAGCTGAATGTTTGTGGGTAGAATAAAATAGCGGAGCAGCAAATTCCAAAAGAATATTAGTAGGAGTATGCTATAAACCCCCAATTATAGCTGAAAGTGAGGAAACACAATTATTGTTACAGATTGAAAATGCAGCTAGGCATGGTCAAGTTCTAATAATGGGAGATTTTAATTACCCTGAAATAAACTGGATAAATGAGACCAGCAGTTCATCTAAGGGAAGCAGGTTCTTGGGTACACCCAGAGATCATTATCTGGCCCAGGTTATACAACAGCCTACTAGAAATTAAGTTATCTTTAATTAATTATCACAAATAATATTGATATCGTATCTAATGTTGGAATAGGGCAACCTTTGGGAAACAGTGATCACAAAACAGTCTAATTTGAGATTGAATTAAAAAAAAAAAATTTAAGGGGCCAATGAAAACTCATAATTTTAAAAGGGCAGATTTTAACAGTCTAAAGGCAGCAATACAAAGTATAGACTGGGACAGAGAACTGGCAGATAAAAATACTGAACATAAATGGACATTTAAATCCTTACTAAATATACATACACATCGGCATATACCGCGTGGGAATAATAGTAAAAGAAGTAAATCCCATTCAATGTGGCTTAACAATGATTTAAAGATCAAGATACGGAGTAAAAAACAGGCATTTAAATTATACAAACAAGAGGGGATAGAGACTGCTTTACAGGAATACAAGGAAATCAACAAGGCTTGCGAAAGCGTGATTAGACTGGCTAAAATAGAAAATGAAAAATTAATTGCAAATGAGACTAAGACTAACCCTAAAATTTATTTTAAGTATATTAATGGGAAGAAGGCCAGGAAGGTAGCTATAGGAACATTACAAGGTGACACAGGCCATCTGATATTTAGTGACCAAGAAAAGGCAAATGAGCTAAATAGGTTATTTTCTGCGGTATACACAAGGGAGGTAACAGTAGTTGGGACACGGTAACATAATGGGGCTACACATCTTTGCCGAATAATTGGTTAGCGCAGGAAGTAATCCAAAAGCGGATGGAAAAAATAAATGTTAATAAAGCCCCAGGTCCTGATGGAATACACCCAAGGGTACTAAGTGAACTGGGTTCTGTAATAGCCAAACCATTATATTTAATTTTTAAGGGTTCACTCAACACAGGGTCTCTACCAGATGACTGGAGAAAAGCTGATATGATACCTATATTTAAAAAGGGAGCAAGAGCAAATCCGGGGAATTATAGACCAGTGAGCCTAACTTCTGTAGTGGGGAAGCTTTTAGAAGGGTTAATAAGTAGTGATGTCCCGAAACTAAAATTTTCGGTTCGTGAACCGCGAACGCAAACCGCCGCAAATGTTAGCGAACCGGCGAACATCGGCGAACCGCCATAGACTTCAATGGGAAGGCGAATTTTAAAACGCACAGGGACTCTTTCTGGCCACAATAGTGATGGTAAAGTTGTTTCAACGGGACTAACACCTGGACTGTGGCAGGGGGATCCATGGCAAAACTCCCATGGAAAATTACATAGTTGATGCAGAGTCTGGTTTTAAGCCATAAAGAGCATAAATTACCTAACATTCCTAAATTGTTTGGAATAACGTGCTTTAAAACATCAGGTATGATGTTGTATCGATCAGGTAGTGTAAGGGTTAGGCCCGCTTCACAGTGACAGACCAAACTCCCCGTTTAACGCACCGCAAACAACCACAAACAGTCCATTTGCACAACCGCAAACTCCCCATTTGCACAAGTTTGGATACCAAGCTAGCCATGTCCCTTTCCTTGTCCTCACTGATGTCATTGAAGGTCTCTTCCTCCACCCAGCCACGTACAACACAAAGGGTCCCCGAAAGGTGACAACAAGCCCCTTGGGATGCCTGCTGTGTTTGGTCTTCCACCTCCTCAAAGCCACCTTCCTCCTCTGACTCCTCTTCTTCAGACTCCTCTCACTGCATTGCCTCTCTCTGCATTATTATAAGGTGTGTTAAGTAGTACTACTCTTATCAGTTTAAAACCTGTTACAGCACATATCAGGGGGCGTGTATAAGGCCTGGATTTTTAGAACCAGGAGATGGAAAAAGATGCTTTGTTGGTCGTATCACTTCAATTTTGGGGCACGGCACGTGCAGTCAAAGGTGCCACCAGATAGGAGTGACGTGTTTGTAAGTACTACTCTTATCAGTTTAATACTTGTTACGTCACCTATCAGGGGGCGTGTATAAGGCCTGGATTTTTAGAACCAGGAGATGGAAAAAGATGCTTTTTTGGTCGTATCACTTCAATTTTGGGGCACTTTGTGACATTAGCTTCTTACGCTCAAACATGTCCTTTACAGGCACCTGACTATGGGCAGATGAGCAGGAACTGCTCAAGGCGAGAAACGGAGTGGCAGATGGTTGAGAGGGGGAAAGGAGGACAGCAGTGGTTGATGTGTACTCATGTGTTGGTCTGGAGTCACCCAAACATTAGGTCTCAACCTGTAGAGGATAAGGGAACCAGGCTATTTTAGACCTCATTCATCATTACAGGTTTTGACAGATCGGTACTATGCGTGCAAGCTACTGTGACAACCGATATGAGTGGAACTGTGCACTTACAGAAGTTGGCAGAGTAGACGCTGTAGGTCTGACACACACGCTTGCAGACAACTAACTGCTATGCAATCTATTACAGTACAATTTTAGTTTTTGTTTTAAATGTACACTACTGTTACACCACATATGAGTGGTGTGTTAAGTAGTACTACTCCTATCAGTTTAATCCCTGTTATGTGCCTTTTTTGGGGGTTTGGTTGTTGAAGCCACAGTGCAGCACCAGAGGCCAGAAAAATTAGGCATGTACACATGCCTGAAAAATTAGGTATTGTTGATCTTGCAGCAAGCAGAGAAGAAGGTAGGCCTGATTCAACGCCCCATCCCTGCATATCCACACTCAGAGATTGAGGGGGTGACCCTTACAAGGTCACGGGCCGGAGATATAAAGGGGGGCCATCCCAAATAAGCACACAAGCGGGGACAACGGTAGTGAAGGGGACATAGAGGCCCATGGACTGACGGGCGCCATCTTGGCAGGAAAAGGGCCCAGCAATTAAGCCAAACTGACCCAGCACAGGCAGCTACTTGAGTCAAACGCTGTACAATTACACCTTAATAAAGCTGAAACATGCAGCAGCAGGGATTCTAAACGGCCACACGGGGACAAGGAGGCTAACATCCCCCACAGTCTCTGCACCACTCTTTTTAACAGATAACCCAATGGGCTAACCAGGAGGTTATTATTATTATTGGAGGAATTATTAGTGTCTTTACCCCCCAAGAGAGGACATAATATACGGTATCTTTAGACTACCTGATAGCCAAACCTCCTTTAGCCCCAATGCTATCCAAGAAACATTTCAAAACTTTATCTGACTGGGGGTCTATAGAGTGACATTAGTACTGACCTTTATATGACTGGGGGTCTATATAGGGACATTAGTACTGACCTTTATATGACTGGGGGTCTATAGAGGGACATTAGTACTGACTTTTATCTGACTGGTGTCTATAGAGGGACATTAGTAATGACCTTTATCTGACTGGGGGTCTATAGAGTGACATTAGTACTGACCTTTATATGACTGGGGGTCTATAGAGGGACATTAGTACTGACCTTTATCTGACTGGGTGTCTATAGAGGGACATTAGTAATGACCTTTATATGACTGGGGGTCTATAGGTGACATTAGTACTGACCTTTATCTGACTGGGTGTCTATAGAGGGACATTAGTAATGACCTTTATCTGACTGGGGGTCTATAGAGGGACATTAGTACTGACCTTTATCTGACTGGGGGTCTATAGAGGGACATTAGTACTGACCTTTATCTGTCTGGGGGTCTATAGGTGACATTAGTCCTGACCTCCTACTGCAGTATTATTACTCCCAGTACTCCCAGGCTTGCTACTATTAGATATAATAACCTCAGTTTCGTTTCCTTATCTGTTGGTAACATCAAAATATGATTATTAAATATTTCATATTTGTTTGTTTTTTTCTCCCAAAGTGAACCCCTTTGTGTGTGTCCCACAGATGTGGCGTTTCCGCTCTGCGTATGTTGGATTTGCACCGCTCAAAAAGTATGAAAAGAGATCCCCCCCCTTGAAGCCCATTAATGACATCATCAGTAAATTGTATGTAACAGATTCCAGTGTTTAGGGTTTATGACCCAATACTGCGATCATATCATTTATGACAAAAATCCGTATTTGTCGTATTATTCAGACGCGCGTGCATCGTTGTGTTACATTTCCTGATACTTTTATTATCTTGATCTTTATATATTTACTAGCGACTTGCCCGTCAAAAAATTGCGGCAATAAGATTGTAGGGCAGGTAATGGTGTTTGGACGAGACATTCATTTTGTTGGCAGTCGGAGATCCTTCGGCGCTCATTGCGAGGCTGTTGGTTGTATTTTTTTTCTGATAGGCACTTTTGCTGTTATTCTTTGGTCGGCGGTGATGTTTTTTTTGCACCTATTGCAAGGCTTTGTGTGAGCAGCGTTGGCGCTCGTTGTGAGGTGCGCAGTGAATGGCTTTTATGTTTAATGTGATAATGTTTTTTTTGTGTATATGTATTTTTGTATGCTAATGAAATAATTACTAAATGAATATACTTTACCTATTTGTAAGTAATATATGCAGGAAGCATTGTGCTGAAGAGCTGACAATCTGTTTTCATGTTCCTGCAGCATACAATGTAGGTTTTCAGTGCTTTGGAGCTGCTGTGTGTCAGCAATGTGCGCAGTGTGTAGTGTAAATAGGCTGCGTGCGCGAGGGGAAGCCGTTAGGGTAGCTGGGTACTTCCGCATTGTGTAAGTTAGTGTTGTAAAATGGCGGGGAATGTGTA
The DNA here is from genome assembly GCA_027410445.1 of Discoglossus pictus. Lineage (NCBI taxonomy): Eukaryota > Metazoa > Chordata > Amphibia > Anura > Alytidae > Discoglossus > Discoglossus pictus. The sequence continues at coordinate 3,193,259 of CM050173.1, forward strand.
TGTGGTACGCGGGTGTGGATGATTTAGCGTCCTTATTAATAGTGTATCTTTACTTCGTACGGCTTTTTAGGAAAATCTGTATGTGTTTCGCGTGTTTAGGGTCCTGTAGCCTCGTTTTCTTTTTTTCAACTGCCATTTTTTCTCTCACTTAGGTGATTTTCGGGTGTCTAAACTCATGAATTTGGACTTAAATGGAGGTGTAACTTCACTTGCAGAGGTCCTCGGTGCCCGCCTTGCTGTTGGTAAGCTTTTTATGTGTTTGTTGTGTGTATCTATTGTGTTTTTAATGTTTTTAAGTGCACGCGGTTCGGGCGTTAAGGTCGTATTTTTGTGAGCTTGTAATGTTTTTTTTTCTAAGTCCCGTATTTTTGGATGGTAAGTCCGTAAATTTGATGGTGTAAGTCCTGCCTGCGGCTCATATATGTGATATCTGCAACGTCTTCCCCAGTTGGCACAAAAAATGAAAACGAGGCTACACGACCCCAAACCGCGCAAAACATCGCCAGCCATGTACGACTTTTACCTAGGAACAGACGAGGTACAAAATACACTATTAGAAATAATGGAAACTGCTGGCGAGCCGCGTAACACATACACAATCACCGCCATTTTACAACACTAACTTGCAACTAATAACATTACAAATCTAAAATGGCACGTTACACGACTATACAAGCGGTTTCCCCTCGTGCACTGCGCACATTGCTGACACTTACACCTCAGGTCACCAACAGTCCAAATGTACACTGTAAGCTGCAGGAAAATCAAAACTGATTGTTAGCTCTTCAGGATATTGATCACTGTATATATTAATTACAAATATGTAAAGTATTTTAGTAATTAATTAATTCATTATTATTAAAAAAAATATCTATAAAAAAAATACGCTTAATAGCATATTTTACATTGCCGTTACTTTACATACATTAACGCTTCGCACTTCCTAATACATTTGTTCATTCACAATAGTTATTATTGTGCATTCATTTAATAAGTATTAATTAGTAATGGAAAATAAAAATGTAGACTTTACACTACACTAAAATGTTTTACTTTTTACTCTGCAGTTATATATCTGGATTACTGCTCAGTGGCTGCCAGCGATAGCACTCTCAAAGCAGTTACAAATCTAAATCACTTTATTATGCTCTGAGACCTGAATACATTTTTTAATTTACACTGCACAAAAAAAATTATATATTTAACACTGTACTTATATATCTGTCTTTGCGATGAGCGCCGAAGATTGATCGTTGCAAAGCACGAAGCATGAAGGACACGAGGGAAGAGGCAATGAGCGCCGAAGGTCCTCAGAGTACAAAAAGCATCACATTGTGTGGCAAACAGCATTGCCATGGGTTTAAACTTTATTGCCCCGTCATTTGTGCCAGGCAAGTCGCTAGTGATATAATATAACATAATGCAATACAATATTATACAGTACACATGGGTGTTGGAACTGGGGGGGGGGGTGGGGGGTAAGGGGTAACCCCCCCCCCCCCCCCAGATTTCTTATCGTATGTATGTATGCGTATAGAAGCTAACAGGGGAGGGGAGAGGGGGAGGAAACACAGGGGAGAGGGAGAGGAAGACACAGGAGAGGGGAGAGGGGGAGGAAGACACAGTGGAGTGGGGGAGGAAGACACAGGGCAGAGGGGGGAAGAGAAACAGGGTAGGGGAGAGGTGAGGGGAAGAGACTCATGGGAGGGGGTAGAGACACAGGAGAGAGTGGGGGGTAGAGACACAGGGGAGAGGGGGGAAGCGACTAATGGGAGGGAGTGGTGAGGAGACACCGGGAAGAGGAAAGGGGGTAAAGACACAGAGGAGGGGGGAAGAAACACAGGGGAAGGGAGAGGGGGTAGAGACACAGGGGAGAGGGGGTAGAGACACAGGGGAGAAGGGGGAAGAGACACAGAGTAGGGGGAAGAGACACAGGGGAGAGGGAAGGGGGGAAAGACACAGGGGAGGGGGGAAAGAAACACGGGAAGGGAGAGGGGGGTAGAGACACAGGGGAGGGGGGAGTGACACAGAGAAGAGGGAAGGGGAAAAGACACAGGAGAGGGGGGAAAGAAACACTGGGGAAGGGAGAGGGGGTAGAGACACAGGGAAGGGTGGGAGAGACACAGGGGAGAGGGGGGAGAGAGACACATGCGAGGGAGTGGGGGGGGGAGACACAGGGGAGAGGGGGGGAGAGAGACACATGGGAGGGAGTGGGGGGGATACACAGGGGAGGTCTTGTGCTTTATTCTTATTATTATTACTATATAATGTGTAGATGTACCAGCTGGGCATGCTCTTGTGCATTATTATTATTATTATTATTAGTATATAATGTGTAGATGTACCAGCTAGGCATGCTCTTGTGCATTATTATTATTATTATTATTATTATTACCATATAATGTGTAGATCTACCCCCACTCCCTTCCCCAGTGTTTCTTTCCCCCCTCTCCTGTGTCTTTTCCCCCTTCCCACTTCCTAATACATTTGTTCATTCACAATAGTTATTATCGTGCATTCATTTAATAAGTATTAATTTGTAATGGAAAATAAAAATGTAGACTTTACACTACACTAAAATGTTTTACTTTTTACTCTGCAGTTATATATCTGGATTACTGCTCAGTGGCTGCCAGCGATAGCACTCTCAAAGCAGTTACAAATCTAAATCACTTTATTATGCTCTGAGACCTGAATACATTTTTTAATTTACACTGCACAAAAAAAATTATATATTTAACACTGTACACATGGGTGTTGGAACTGGGGGGGGGGTGGTAAGGGGTAACCCCCCCCCCCCAGATTTCTTATCGTTTGTATGTATGCATATAGAAGCTAACAGGGGAGGGGGGGAGGGGGAGGAAACACAGGGGAGAGGGAGAGGAAGACACAGGAGAGGGGAGAGGGGGAGGAAGACACAGTGGAGAGGGGGAGGAAGACACAGGGCAGAGGGGGAAGAGAAACAGGGTAGGGGAGAGGTGAGGGGAAGAGACACATGGGAGGGGGGAGAGACACAGGAGAGAGTGGGGGGTAGAGACACAGGGGAGATGGGGGAAGAGACTAATGGGAGGGAGTGGTGAGGAGACACCGGGAAGAGAAAAGGGGGTAAAGACACAGAGGAGGGGGGAAGAAACACAGGGGAAGGGAGAGGGGGTAGAGACACAGGGTAGAGGGGGTAGAGACACAGGGGAGAAGGGGGAAGAGACACAGAGGAGGGGGAAGAGACACAGGGGAGGGGGGAAAGAAACACGGGAAGGGAGAGGGGGGTAGAGACACAGGGGAGGGGGGAATGACACAGAGAAGAGGGAAGGGGGAAAAGACACAGGAGAGGGGGGAAATAAACACTGGGGAAGGGAGAGGGGGTAGAGACACAGGGAAGGGTGGGAGAGACACAGGGGAGAGGGGGGGGAGAGAGACACATGGGAGGGAGTGGGGGGGAGACACAGGGGAGAGGGGGGAGAGAGACACATGGGAGGGAGTGGGGGGGGAGACACAGGGGAGGTCTTGTGCTTTATTATTATTATTCTTATTATTACTATATAGTGTGAAGATGTACCGGCTGGGCATGCTCTTGTGCATTATTATTATTATTATTATTACTATATAATGTGTAGATGTACCGGCTGGGCATGCTCTTCTACATTATTATTATTATTATTAGTATATAATGTGTGGATGTACCGGCTGGGCATGCTCTTGTGTATTATTATTATTATTACTATATAATGTGTAGATGTACTGGCTGGGCATGCTCTTGTGCATTATTATTATTATTAGTAGTATTTTACTAATAATAATAATAATAATGCACAAGAGCATGCCCAGCCGGTACATCTACACATTATATAATAATAATAATAATAATAATAATAATAATAATAATAATAATAATTATAATAATAATGCACAAGAGTCCTTCAGCACTGCACTGGACACTGAATAAACTTGCCCAGCTATGTTTTTCCCTATTGATGCAGTATCACCTACACTCTCCCTCCTCTCAGTAAGACTGCAAGTTAGTTATGATTCCAAAATGGCTGCTGTCCATGAGGTTAAAGGGTCTGGAAGGGAGTGTATGCTGCTGATTGGCTGGAATGTGTCTTCTGACTGTGACATGCAGGGTCAAAGTTTGCTCAATGATAAAGTATTGGGGGCGGGTCGAATATCTTATATGTTCGCAGTTTGCCGCGAACACGAACATGCTATGTCCGCCGGGAACAGTCCGCCGGCGAACTATTCGCGACATCTCTACTGAAGATCTATACAGGATCTTAACAGCATTGTTAACATTGATGGAGATGATGAAATCCCAGTGGAACTGATCAAAATCCTAGAAGTTGTTGCTTTGAAAATGTTGCTCACATTAAACTAATTTGGAAAACTCAACAATGGCCAATGAATTGGAAAAAGTCAGTCTACATCCCAAAACAGAAAAGACAGTGGCAAAGAGTGCTCCAATTATCAAACATTAGCACTCATTTCACATGCTAGCAATGTAATGCTTAAGATCCTTCAAGCTCAGCTGCAACGGTATATGGACCAAGGACTATCAGATGTGTAAGCCGGGCTCTGCAGAGGAAGAGGCACAAGAGGTAAAATTGTCAATGCCCAATGGATAATAGAGAAAACAAGACAATTCTAGAAAAAAATGTGCCTCTCCTTGAAAGACTATTATAAAGCCTTTGACTGTGTGGATCACAACAACATGTTTCAAGTTCCTTAAGAGATGGGGTGCAAGACAATCTTATCTGCCTTCTGAGGAACATGGGACAACCAAATGGATTAAGATATGGAAAGGAGTGGGGCAAGATTATATATTGTCACCTTATGTATTCAACTTAATTGTGGAATACATTGTGAGTAAGGCCGGGCTGGCTGAATCCAAAGCAGGAATTAATATTGCTTGGAGTAATATCAGCAACCTCAGATGCAGGGATTATACTTCTCTGGTGGATGAAAATGAGGAGGAACTAACGGACCTAAAAGAAGCGAGTGTAAAAGCCGGCCTGGTGCTCAACATTACAAATATGAAGATCATGGCAAACGGCAATCTCAGTTCCTGGCAGATAGATGGTGAAGAAGTGTCTGCCCTTGTGACAGATTTTGTTTTCCTAGGACCTAAGATCTTTTAGCCATGAAATTAAAGGATATTTGCTTCTGGGGAGGAAAGCTATGGCTAGTTTGGGCAAGCTATTAAAAAGGTACATTTATTACACTATCAATACATGTTGACATAGTTAAATCTATGGTATTCCCAGTAGTATTTGATATCTGGAATATAAAGAAGGCTGAGTGCCATAACATTTATGCCTTTCAATTGTGGTGTTGGAAAAAAAAACTACAGAGAGTCCCTTGGACCGAAATAATATCTGGTAAGTCAATACTACAGGAAATAAAGCCAAGCTGTTCATTGGAGTGTTTGATCATGAGGCTGAAGCTCAAATATTCTGGCCATTTCATAAGAAGACAGGATTTCCTAGAGAGTATGGAAAACATTGAAGGAACATAAAGATGGGGCGGCAGAGGTGGAGATTGATAGATGAGATCATTGACACAATGAATATGAGATTGAGGGATCTCAGATGGGCAGTGGGTGATAGATGTGCCTGGTGTGCTGCGGCAAATAAGGTCACAAAGAGTCAGAAAATAGTAAATGACCAACAACATATACAGTGAGGATTTCTGGAAGGATTATCATTATTGTTCTTAACTCCTCTGCAGTATCACATCACTATGACTATCTCCTCTGCAGTCTCACATCACTATGACTATCTGCAGTCTCACATCACTATGACTATCTCCTCTGCAGTCTCACATCACTATGACTATCTGCAGTCTCACATCACTATGACTATCTGCAGTCTCACATCACTATGACTATCTCCTCTGCAGTCTCACATCACTATGACTACCTCCTCTGCAGTCTCACATCACTATGACTATCTCCTCTGCACTCTCACATCACTATGACTATCTCCCTGCACTCTCACTTCTCTATGACTATCTCCTCTGCACTCTCACATCACTATGACTATCTCCTCTGCAGTCTCACATCACTATGACTATCTCCTCTGCAGTCTCACATCACTATGACTATCTCTTCTGCACTCTCACTTCTCTATGACTATCTCCTCTGCACTCTCACATCACTATGACTACCTCCTCTGCACTCTCACATCACTATGACTACCTCCTCTGCAGTCTCACATCACTATGACTACCTCCTCTTCAGTCTCACATCACTATGACTATCTCCTCTGCACTCTCACATCACTATGACTATCTCCTCAGCAGTCTCACATCACTATGACTATCTCCATGCAGTCTCACTTCTCTATGACTATCTCCCTGCAGTCTCATGTCACTATGGCTATCTCTTCTGCACTCTCACATCACTATGAATATCTCCCCTGCAGTCTCATGTCACTATGACTATCTCCCTACAGTCTCATGTCACTATGACTATCTCCATGCACTCTCACTTCTCTATAACTATTTCCTCTGCACTCTCACATCACTATGACTATCTCCTCTGCACTCTCACTTCTCTATAACTATCTTCTCTGCAGTCTCATGTCACTATGACAATATCCTCTGCAGTCTCATGTCACTATGACTATCTCCCTGCAGTCTCATGTCACTATATTTACATCCTCTGATACACAGAGGCTCTGAGGTCAGCACTGGTCACTAGTTAATATACAGATATAACATGGCTGATGTCATAGGGATTGGGATGTCACCAACATTCTACTGACTCCAATCCCACAGAGGCTGCTGTCGCCATTAGTCGGTCTCCCTCTGTCAGCAGTAACCAGTACTGATACTTTATTGGGTCAAGTTGGGATTCCTGAAGGGAGACAGGATGTGACAAAGTGCTGGATGATCACAAGTCTGGAGGTGAGCTTGAAGGGTTAAATGTTTTATAGTAATATAATTATAGTGTGTGGTGCTGATGTATATATATCATCCATACATATACACCTCCCCACACACTACACTAAGTCAGTATATATATATATATATATACAGTATATCAAGTCCCTCTCTTGTGGTGAAGGGGTAGCTTATGATGTGGCAAAAGCCAGGTAAATATATAAACCTAGCCTGCTTACAGGGTCATGGTAAGGAAAAGGTATTTCTTTGGTTATGGGCAATGACTCATGTTTCCCCTAAGGCAAGAAAGGTTAGTGACTATGTCATGGGAGATGGCGGTGGTAGCGTCTAGGTCATGTGAAAGGAGCCCTGAAGAGCATGTAAGAATGTAATGGGATGTGAGCATGTGAGGAGGGAGAGTCCCTGGTGAGAATCAGTCTAGTGAGTGATGGGGCGCAACAGTATATTTGAGTTCCCATTTATATGTCTAAATATAAGTTAAAAAAAAAATGTCCTGCTCAGAATTCATAGAAATACAGATATTGCACTGCACTCTGGGAAACTGGTAAGGAACATGCAAATCAGTTCACAAACATTTTCACTTTTAAATCTAAATACTAGTTGATACATGGCTCCCACAAAATCGAATGCACAAGATATGAACCAGCCCCACACTGATGAGATCCATTAGATGGAAACAGTGACTGTCTGTGGGTAGGTCTCCTACCTTGTGCATAATCCCTCCTATGCTAGGCAGTGAGCATATACCTATAAGGAGCCATGTATACAGCGGTATTTGTATACTATCTCCAACGTCTTCTGATGATCTTCTGATCATGTCACTGCAAAGATCTTCAGAGACTGATAAGCATGTATTATAAAATATATTTCTGTTTAAGAACCAGCGTTACCTTTGCTGTTAGGATGTCTTTGTAATATGTTATTTCAACAAAAGTGTAACTAAGACTTAAAAAAGTACGTTTTGAATTTAATTCGGTGCTTCTCTGTTTTTAGGTTAATGTCCCTGTGACACACGGCTTTGTTCCACATTACTCTGTGCACAGTAACCAGAACCAATTGGTACAGGCTATGAATATGAGTGAGGGATTTACTATGTAATATAAGTGAGGGATTTACTATCTAATATAAGTGAGGTATTTACTGTCTTCATGGTCCTAGTGCCTAGTAATCCTTGATAGTGACAATGACCTTTCTTGCATCAGCATCCCTGTCCCTTCCACCATCTCTGTCTCTTTTACCCCCTTATATGCGGATTCCACCATCTGTCCTCGCTCCATGATGTGACCTCATATCAGTTGGACACAACTGAACAACAACAGAATTGCTTTAGCATCTGTTTTTGTTTGTTCTCTTCTAGTTTTCTATTCTTCAAGGGTGGATCAGCCATGTTTGGGGCAACAACAGCCCCATGGCATTCATTGATGAGGTTTGGAACTGTACATGTTTTATTTTGAATCATTGTTCAAGAAATAGTTACTCCATTTTTTTGTAGTTATAAATCCAATATTATGAATTAAATATGGTTTCACTACACATTGTCACAGTTGATATACTATTTTTATCTCATATTATTAGTTGTTATGATATATTGTGACGAGATCAGTCTCGTCACTGCGAATTGGAGAAGTCTGGTTGCATACATTCTGCCGTTTGACTATGGCCCATGTTGACTTTCCTCCTACAAAGACATAGAAGCCATACTCCATTTTGTCAGAAAGGACTGTGATCTAACTTTTGAACCACTGGACCAATTTGTATCATTTTGACACATGTTTGTATTTGGAGTATGCTGATTCTGAAAATGTATGTTTTATGTGAATGTGATGCATACTTTTAAAGTTATGAAAAATGTGTAGAAATGTGGTAAACACAGGGTGTGCCAGGACTTGAACAAAGGGCCAGTGTATGGGGTTTCCCCAGGGGCATAGTCCAGGAGCAAACAGGAAGTGTTCACGGGGACAGTCTTGGTGAGAATGAGCATAGTAGCCACGCCTGGGGGTGGCCCATGGGAGGAGTCTCATGGTTCCTACCCTGTCTGATTGGCCATAGGTAATTAGGGGTTGACCAAAGGTAGTCACTGCCCCTACGGTGTATGTGGAAATGGTTTTTTATATATGTCTTGGTTTTAATAAAGAAGTGAGTTCACTGCTTGACCCTCAACCACAGAGCGTGTGTCTCGTGCTTGGGGGGAATTCATGGGATGCTGTTACAGACTGACTGCCAGGAGTGTGGGCATCTTTGGGGGTGCTTTTCCTGTTCAGCTGCTAGCGGCTATTCGTGAGGTTCCAGTTGCAGGCTTGGAGTATTTTCCCCTTGGATCCAGTTCTTGGGGGATTGGGTGTCTTGCAGTAGCTGTCCATATATCACTGGACGGGCGGATCGGCTAAAACGGCCTGGGCGCCCCCTTCTATGTCTGGGGGGTACCGTTACATATATATTATTATATTTAATTGAATCTTTTGGGATCTTGATTAGTAAAGACAGGGCCCTCATTTGTTTTGTTTTTTTGCATTGTGTTAATATTATTTTGACTTGAACTTACCTCTGTATAGTGCTAAGGAATATGTTGGTGCGTTAGAAATAAAGGAAATAGTAATAATAGTTCACACGTGATAATATAATATATATGTCCTGATCTTCCATGCACCGCTATCAACATTTGTAGCTGGCCTTCTGTTGCCCCCACCCCCACCATCTTGTACTCTCATCAGCATAGAAAATATGTATTTGATGGTGAATAACAATTAATAACCCCTTCTAGATCGCTACCTTGTTGTGGCTGAGGATTGTGCACCTTAATGAAGCTGTGAGCTATACCATGTAGGGTGACTCAAAACGGGCAGGTCATAGCAGAGAAGTCAGACAAATCCCGGTCCGCTCGAGACTCGACTGGCAACACACTCTAGTATCTTTGCCAAGAAAACCTTATGGATAAGTACAACCAGAACTGTTGTGCGGTCTCTTGGGTCACGGAAAGTTGGACCTGAATGAATGACTAAACAACAACACACACACATTTATAGATAGATAGATACATAGATAGATTCATGTAAATATACAGTAAATAGCATGTAAGTGATTCCATTTGAATGTCTGAAAAATAAGTTAATAAACTTATTTCCTGCTCCAATTTTTCAGAAATACAGTTTATACACTGCACTCTGTGAAAACTGGGCAGGACATGCAAATGAGGTCATAATGTACGCCGTATGCACGACCTATTTTACATATATATACATTATATATATATATATATATATATATATATATATATATATATATATATATATTCCACAATAATCATTTAGTGTATGGTGAGCACAAAAGTGAGAAAAGCTCTCCACCGTACAAAGTACAGAAAATGAATAATACATTAATAAGCCCATTTGCATGTCTAAAAGGCGGGGACATGCAAATGAGAATACAATGTATCTCACTCTTTTAATCCAAAAATAGAAACTTTATACATTGCTCCCTTAAAGCATATGCCCGCTGTATTAAACAGCTTTTAAGCAAAGCATCGGGTTGGATTTTACACTTGGTTTGTGTAAAATCCAACCCGATGCTTTGCTTAAAAGCTGTTTAATACAGCGGGCATATGCTTTAAGGGAGCAATGTATAAAGTTGCTATTTTTGGATTAAAAGAGTGAGGTACATTGTATTCTCATTTGCATGTCCCCGCCTTTTAGACATGCAAATGGGCTTATTAATGTATTATTCGTTTTCTATATATATATATATATATATATATATATATATATATATATTTATATTTATTTATATTTATTTTTCTCCTACTCACATCTCATACATAGCACTACATTCTTAATGCAATCTATACATTTCATATATAAAATACAATTAGTGAGGCGATTTCAACGTATTCCCTAGTAATGTATCTCATGCTGTAAGATAAAGATCATTATTGCCAGCACTATTTATGATTATTCAGCTCTTGCCCTTTACCAAGATGGTGGCTCCGTAGTCTTTTCACAGTTTATCTCTTCCTGGCTACAATAGGCGTAGTCTAAGAAAGAAACCGGAAGTGAAGGTGGAAGACGGCCTAAGTAGGTCTTAGTTATAACGAGCTGCGGGGAAATTCTAGACTGGTAAGTTTGTGTGAAACAAATCAATAGATAGACAGATAAAGGCAATATATGTCTGTGTGTGGAGGTAATATACTTATAGTATGAGTGGGGAGTAAGGAGTGTATGTAGAACTATACAGGACCTGAGGTATATGGGATATGTACACAAGACTATACACTAACACCACTGATACTAGAGAGATACACACCCCTCCCACACACTACATATCACTCATTCCATGCAGTATATACAGTAGTTTATATTCCCATGATAGATACAGTATGTATATGAGTACTGTGTGTGGGGGCTATATAAAACCTAAGGCACATGGGATTATTATTATCTTTATTATTATTATCTTTATTTATATCGCGCCAACATATTCCGTAGCGCTGTACAGGGGTTGGGTACATAGCAGAAAACAAATTAAACACCTTGTAAAGAATGGAGGGCCCTGTTTTCGAGCATAAAATCAAATGTACATAGAGCTTGTTTCCAAGGCTGACACAAGATTGAAAACTCGCAAACTTACAATCTAAGGGTTTAGGTGTGATACAAGAGGGTGACAAATACAATTGAAATCAATTGGTTCAGTAAAGTGGAGGGGTCTGTGAGCTGTACTGTAGATTGTGGGTGTGAGTGTTATTATGCTGTGGAATGTTCAGTTGTACATGTTAAGGCTGAAGATGATAAGATTTTTTAAACAGGTGTGTTTTTAATAATTTCTTAAAGGTTTTGAGGCAGGAAGATAATCTAATGGAGCGGGGCAAGGAGTTCCAAATGGATGGGGAAGCACGAGAAAAGTCTTGAAGACGGGGAGTGAGAGGAGGTGATGAGAGAGGAGGAAAGAAGAAGGTCGTTAGCAGAACGAAGGGGCCGGTTGGGAGAGTATTTTGAAACAAGAGCAGAGATATAAGGGGGTGCACTGTTGTTGAGGGCTTTATGTGTTAGGGTCATGATTTTAAATTTGATTCGGGAAGCTATGGGAAGCCAGTGAGTGATTGACAGAGAGGGGCTGCCGACACTGATCGTTTGGTATTGAAGATGAGTCTAGCGGAGGCGTTCATTATGGATTGGAGGGGAGACAGACGAGAGATGGGGAGGCCAGCAAGGAGGGAATTGCAGTAGTCGAGTCGAGAGATGATGAGAGAGTGAATTAGAATTTTAGCTGTGTCTTCTGTAAGATAATGACGAATTTTGGAGATGTTTTTTAGGTGAAACTGACATGATTTTGTTATTGCTTGGATATGAGGAATAAAAGAGAGGGCGGGATCCAGTAGAACCCCAAGACAACGGGCCTGGGAGGTAGGGGCGATGATGGTGTTGTCAACAGTGAGAGATATTTGAGGTGTGGAAGCTGTAGTAGAGGGTGGAAAGATTAGAAGTTCAGTTTTAGACATGTTGAGTTTGAGTTGACGGGTGGACATCCAGGAGGATATGCTAGAGAGGCAGTTGGAAACTTGAGCTAAAAGAGAGGGGGATAGATCGGGTGCAGAGAGGTAGATTTGAGTATCATCTGCATAGAGATGATACTGAAATCCAAGGATTTTATAAGGGTGCCAAGGGAGGAGGTGTAGATGGAGAAGAGGAGGGGGCCTAGGACAGAACCTTGGGGAACGCCAACAGACAGAGGGAGAGGTGAAGAAGAGGTGCCAGAGAAGGATAATATCTATCTATCTATCTATCTATATACAGGGCTCCTACAACTTGACATCTGGTTTCTCTCCCTTTCTCCCCCCTACCCCCTTCTTTCCCCGCTTCTCACCCCCTTCCCCTCTTTCCCCTTCTCCCCCCGCCCCCCTCTTTCCCCTTCTCCCCCCCCTCCCCCTCTTTCCCCTTCTCCCCCCCTCCCCCTCTTTCCCCTTCTCCCCCTCTTTCCCCTCCCCACCCTTTCTTCCCCGCACCCCTTTCTTCCTCTCCCCCTTTCTCCCCTTTCTTCCCCCTCCCCCCTCTCCCTCTTTCTTCCCCTCACCCTCTCCCTTTCTTCCCCTCCCCTCTCCCCCTATTCTTCCCTCCCCTCTCCCCCTTTCTTCCCCTCCCCCTCTTTCTTCCCCTCCCCCTCTCTCCCTCTATTCCCCTCTCCTTTCTCCCTCTCTTCCCCCTCTCCTTTTCTCCCTCTCTTCCCCTCTCCTTTCTCCCTCTCTTCCCCTCTCCTTTCTCCCTCTCTTCCCCTCTCCTTTTTCCCTCTCTTCCCCTCTCCTTTCTCCCTCTCTTTTCTCCCTCTCTTCCCCTCTTCTTTCTCCCTCTCTTCCCCTCTTCTTTCTCCCTCTCTTCCCCTCTCCTTTCTCCCTCTCTTCCCCTCTCCTTTCTCCCCTCTCTTCCCCTCTCCTTTCTCCCTCTCTTCCCCTCTCCTTTCTCCCTCTCTTCCCCTCTCCTTTCTCCCCCTCTCCCTTCTCCCTCTCTTCCCCTCTCCTTTCTCCCCCTCTCCTTTCTCCCTCTCTTTCCCTCTCCTTTCTCCCTCTCTTTCCCTCTCCTTTCTCCCTCTCTTCCCCTCTCCCTTCTCCCTCTCTTGCCCCCTCGCCCCCTCTCTCCCCTCTCTTCTCCTTTCCTCTCTTCCCCTCTCCTCTCTTCCCCTCTCCTCTCTTAACCTCTCCTCTCCTCTCCTCTCTTCCCCTCTCCTCTCTTCCCCTCTCCTCTCTTCCCCTCTCCTTTCGCCCCTTCTCCTCTCTTCCCCTCTCCTTTTTCTCCCTCTCTTCCCCTCTCTTTTTCTCCCTCTCTTCCCTCTCCTTTTCTCCCTCTCTTCCCCTATCCTTTTTATCCCTCCTGCCCCCTCTCCTTTTCTCCCTCCTGCCCCCTCTCCTTTTCTCCCCTTTAGCCCCCTCTCCTTTTCTCCCTCTCGCCCCCTCTCCTTTTCTCCCTCTCGCCCCCTCTCCTTTTCTCCCTCTCGCCCCCCTCTCCTTTTCTCCCTCTCTTCCCCTCTCCTTTTCTCCCTCTCTTCCCCTCTCCTCTCGCCCCCTCTCTTCCCCTCTCCTTTTCTCCCTCTCTTCCCCTCTCCTTTCTCCCTCTCTTCCCCTATCCTTTTCTCCCTCTCTTCCCCTATCCTTTTCTCCATCTCTTCCCCTATCCTTTTCTCCATCTCTTCCCCTATCCTTTTCTCCCTCTCTTCCCCTATCCTTTTCTCCCTCTCTTCCCCTCTCCTTTTCTCCCTCTCTTCTCTCTTCCCCTCTCCTCTCTTCCCCTCTCCTCTCTTCCCCTCTCCTCTCTTCCCCTCTTCCTCTCTTCCCCTCTCCTCTCTTCCCCTCTCCTCTCGCCCCCTCTCCTCTCGCCCCCTCTCCTCTCGCCCCCTCTCCTCTCGCCCCCTCTCCCTCTCTCCTCTCTCCTTTTCTCCCTCTCGCCCCCTCTCCTTTTCTCCCTCCTGCCCCCTCTCCTTTTCTCCCTCCTGCCCCCTCTCCTTTTCTCCCTCCTGCCCCCTCTCCTTTTCTCCCCTCCTGCCCCCTCTCCTTTTCTCCCTCCTGCCCCCTCTCCTTTTCTCCCTCTAGCCCCCTCTCCTTTTCTCCCTCTCGCCCCCTCTCCTTTCTCTCCCTCTAGCCCCCCTCTCAATTTTCTCCCTCTAGCCCCCTCTCATTTTCTCCCTCTAGCGCCCTCTCATTTTCTCCCTCCCGCCCCACCTCCTCCTTTTATCCCTCCCGTCCCCTCTCCTTTTCTCCCTCTCTCCCCCTCTCCTTTTCTCCCTCTCGCCCCCTCTCCTTTTCTCCCTCTCGTCTACACTATCTACCTACTCTCTAATAACCCCCCCCCACCCACTAATTACAGAAAATAATAAAACCTAAGTCACAGAAAATAAAAAAGCTGCATTACAGAAAAAAAAAAGCTACATTACAAAAAATAAAAAAAATCGACATTACAACACCCCCCAAAAAATTTAAAAATATTACACACCTGAAAAGGAAATACATGCAAAATATATACATCACATTCCAATACAATACAAATAAAATACAATACCTCCTATAAAAAATACATACATACTCCCCTATCTGAAATACATACCCCCTATCTAACATACATGAAATCCTATCTACATACACAAACCCTAAATCTAACCTAAAACTGAATAAATAAGAGCACTTTTCTTTGCAGATGTCCCTTCAGATCACCCCCCTAGGAAAAAAACCACCCCCACAGATTTTCAATCGGATTCAGGTCTGGACTCTGGCTGGGCCATTCCAGAACTTTAATCTTCTTCTGGTGAAGCCATAATTCCCTCTATCTTAACTAAGGCCCCAGTTCCAGCTGAAGAAAAACAGCCCTAAAGCATGATGCTGCCACCACCATGCTTCACTGTGGGTATGGTGTTCTTTTGGTGATGTGCAGTGTTATTTTTGCGCCAAACATATCTTGAAATTATGGCCAAAAAGTTTAACCTTGGTTTCATCAGACCAGAACACCTTTTCCCACATGCTTTTGGGAGACTTCAGATGTGTTTTTGCAAAATGTAGCCTGGCTTGGATGTTTTTCTTCGTAAGAAAAGGCTTTCGTCTTTCCACTCTAACCCATAGCCCAGACATATGAAGAATACGGGAGATTGTTGTCACATGTACCACACAGCCAGTACTTGTCAGATATTCTTGTAGCTCCTTTAATGTTGCTGTAGGCCTCTTGGTAGCCTCCCAGACCAGTTTTCTTCTCGTTTTTTCATCAAATTTGGAGGGAGCTCCAGTTCTTGGTAATGTCACTGTTGTGTCATATTTTCTCCACTTGATGATGACTGTCTTCACTGTGTTCCATGGTATATCTAATGCCTTGGAAATTATTTTGTACCCGTCTCCTGACTGATATCTTTTAACAATGAGATCCATCTGATGCTTTGGTAGCTCTCTGTGGACCATGGCTTTTGCTGTGGGATGCGACTAAGAACATTTCAGGAAAGACCTACTAGAGCAGCTGAACTTTATTTGGGGTTAATCAGAGGCACTTTAAATGATGGCAGGTGTATGCTGACATCCTATTTAACACGATTTGGAATGTGATTGCTTAATTCTGAACACAGCTACATCCCCAGTTATAAGAGGCTGTGCAGACTTATGCAACCACATATTTTTATTTTTCTTCCCTCCACCTAAAATATTTGTTTGTTTTTCATTTGAGTTGTACAGTTTATAGGTCACATTAAAGGGAGGAAAAAAGTTCTGAAATGATTTATCTTTGTCACATTTTTTACAGCACATAAACCTGACATTTTAACAGGGGTGTGTAGACTTTTTATATCCACTGTATTCAACTCACCTTTCAAGCATGTCCCCGTTCTTCTTATTTTCTTCTCCAGCGCAGCCCCTGATAAAAATAAACATTACATTAGTATAACATATACACACACAAAATAAAATATAATAAACATAATATACATTCAACTTACCTTGGCGCGATGTCCCCGTGCTCCTCCTCTTCTGCCCCGGCTGGGCCCTACAAGAATTCCTAGCTCTAACAAAATAAAAACAGTGCTCCACCCTCGCAGAGCTCAGAGACGCTAATGAGGCCCCTAGAGTCTCTTCCACAAGAAAATTGGCAATGGCGCCTTCTGATTGGCAGAAATTTGATTGACAGCCTTTTTAGCCAAACAGAAGGCGCCAAGGTGTGAGCCAATCAGATTCCATTCTGATTGGCTAATGCACCTGTCAACCTTTTTTAAACAAATCAGAAGGCTCTATTGCCTTTAGCCAATAACAATGGGATACACCCCCATGGGGTGATTGGCTGGAGGCATCTGTGCCTTCTGATTGGCTGCAGTCTGACAGTGACAACAGTCAATCAGAAGGTGCAGATGCCTTCAGCCAATCAATAAAAAAGATTGATAGGTCCATTAGCCAATCAGAATGGGATATAGCGGTGTATCCCATTCAGATTGGCTCACAACCTTGGCACCTTCTGATTGGCTGAAATTTGATTGACAGCGTTTTCAGCTAATCAGAAGACGCCATTGCTAATTTTCTTGCGGAAAAGGCTCTAGGGGCCTCATTAGCGTCGGGGAGCTCTGCGAGTGCAGATTTGTTAGAGAGCAGATTCTTTAAAGGCCCAGCCTAGGCAGAAGAGGAGGAGCACTAGGACATTGCGCCGAGGTAAGTTGAATGTATATTATGTTTATTATATTTTATTTTGTGTGTGTATATGTTATACTAATGTTTATTTTTAACAGGGGCTGCGCCGGAGAAGAAAGTAAGAAGGGCGGGGACATGCTGGAAAGGTGAGTTGAATACTTAGAATGTACACTTTTGCAATGTACTCTTTTGCACTAATTTGTTTTGTTGTTTTTTTTTCGTAGGGGGGGCGATCTGAAGGGACATCTGCAAAGGTAAGTGGTCCTATTTATTCTATTTTAGGTTAGATTTAGGGTTTGTGTATGTAGATAGGATTTAATGTATGTTAGATAGGGCGGTATGTATGTATTTTAGATAAGGGGTATTGTATTTTATTTGTATTGTATTGGAATGTGATGTATATATTTTGTATGTATTTCCTTTTCAGGTGTGCAATATTTTTTTTTTATTTTCTGTAGTGGTGGGGGGGTTGTAATGTAGCTTTTTTTTGTTGTAATTTAGCTTTTTTATTTTCTGTGACTTAGGTTTTATTATTTCCGTTGACTTAGGTTTTATTATTTTCCTTAATTAATGGGGTGGGGGGTTTAATACTGGGTAGGTAGGTAGTGTAGATGTTAATAGGTTAGGGTAGACGGGTGTTAGTTTTAGATTTAATGGTTTATTGGGGGGGGGGGTAGTGCAGTGTAATGTTTGTACTTAGTGTCATGAGGGTCCTGGACTGGGTTTAATAGAGGCTTATGAGGGGCTGTATAGACCCCCATAAGAGACCGGTTTAAATAGGCTTACAGAGGGTTCAATAGGCCCAGTTAGGGTTACATAAGTACTGTTATGGTTAAATGCGTACTGGTATGATTTAATAGGCCCAGGGTTGGGTTAATGGGGTATAGTTAGAGTTAATAGTGTAGTGCTTACACTTGGTGTCATAAGGGTCCTGGATGACCCTCATGGCACTTAAAGTGTTAATTAGTGTCCTATAGGGGTCTATATAGTTGAGGCACCCGGCACACTCCCATTGTGTGGCAAACAGCATTTCTACACTTTTTTTATTGCCCAGTCATTTTTAACGGGCAAATCGATAGTTTTTAAATAAAAAGGCTATTCAGGGATATCCTGGATAATTAAAAAAGGGTGTATTGATCCAGGGAGAAATCTGATCGCCAGGAAGGAATTATTTTTTTTCCCTTTTGAGACAATTGCCAAAGTTTCACTTGGGTTTTTTCTGTTTGCCTTCCTCTGGATCAATGAACAACTAATCTGCATAATGCAGATCAGAGGAGATCTTAAAAGGTTCAACTTGGGCTTAAAACTATTTTTTCAACCTCAATTACTATGTAACTATGTATATCAGTCTGGTCTCACTCAGAAGAGTGGTCCAGTCCCAAAATACCAGGAAATTCCATCCTGAACAGGAGTAATAAAAAACCCCAGATGTTCGTTTCTACTTCTGTGGTCCTCGTCAGTGAGGGCACAAGTGAGCTAAAAGAGGCTGCTCTCTGAGCAGGTAACCAGACCTATAGAAAAACCCACTGAGAGATTTTTCATTCTCAGATGAGTACCTCTACTCTTTTTGCTGCTAACTCTAATAAATCAAATAAAGAGCTGTTCACAAGCACAAACCATCCAATTTGAAGGAGCTGGAGCAGTTTTGCAAGGAGGAATGGGCAAATATCCCAGTGGTAAGATGTGGCAAGCTCATAGAGACTTATCCAAAGCGACTTGGAGCTGTAATTGCCTCAAAAGGTGGCTCTACAAAGTATTGACTTTAGGAGGGTGAATAGTTATGCACGTTGACTTTTTCTATTATTTTGTACTATTTGTTGTTTGCTTCACAATAAACAAAGTTGTGGCATGTTCTGTAAATTAAATGATGCGAATCCTCAAACAATCCATGTTATTCCAGGTTGTGGGGCAACAAAACACGAAAAATGCCAAGGGGGTGAAAAATGCTGGACCGTGTGACAGTCTCATGTACAAATCTCAGCGTGTGACGTCTCATGTTTATTTGTACAGTGACAAAGTGACACCATCAGTTCCCTCAGAAGAAGAAGAGACAAATATGAGGAGTCCCCGGGACATTAAAGAGGAGGAAATTCCTGTAAACATCAGTGAAGGTGAGTAATATCTTATGGACAATTATCACTTACTTCAGTCCTTATTGAGGTGTATTGATCCTTTATCTCTCACCCAAGAAGTTTTACAAGCAGCGCAGCTCAGGATAAAGAGGATTTTATACCCATGGACACAATATCTCCTCTTCTGTCCATACAAAGTAATAACATTTGGATGTTTCCGTCTTTGTGCTTCTTTCAACGAAAGGATGATTTAAATAGCTTTTAAGACACAAACACTAGATTGATATTGAACAATTAAAATGGTGAAAGTCTACAATATGTTCATCTATATCTGTAGGACCTTTAGATGTGAAGCCTCCAGTTGTCTCCATGGTTGAACAAGAAGATCCAACTATAAGAGATCAGCAGCAGGTGAAGGAGGAGGAGATTCCTGGGAATATCAGGGAAGGTGAGGAATTAATACAAAATAAGAACATGAATAATACAATCTGTAATGTCACCCTAACAATATGTTTATTTTATCTTAAAGAGGATTAAAAACTGTCTGTACATTGCAATAGCTGTTTGTAACGGAGTTGGAACACGAAGTCCAATATCTCCGCTGGTATACCGTTAAATATCCATATAGAAGCACTGCGCAGTCTCAGAAGCCCAGACCTCCCATATTGCACGACACTCGATTGGGAGTCAAAGAATACTGTCTTTATTTTGTTGTGCAGAAATATATTGTAGCGGAGAGGCAATATTCCCCAGGTTATCTCCGCTTATAATCCCAGTGAGGCTCAGGAACAAGTAACTGGTAAATCCACAGGCAAGGTTTCCAACAGGTAAAATAATAGCAATATCCCAACCGTAATCCCAATAACTGGACGACACACAGTTTCAGGAGCAGAACTCTATCTTTAATGACAGGGAATCTCCTTTTATGCCATTCTGCCCTCTGAAGGGCTACACCCACATAATTAACACAGCCAATTATATACATGGTTCAACCCCCACGTCTCCTCCCCTCAGATAACAGGTAACACAATTAAAACAGACCCAATTTTAACCACATTCTGGATGTACCGCAAAAACAGGGGGTACACCTTTAAGCCCAGCACCGTTCAATAGCTCCCACCCAGGGGAACAACATATTAAAAAATGGCATGAATCAGACCAGGGGTTCAAAAGTTAGTAAAAGTATCTTTTACACATAACACACAGACATTTCACATATTCTCCATAGTTGGCCATAAAATACACATTTAGGGACAATAGGTGAGTCACACCTCCCTGAGGCAACTTGATATAATCAGACAATGATTAGATAATCCTTCTTTGTTCTTATGTTTGAGAATGAATAGACCTCCTTATCTGTAACAGGATTATCTATTAGCCTAGGTCTGCCATAGTCTGGCTAATATTCTGCAGAGCATAAACCAACATACATTTCTTTTAACACAAGTACAACATACAGTTATGCGAATGCAGCTTATTCACAGTAAATTGCAGGACAGCCCAGTGCCATCCGCTACATATATATATACACATCTCTTCCCACAGGCAATACACATCCCCCATAGTTGGCCACACAATACACATAGAGGGACAATAGGTGTGGTCACACCCCCAGAGGCTACCTGGCTACTTTGATACAATCAGACATTGATCAGTTTACCCTTCCCTTTGTTCTATGTCTCATAATGAAAACATTTTATACAATAGACTTCCTTATCTTATGAGGAGTCTCTGTAATAGGATTATCTATTAGCCTAGTAGCTGTAATATTCTGAGCCAATATATTCTGTAGAACATAAAACAACATATCTACAGTATAGCAATGTAATCATATTTTAACCATAAAACAGGGTAAAACAGTGATGGGTTCTGTTACACTGTTTATCTCTTATCTCTTTATATATTCAGATATTCTTACATTATTCATAAACTGCTAATTTGCAAAATTATGAAACCTCAGTCTGTATATTTACACCCGGGATCTGTGTGTGTATATATTTAATATCAGATAGTTAGGTAAATCGGTTCAAAGGGGGGGAGTACGAGTAACACCAGATCTAATGAAGTGGTTGGGCCAAAGCTGAAAGGACATCCAGCTGCGGATGTTTCTGGAGGGGAAAGGAAAGTCTGCTTCTGCAAAGAACAATTCAGCATTGGAACCTGGAATGTTAGAACTATGAACCAAGGTAAACTAGATGTGGTCAAGAATGAAATGATAATATTAAACATTGATATCCTGGGAATTGTTGAACCTTAATGGACTGGAATGGGACATTTCATATCTGACAACCACCAAATCTTCTGCTGTGGTCAAGAATCCCACAGAAGAAATGGAGTAGCCCTCATAGTCAATCAAATGGTGGTCAAACCAGTGCTCGGTTACAACTCAATAAATGACAGAATGATTTCAATTCAAATTCAAGGCAATCCATTTAATATTACAGTGATCCAACCATGGATGCTGAAGAGGCTGAAGTTGTCCAGTACTATGAATATCTCCAACACGTCATGAATATAACACCAAGAAAAGATTTTACTGTCATCCTAGGAGATTGGAATGCTAAAGTACGGAACCAAAAGATACCTGGAATAACTGGCAAGTTTGGCCTTGGAGTACAGAATGAAGCAGGCTAGAGATTAGTAGAATTCTGGCAAGATAATTCTCTGGTCATAGCAAACACCCTCTTCCAACAGCCTCCGACGATTCTACACATGGACATCACAGATGGACAACATAGAAATCAGAATGATCAAAACAGTCTAAAAATCCCTGGCGCTCAACACCGAGTAATCCGATAGCAACTTTGATAATTAGGGATAGTAAACACGGAAAAAAAAATTCGCCAAGACTACTCCATCACTCAAACATACCCATTGATTCTACTGTATGTCCGATATATAAGGCAGGTATACTCTAAAAAATGCATACTGGTTCAAAAGATATAAGTATCAATATAATTGTATATACGTCACTATAGTACATCTACACCAGATAAATACAGGTGTTGTGATGCACACCTCATATGTAGCAGTATATGCTTAAATCATAGTCTCAAGTTTAAAAATTATATTAAAAGAAAGGTACTGGACCAACCATGATACCTATTGCAGCAATGGTGAACAAAGCTAGTCTAACAGCAGCATACAGGTAATAAATAGTAAATAAAGGACATAATGGCTGCAACAAATTCATTAGCTCAATAGAGTTAAATAGCAGAGCAGCAAATTCCAAAAGAATATTAGTAGGAGTATGCTATAAACCCCCAAATATAGCTGAAAGTGAGGAAATACAATTATTGTTACAGATTGGAAATGCAGCTAAGCACGGGCAAGTCCTAATAATGGGAGATTTTAATTACCCTGAAATAAACTGGATAAATGAGACCAGCAGTTCAGCTAAGGGGAGCAGGTTCTTGAGTACACTCAGGGATCATTATCTGGCCCAGGTTATACAGGAGCCTACTAGAAATGAAGCTATCTTAGATTTACTAATCACAAATAATATTGATATAGTATCAAATGTTGAAATAGGGCAACCTTTGGGAAACAGTGATCACAACACAGTCTCAATTGAGATTGAATTAAAAAAACAAAAATTTAAGGGGCCAACAAACACTCTTAATTTTAAAAGGTCAGATTTTAGGGCAGCAATACAAAGTATAGACTGGGACAGAGAACTGATAGGTAAAAACACTGAATATAAATGGACAACATTTAAATCCTTACTAAATATACATACACATCGGCATATACCGTGTGGGAATAAAAGTAAAAGGAGTAAATCACAACCCATGTGGCTTAACAATGATTTAAAGATCAAGATACAGAGTAAAAAACAGGCATTTAAATTATACAAACAAGAGGGGACAGAGACTGCTTTACGGGAATACAAGGAAATCAACAAGGCTTGCAAAAGCGCGATTAGACTGGCTAAAATAGAAAATGAAAAATGTATTGCAAAGGAAAGTAAGACTAACCCTAAAATATAAGTATATTAATGGGAAGAAGGCGAGGAAGGAAGCTATAGGAACATTAGAATGTGAAATAGGCTGTCTGAAAATTAGTGACCAGGAAAAGGCAGATAAGCTAAATAGGTTATTTTCTTCAGTATACACAAGGAAGGTACAAGTGGTTGGGACACTGCAACATAATGGGGCTACACTACCTTTGCCAAATAATTAGTTAACACAGGAAGTAATCCAAAAGAGGTTGGAAAAAATAAATGTTAATAAAGCCCCGGGTCCTGATTGAATACATCCAGGGGTACTAAGGGAACTGGGTTCTGTAATAGCCAAACCATTATATTTAATTTTTCAAGATTCACTCAACACAGGGTCTCTACCAGATGACTGGAGAAAAGCTTATGTGATACCTATATTTAAAAAGCGAGCAAGAGCAAATCCGGGGAATTATAGACCAGTGAACCTCACTTCTGTAGTGGGGAAGCTTTTAGAAGGGTTAATAAGGGATAATATACAATAATATGTTTATTTGAACAGGATTATAAGTAGGAGTCAACAGGAATTTATGAGGGATAGGTCATGTCAAACAAATCTAATTAGTTTCTATGAGGAGTTTAGTAGGAACCTGGATCAAGGCAACTCAGTGGATGTAGTCTTTTTGGATTTTGCAAAGGCTTTTGATACAGTGCCACATGGGAGACTATTGTGCAAACTAAGGGATACAGGAATTGCAGTAAATATCTGCTCATGGATTGAGAGCTGGCTTAAAGACAGGAAGCAAAGGGTTGTTGTAAATGGAACATACTCCGATTGGACTAATGTGGTAAGTGGGGTTCCTCAGGGTTCAGTATTAGGTCCTCTCCTTTTTAACATATTTATTAATGACTTAGAGGTAGGATTGGAGTGTGGGGTCTCCATTTTCGCTGATGACACAATTTTGTGCAAGGTAATTCAATCAGATAATGATGTGCTTTCCCTCCAAGGGGATTTACATAAAATTGAGGAATGGGCATCTAAATGGCAGATGAGATTTAATACGAATAAATGTAAGGTAATGCATCTGGGAAGGAAAAATAGCCATGCAATTTATAATCTTAATGGAGCAAATCTAGGTGTATCAGATATTGAAAGGGATTTGGGAGTGCTTGTGAACAACCACCTAGGTAACAGTGCTCAAATCCAAGCAGCAGCTGCAAAGGCAAATAAAATATTAGCATGTATTAAGAAGGGTATAGAAGCCATGAAAGCAAATCTAATTCTGCCACTATACAAATCTCTAGTACGCCCTCATTTGGAGTATGGAGTACAATTTTGGGCACCACTTCATAAAAAGGACATTTTAGAGCTGGAAAAGGTACAGAGAAGGGCAACAAAACTAATAAGGGGAATGGAGGGGCTAAGTTATGAAGAAAGACTAACCAAATTAAACTTATTTTCTGTAGAAAAAAGGCGTCTAAGAGGAGATATGATTACCTACATCCAGGGTCAGTATAAAGATTTGTCAGGGGAGCTTTTTGTGCCAAGAGGTTTTCAACTGACAAGAGGACATCCCTTGAGGTTAGAAGTAAAAAGATTCCACCTCAAAGAAAGAAAAGGGTTCTTCACAGTAAGGGTGGTTAATCTGTGGAATTCTCTACCAGAGGAGGTGGTGACAGCGGATTCGATAGATAACTTTAAAAGGGGACTGGATTTATTTCTAATTAAAAAGGGAATTCAGGGTTATCATGGATAATTATAGAGACAGTATTGATCCAAATTTTTTACATTTCCCTTTGAGACAATTGGCTAAGTCTTGCTTGTGTTTTTTTTTTTTCTATTTGCCTTCCTCTGGACTAATTAATAATAAAAAAAAAAAACATTAAATAATTGATTAATAATTAATTAACAACTAATGAATTAATAGTTAATCCGCATATTGCAGATCAGAGGAGATCTTAAAAGGTTGAACTTGATGGACTGAAAGTCATTTTTAAACCTTAATACTATGTAACTATGTAACTTGCGATTTAGCCATAGTGCTAGCCATCCTGTGATACGCCAAATCAGGTAGATTCATTCTGTATAAACTGCTTTTTAATTTTTAACCCACAGCTGCTTATTTCCAGAAGGGATTTAATTCAACATGATATGATCCAGGATAGATGTTCCCAACGGTCCGTTTCACTCCTTGACGGTCTTAATCTTGGGTGTGTAAAGCTAGTTGTTACTCCTGGGCTTTTAAAGCCCTTAACTTCCGGTTTAGTAATCAAATTGTCAATTCTATTGGTCTATGCTAGGCCTGTTAATATGCACTTCCGGTATGATTTGCCAAAGGCTTCTCAATCACATAACCTTTTCATCATAAGCGTTTATGCCATTCTAGAAACCATTCATTACCGTGCTTATTAGCTTTATTTTTTACATATATACATTTTATGAAGTTTATGAAATGGGTTTTAAACACCCAATTACGCTGTCTGATATGGTTTTCTGAATAAGGCTAATTCGCATATGCTGGTATTTTCTTCTTAATGGTTTATAAAGCTTGATTGTAGTGATTTAGTCATGGGGAAAGAAAACGTTTCTCTACTTTTCAAGAACGCATTTAGACCATGATGGGATTGTGCGTACAGTAGGAAGATCCATTTGCTCTCTACTTGTAGAAGCTGTTTATTTAGATTTCCTCCTCTGTCCAAGTTTCAATCTATCTACTACATAGAATTTAAGAGAGACCAAACAGTTTTTATGGAAAAAGTTCAAAGTGCATTGAAACTGGGGTGTCAAGCTCTTTGTTTATTGAATAAACATGCGCTAACACTCTTCTTCATAGCAGTCTAAATGTTTTTCCTACGTAGAGTTTTGGGCACGAGCAGATCAGCACATAAACCACATGTGTAGAGGCACAATTGATGAAACTTTTAATTGGAAACATCCTCTCTCCATGTGGATCCATAAAGTCCTTTGCAGCTGTATATATGTACAGGCCTTACAATGTCAGCATTTATAAAAGTCACAGGTTTGCTTGAGCCATGTTTCTGGTTTATTTGACGTTTGGTAGAAGCTTTTGACCAACATATCCTTCACGTTTGTACATCTATGGTAAGTAATTGACGCATTCCTTGACAGACACTGTTCCAGAGTTGGATCATTGGCTAGAATATACTAATGTTTATCCAATATGGTTTTCACCTCTTTCCAATTGCCTTCATAGGACATAATGCATCTCACTTTATCTTCTGATGATTTTGCCTCTTTATTATACAGTAATTGAGATCGGTCAGATTCTAAGGCCAGCTTGAGTGCCCTTTTCAAAACGCGATTTGGGTACCCCCATCTTCTTAGACGTTCTCTTAGGTCATCGGCTTGTTTTTTAAATATCAAGGGGTCATCACAGTTTATCTTGATACGTAAATATTGACCCACTGGTATCTCAGATTTTAAGGCCTGGGGATGCTGACTTGGCCATTGTAGGAAGGAGTTTGATGCAGTCGACTTTCTATGGGTTGAGGTATGAATCTTGTGGTTTTTATCCTTTAAGAGACGATCCAGAAATTCCATGTTTTTTCATTGATGTTAAATGTGAATTTTAATCCAAGTGTAGTAATATTCAGATACTCCATAAAGGACTCAAACTCATGTGTGGTCCCTGTCCATTGTATCAACACATCATGAATGAAACGTCTCCATGTTCAAATTTTGTCAGCATGTTCTTTTATCTCATCTGAGAAGACATACATGCGCTCCCAGTAGTCTAGATATAAATTAGCATTACCGGGACCGCATGAGGTACCCATAGCCATGCCTCTTACATGATGGAACCACTGTTTATTAAACAGGAAGTCATTTCTTGTTAGGGTGAACTTCAGCAATGTAATGATGAATTTGTTGAATTCTACACACTCCTTTTTTTCATACTCGGAAAGTATTCTACAGCCTTCAAACCCAACATGTGGGATGCTTGAATACAGTTCAATCGATACAGTACGTCGATTGTTGCCAATAATACACCTTCTGAGATCTGGATGTCATCAAGCTGCTTTAAGACATCCAGAGTATCCTTTAAATACGCTAGAAGTGTTTCCACTAGCTCTCTCAGAAAATTGTCTAGATGCAGTGCCTTGCAAAAGTATTCACCCCCCCCCCCCCCCCCTTGGCATTTTTTGGGTTTTGTTGCCTAGAATTAACATGGACTGTTTGAGGATTTGCATCATTTAATTTACAGAACAGCCCACAACTTTGAAGATGTATTTTTTTTTCTTATTGTGTAGCAAACAACAAACCATTCCCACATTTAAACCTGGTGGTGGCAGCATCATGCTGTGGGGATGAAGGAAAGATGGATGGTGCTAAATACAGTGATATTCTTGAGCAAAACCTGTACCACTCTGTGCGTGATTTGAGGCTAGGATGGAGGTTCACCTTCCAGCAGGACAATGACCCCAAACACACTGCTAAAGCAATACTTAAGTGGTTTAAGGGGAAACATGTAAATGAATGTGTTGGAATAGTCTATTCAAAGCCCAGACCTCAATCTAATAGAAAATCTGTGGTCAGACGTAAAGATTGCTGTTCACAAGCGCAAACCATCCAACTTGAAGGAGCTGGAGCAGTTTTGCAAGGAGGAATGGGCAAAAATCTCAGTGGTAAGATGTGGCAAGCTCATAGAGACTTATCCAAAGCGACTTGGAGCTGTGATTGCCGCAAAAGGTTGCACTACAAAGTATTGACTTTAGGGGGGTGAATAGTTATGCACATTGACATTTTCTGTTATTTTGTCCTATTTGTTGTTTGCTTCACAATAAGGAGGAAAAAAATACATCTTCAAAGTTGTGGGCATGTTCTGTAAATTAAATGATGCCAATCCTCATACAATCAATGTTAATTCCAGGTTGTGAGGCAAAATGAATACTTTTGCAAGGCACTGCATCTAGACGATTTTCTGAGAGAGCTAGTGGAAACACTTCCAGCATACTTAAAAGATACTCTGTATGTCTTAAAACAGCTTGATGACATCCAGATCTCAGAAGGTGTATTATTGGCATCAATCGACTTACTGTATCGATTGAACTGTATTCAAGCATCCCACATGAGTATGAAAAAAAATAGTGTGTAGAATTCAACGAATTCATCATTACATTACTGAAGTTCACCCTAACAAACTAACAAGAAACTTCTTCCTAGGCTACTGGGAGCGCATGTATGTCTTATGAGTATCTGAATATTAATACACTTGGATTAAAATTCACATTTAACATCAATGAAAAAACATGGAATTTCTGGATCTTCTCTTAACAAAGGATGAAAACAACAAGATTCATACGTCAACCCATAGAAAGTCGACTGCATCAAACTCCTTCCTACAATGGCCAAGTCAGCATCCCCAGGCCTTAAAATCTGGGATACCAGTGGGTCAATATTTACGTATCAACTCTTATGACCTGAGAAAACGTCTAAGAAGATGGGGGTACCCAAATCGCGTTTGGAAAAGGGCATACAACCAGGCCTTAGAATCGGACCGATCTCAATTACTGTATAATAAAGAGGCAACATCATCAGAAGATAAAGTGAGATGCATTATGTCCTATGGAGACAGTTGGAAAGAGGTGAAAACCATATTGAATAAACATTGGTATATTCTAGCCAATGATCCAACTCTGGAACAGTGTCTGTCAAGGAATGCGTCAATTACTTACCGTAGAGGTCCAAACCTGAAGGATATGTTGGTCAAAAGCTTCTACCAAACATCAAATAAACCAGAAACATGGCTCAAGCAAACATGGCTTATTCAAATGCGGACATTGTAAGGCCTGTACATATATACAGCCTGCAAATGACTTTACGGATCCACATACAGAAAGGAAGCTTCTAAAAGTTTAATTGATTGTGCCTCTACTCATGTGGTTTATGTGCTGATCTGCTCATGCCCAAAGCTCCACGTAAGAAAATACATTTAGACAACTACAAAGAAGAGTGTTAGAGCATGTTTATTCAATAAACAAAGAGCTTGACACTCCGGTTTCAAGGCACTTTGAATTTTTTCCATAAAAACAGTTTGGACTCTCTGAAATTTTATGTAGTGGATAGATTTAAACTTCGACAGAGGAGGAGTTCTAAATAAACAGCTGCTACAAGTAGACAGCAAATGGATCTTCCTACTGAACACAAAATCTCTGCATGGTCTAAATGAGGGTTTTTCGTACTCCTCGTTCTTGAAAAGTATAGAAACGTTTTCTTTCCCCATGTCTAAATCACTACAATCAAGCTTCTAAACCATTAAGAAGAAAATACCGGCATATGCACATTAGCCATATTCAGAAAACCATATCAGACAGCGTAATTGGGTGTTTAAACCCATTTCATAAACACATATAACATTTATATAAGTAAAAAATAAAGCTAATAAGCATGGTAATGAATGGTTTCTAGGATCGCATAAACGCTTAAGATGAAAAGTTGATGTGATTAAGAAGCCTTTGGTGAATCATAGAAAACATTTCTGATAGAAGATTTCAACCCTGTATATTTGTAAATATGTGTAAATAATTTGTCCAGATTGGCCTGTTATTAGCTATGTTGTAGGGGCCTCTGGGTTTGACAGGGTCTAATAATCACTTTACTAAAGCACTTCCGCGTTCCATTGTTGAACGCAAAGTCATGACAACAAAATTCATTGAGTATAGAGTGTCACTTGTAAAGTGAAGTGTGCGCTGATTGGTGCTATTAAATCAAATGGAGATGTGTTTCTTCTATAGAAAGTTATAGGAACGAGCACCGAAAGTGTTCCATTCCAGGCTGAAACGGAAACCAGAAGTGCATATTAACAGGCCTAGCCTAAACCAAAAGAATTGACAATTTGATTACAAACTGGAAGTTAAGGGCTGTAAAAGCCCAGGAGTAACAACTATCTTTACACACCCATGATTAAGCCCGTCAAGGAGTGAAACGGACCGTTGGGGGCATCTATCCTGGATCATATCATGTTGAAGTAAATCCCTTCTGGGATTAAGCAGCTGTGGGTTAAAAATAAAAAAGCAGTTTATACAGAGTGAATCTACCTGATTTGTCGTATCACAGGACGGATAGCACTATGGCTAAATCGCAAGTATTGCGCTAATGAATTTGTTGCAGCCATTATGTCCTGTATATACTGTTTATTACCTGTATGCTGCTGTAAGACTAGCTTTGTTCAGCATTGCTGCATTATATATCATGGTTGATCCAGTACCTTTCTTTTAATTTCATTTTTAAACATGAGACTTTGGCACCCCTATGATTTAAGCATATACTGCTACATATGAGGTGTGCCAACTATCACATCAATACCTGTATTTATCTGGTGTAGATATACTATAGTGACGTATATACAATGACATTGATACTTACCGTATATACTCGAGTATAAGCCGAGGCACCTATTTTACCACAAAATGCGGGGAAAACTTAGTGACTCGAGTATAAGCTGAGGGTGGGAAATGTGCTGCCCTCTGTGTCCCCCTCTTGTGTGCCCCTTTCTTGAGTCCCCCCTCTCTCTCCCCTATGTCTCCTCTCCCCCACTCTCCCTCCCCTGTGTTTCTTCCCCTCCTCTCCCTCCCCTGTGTCTCTTTACCCTCCTCATCCTCCCTCCTCATCCTCCCTCCTCATCCTCCCTCCTCAACTCCCCTCCTCAACCTCCTTCCTCAACCTCCATCCTCATTCCCCCATCCTCAACCCCCCATCCTCAACCTCCCTTTTCAACCCCCTTCCTCAACTGCCCTCCTCAGCCCCCCTCCTCAACCCCCCATCCTCAATCCCTCATCCTCAACCCCCCTCCTCATCCTAACCCCCCTCTAAATACCTCCCCTCTCTCTTTGCCCTCACTTACTTCCATCTGTAGCTGCTCCTCTGCGCTCCTTCCAAATGCATCTTGACCCGGCTAATGCTAATGACGTGGCGCGCGTGTGACATCACGTCATTAGCATATGCCGGGTCCCGACGCAGATGGAAGGAGCGCTGAGGATTTGAGGAGCAGCTGCAGATGGAGGTAAGTGAGGGGAGATGGGGAGGTATTTAGGGGGGTAAATTGAGGAGGGGGGTTTAGGATGAGGATGGGGGCGTTAAGGGTGGGGGTTAAGGATGAGGATGGGGGGTTGATGATGATAAGGAGGGGGAAGGAAAGAGCCAGGGGGGGTTAGAGAGATACTGGGGAAATGAGAGACACATGGGGGGGAAGAGTGACTTGAGTATAAGACGAGGGGGCCCTTTTCAGCCTTAAAAAAAGTGCTGGAAAAACTTGGCTAATACTCGAGTATATATGGTATATCTTCTGAACCAGTAGGTATTTTTTAGAGTATACTTGCCTTATATATCTGACATACAGTAGAATCAATAGGTATATTTGGGTGATGGAGTAGTCTTGGATATTTTAAAAGCGACTTATTTTTCCTGTGTTTACTATCCCTAATTATTAAAGTTGCTATTAGAAATGAGATTGACTATATACTTTGTAGCCAAAGATAGAGGAGCTCTAGTTCTATCATGGATGTAATAAGTGCATATAGTACTGTATTGATTCACATTAAAATAATGTATGTGTATGAGAAGTAGGATAGTAGGCTATGCGTAGATAATAAAGTTAATGCAGTCACTTATGTGACAAAGGGTTAAAGATTCTAAAGAATCTATATGACCCTGTGATCGGCCACTTGTGAAGTCTCTGGCTTTAGTCATGAAGGGTGGAGCTAGTTTTATGGGAGAGAAAATGTGTAATGACAACAAGAAAGCCATACCCCTCTATTCATCTGGAAATAATGTGGGTCAGGGGTGATAGCAAGCTATTTGTCGAGGAGGATGGGCTAGAACTGGGTCTTTGGTGTTTTGT
The DNA here is from genome assembly GCA_027410445.1 of Discoglossus pictus. NCBI lineage: Eukaryota > Metazoa > Chordata > Amphibia > Anura > Alytidae > Discoglossus > Discoglossus pictus. The sequence goes on from CM050173.1 coordinate 3,225,149, forward strand.
GTCTTCTGAAAAGGTGTTTTGATATCTGAACAAAGAGAGAGAGAGAGAATTGGGGTTAAAAATACAAAGATCATGACAAACGGCAATATCAGTTTCTGGAAAATAGATGGGGAAGAAGTGAGGCAGTGATTTTCCTGGGATCCAAGATATCTTCAGATGGAAACCGTAGCCATGAAATTAAAAGACGTTTGCTTCTGGGAGGAAAGCTACGGAAAGTCTATTCAAGCTAGTAAAAAGTAAAGGCATTACACTATCAACAAAGGTCTGCATAGTTAAAACTATGGTATTCCCAGTAGTAAGATACTGCTGTGAGAGCGGGACCATAAAGAAGGCTGAGCGCAATAGAATTGATGCCTTTGAATTGTGATGTTGGTGAAAACTGCTTAGAATCCCTTGGACTGCGAGAAGATCCAATAAATCAGTACTTCAGGAAACCAAGACAAACTGTTCACTGGAAACTATGATCATAAGGCTGAAGCTTTAATATTTTGGCCATATTATGAGAAGGCAGGATTCCCTAGAAAAGTCTCTAATGCTGGGAAAGATTGAAGGCACACAAAGAAGGGGATGTCCGGGGTGGAGATGGATAGATGAGATCATTGAAGCGATTAACATGAACTTAATTAAGCTCAGAGAGGCGGTGACTGATAATAGTTGCGCCTTGCGTGCTGCGCTCCATATGTTCATATTGGACACGACTGGACTACTAAACAACAACAAATAACAAATCAGTATAAATATCACAATAAGCCTCAAGTTCAAGGAATTATTTATTATTATTTACTATTAAACTGTGAGCTCAGCACCACTTGCACACAGAGACACTCTGGTCTTTACACATACATTCACCCCACTTACCTCATTCCTTATATTGGTAAATACATCACCTGTAAGTGACGTCCTCCTGTGTGCTCCCATCATCCAGTGATGCACTCTATGAACTCTGCACATACTTTCTCCGACTTACCTCACTCCCTTTATTGTTAAAAACATCAACTATAAGTGAAGGCCTCCTGTGTGCTCCCATCATCCAGTGGAGGATCTTCTATCTAACCCCTTAGTAATAAAATGTGTTCTGAACACAAAATAAACTGTGGGTTTTATATTTGCATTCAGAGTGAAAAAAGTAATTGGAGAAACACCTTCATTGTTCTGTGAGATAAAAATAGTTTTTACCATTATAATATGGTTTAGATGTCAGTTTTTCAGTCCCCTTTGTCAAGTCTGCAACCATGTGGTAAATTTATACCTCAAATAAATCTTCCTGGCATTAACATTATGTCTCACACCTACCTGTGTATCATGGGCTGAAAGTGATTTTTTTTTTTTTTTAAATCCTTCTTTCAAGACGGACCCTCAGAGAGATACTCAATAATCATCTACTATACTCTTCTTCGTTACACAGTGTGACAATAAACAACATGGAGAACATGTGTCTTCCTGACATAAAGCAGTCTATTTGTGTCTGAGATTTGCCCAACAGTTGCAGCATAAGACCTGTGCCTAAAGTCTGACACTCTGGGCTTAATCTTCTGGGACTGCACACACAGAGTTAATCCTATTAAATCCAGAGCAGCTGGAGGCTGTTTCCACAAGAAGCAGGACTGTGGAATTAGTCCTAAATGTTAATTTCAATGTAATGTTTTATTTTAAATTGTATTTTTTTTATTTTCATTTATTTTATTTTTATTGTAATTATTTATTTTTAGTAAATTAAGTTTTTATTATTTACATACATTTTTAGGTAGGTGTTAAGGTATTATGGATTTTCACAGGTAGCCCCATGATAGAGTATTAGGGTACTATGGAAGCCCCTATGGACCCCTATAGTAGAGAGCTAATTTTAGATACCAAGGTGATCCCTATTGGGGTTGGTGGGTGGGGCATTTCAAGTACCCTCTGAACACTTTGTTCAATTTCTTTACTACTATAACTGATCTCAGAAAACTTAGAGCCCATTTTATTAACAGCATGTACTATTTTATTCCTATTACTATTTAATCTCCATACTCTCAGCATCTGGGTAAGGTCATCCTTTTTCAGTGATAATGAATGAAAAGCATGTAAAAGAGTATTTGTATCAGCATACTTACTATTCCGCCATTGTGTCATTATTCAACTTTTGTAGATATTGGTATCACCTAATTGATTGAAAATATCTTTCATATATTCCTCATAATTCATAAGCACTAGGGAACCTTTCTTATTTTAAGGTGTAATGACCCCAATCTGCCATTTTATTTTCAATAGCACAACTTACTGATAGAATACTTTGCATACACAGGCATGTTTTATCTGCACAGTGGGAAAGTGTGAGTAACTACAGTCGGTGCTCTCAGCAGCACTAATGGGTAGATTGTTAGTTTACAGAAACACCCATAGAGTAACAGGCATAAAAAAATTAAAACCTGCAGCAAGCAATAATTTGCATGTAGAAGTTGCAATACGTAAAGTTTGTGTTGATACAGTATTTGTTTTTTTCTTTTAAATAACATTTTGCAGATCATCATATTTAGTTAACCAAAATACAATAATTGACAATAATTTGTATGAACTGGATCTATAGACATTCAGACATCAGTTGCTTCATTTTCGTGTGATTACAAAATATGTTGTATGTTCATAAGGAGTAATATAACTTCCACTACATTCATAGACTATGCTAAATCATTTTTGACTTTTTATTAACTGCAAATTGATCTACATGCGCTTTAATTAATTATAGTTATTTTAATAGGTAGATACTTACTAATCATTTACATTTAGAAGTATGTTAAAGCTGTCAGAATTTACTCCGGGTGCTTTTGTTTTCAACAGATGGATCCGAGATTTGGAATAACCTTGGAGAAGACCACATTTGTCACACAGTAGAAAAATCATTTGAATGTACTCAATGCGGGAAATGTTTCAGTTGGGCCTCACGCCTTAATAGCCATAAGAGGACTCATACAGGAGAAAAACCTTTTGCATGTTCTGAATGTGGAAAATGTTTCAGTCATCGCTCAGATCTTAATAGCCATAAGTTGACTCATACAGGAGAAAAATCTTTTGCATGTTCTGAATGTGGAAAATGTTTCAGTCAGCTCTCAAATCTTAATAGCCATAAGATGACTCATACAGGAGAAAAACCTTTTGCATGTTCTGTTTGTGGGAAATGTTTCAGTCGGGCCTCATATCTTAAAGAACATAAGATGACTCATACAGGAGAAAAACCTTTTCCATGTTCTGAATGTACAAAATGTTTTGGTTATCTTTCAGCTCTTAATAAACATAAGATGACTCATACAGGGGAAAGACCTTTTGCATGTTCTGAATGTGAGAAATGTTTCAGTCAGCTCTCAGCTCTTAATAAACATCAGATGACTCATACAGGAGAAAAACCTTTTGCATGTTCTGAATGTGGGAAATGTTTCTGTCATCGCTCAGATCTAAATAGCCATAAGATGACTCATACAGGAGAAAAATCTTTTGCATGTTCTGAATGTGGAAAATGTTTCAATCAGCTCTCAAATCTTAATAGCCATAAGATGACTCATACAGGAGAAAAACCTTTTGCATGTTCTGAATGTGGGAAATGTTTCAGTCGGGCGTCATATCTTAAAGAACATAAGATGACTCATACAGGAGAAAAACCTTTTTCATGTTCTGAATGTGGGAAATGTTTTAGTCAGCACTCAACTCTTAATAAACATAAGAGGACTCATACAGGAGAAAAGCCTTTTCCATGTGCAGAATGTGGGAAATGTTTCAGTCATCTCTCAGTACTTAATAATCATAAGATGACTCATACAGGAGAAAAACCTTTTCCATGTTCTGAATGTGGAAAATGTTTTAGTCAGCACTCAACTCTTAATAAACATAAGAGGACTCATACAGGTGAAAAGCCTTTTCCATGTGCAGAATGTGGGAAATGTTTCAGTCATCTCTCAGTACTTAATAATCATAAGATGACTCATACAGGAGAAAAACCTTTTCCATGTTCTGAATGTGAGAAATGTTTCAGTCATCTCCCAGTACTTAATAAACATAAGAGGACTCATACAGGAGAAAAACCTTTTTTTTGTACTGAATGTGGGAAATATTTCAGTCAGCTTTCAAGTCTTAACGTACATAAGATGACACATACAGGTGAAAAAACATTTGCATGTTCTGAATGTGGGAAATGTTTCAGTCACTCCTCATATCTCAAGCAACATGTGTGAACTCATACAGGATAAACACCATTTACATGTTCTGAAACTTACACAAGAGAAAAAATGATTCAGTCAGATTTGAACAAGAAAACACACACAGGATAAAGACCAGTTGTATGTATGGAATGTGGGGAATGTTTTATATGAGTCCCCCACTACACGTCAACATGACACATCATGCAATTCTACTAAGATCATATAAATGTAATTGATCAAAAACTTTTACCAAGCTTATAAAAATATATAGATTGATGAGCCCATTGGCATTAAGAATTACACTTCGTACTGTACAACAATACTTTTTTTAATAATAAATATAAGGTGCTGATACTTTATAATGGGTTGAACAGACATCTTTGCATTAAATGTAACTATACAACGGTCATTAAAGTGTGAAAAGTGTTAACTCTAGAGTTATTTCTTAATTGATTAAGAATTGACTTACATATTGCTTCATTTAATTATACATCACCCTCCATCCTCTCTATCTTAGCCTCTTCTCCCCCACAAATCTTCCTTATCATTATCCCTCTTTCACCCCATCCAATCTCTCTCTCTTTTTATGTCACATTCCAACCCTTTCTCATACCTCCCATCTCCCCCTTACTATCCTTCCTGTGCAGATCTGCCAAACTTTATTTATTTGACCTGTTTCAGTTAAGTTCCTACAATTTTTATCTTCAACCATGCCCACTTTGTCATGAAAGGTTCCTTTGAGATTCCAAATTTTCTTGAAGAGATCGCTTGATTTCCCCATTTGGTTATCTTTTTCTATCTCTTTACATCGCTCCTTATAGAATGTCTCCCTGTCTCACCAAGAATTTTACATTCAGTTGGACAAATCTTTTCCTATCTCAACTACCTTTCATGTGCCTTCTTTCCTGGGCTACTTTCAAAGCCTCATCAGACATCCAGTTTCCCTTCTTAGTTTTCTTCCTTTTGGGGATGTTCTTTGTTGCTGTTTTCTGGACAGTTGCTGTTTGTTGCTGTTTTCTGATAGTCCTCGACAAAACAGCAGCGAAACGTGCGCATCGGCCACCGTAGACACATTTTCACTTCCTGATTGACGTCACTACAGCAGAGGAACGCTAAACACCCGGGCCCAGCTTGTTTATATCCATTGCCATCCAGACTCTGCCTGCAACTTATTAAGATAAGAACATCATACCCTGTTTATGATAAGACTTTACTACTTAAAAAACTATATTATGTCTAGATTTTGTTTAAGGGATATGGTGTTAAGCTATTAGAGAAAAGTGTGATTCCACACATATCCACTGCAATAGCTATATGTGTCCTAAAAAATTGAATACATATTGTGCTTTTTTCAGCTTTGGGTATGTTATATATAGCTCAAGCCAGAGTAGTTAGATTTATATTAACAGCCTAAGGGGTAAATGGTGGTCCCCCACAGCTACCACATAGATAGTATTGTAAGAGTAAATATCAAAGTATTTACCAGAAATATCTGTCCCTGTCCAAATTATCAGTATCTATATAGTGTGCACACTGTAGAGAAATAATACACCAACACAAAGTTCTGGTATAAGTTTTCTCCGTACTGCCTTTATTAAGTCAGTCCTCATTTATATAGTTTTTAGTAATCAGATAAAAAGTTACATTAAGCAAAACATCAAGTTTATTCGGTAATTCATTGGTTCTGAGATGTCTGCTTCTACGAGGCTACGGTCAGACATTGGGTTAAAACATTAAGGAGTCTCCAAGACCCATCCCACAAGAGGATGGGTCTTACTCTTATTGGTAAGAAGTTGAAGACAAAGACAAGATGGTGTTTCTCCTCCTCGTGTCCTGTGTGTGTTAAGACCCGTCATCCTTAACAGACCGGAAATAGTGCTGCCTCCATCTTGTGAGAAAAGGGGAGTGTCAAATCCTCCATTTTAGAGTCTCCCAATGATTCGGCATTTATTAGTAAAACTTGGTTATACGATAATACTGCAAAGACAAAATATATAAGTAGGTGTACGAATACATTTATGCATTTTGTACTGATCCTAATCCATAACAGTCCCCCCTAAAATGACATAATATATATATTCGTCGCACTCACTGTTATTAGTAAAACTTACTGATTATAAGTATAACACCCTATTCTTATATCGGGTGTCTAAAACTAAATATCTTGTTATAATAGATATATGTCTCAACTATGGTCCTTCCAGAGCACTATTCTTTGTGTCTTCTATTTCCGGATGTTGAAAGCATTGCATGTGTGTAAGTCATAGGTTCATATCTTCATTCGATCGGGCTTGCCATGACCTGACGACACACCTACCCTATGACCTATGTGGCATGGGGAAGACCTAACAAGCCTCTAATATCTAATAGTGTAGCTAGGCTTGGAGAGGGACCATAGTACTCAGATATAGTGTAGCTCAGCTCAGAAAACACTCTCCTTAGAGCCAGTTACAGTCTGCAACAGAAGACGGGATGTCTTACAGTCATCATTTTGTCCATGTAGATCTATGTCTAAATCTTGGTGGATAAAGGTGGGAGAAGCCTTGTCCATAGCTTTCTGAAGGTAGTTGCGTATACAGGGGATAATGCAACATAAGAGGAAGGCTAACAAAATTATGACAATAAAGATAGCCATCCCTATCTGCAATAACACTTTCTGCCAACCATTCATCCAACCAAACCATGATTCCCAATAGTCTATAGTGCCAGAATTTTCTTTTAATTCTTGACCAAGATTAGCCAATTTCTGGATTGCCAGTGTGATCTTACCATTTGGACCTGTATTATCAGGAATGTATGTACAACATGTGCTAGTGTCAGGAAGCATTTTACATACTCCACCTTTTTCTGCAAGGATCATGTCTAATGCCATGCGGTTCTGGAAGGCCATGTGTGAAGTAGCCTCTAACTGTTCTGCAATGCCTTTTAAGGCATCCTTAGTGTAATTAACAAATCGTTGCTGGTTATAGTAAATATAATTGATCCAGGCAACATTCTTATTTACTGCAATCATGGGTATCAGTGACTCGAATCCTGCTGCTACTTGGTTACGGGCTTTAAATTCATTGGGCACCCCCCCTTGGGACTCCAATAGAATCTATGTACACATGGGAGTCAAAACTTTCTCTAGGCTCAGATGATGATGTATGTCTCTTCCTTCTGAACTGTGTCTGAGGAATACCATCTGGATCACCATAATAGGTTGGAACAATGTGTAACGGCATTATGGCTTTAGCCAAGGTACATTCCCCACGCCATACTCCTGACAGTCTTACCCTGAGTTTCATATCTCCACACAACCAATATATGTCCCCCAAAGATCGGGTCTGATTGATTAACAGTGTAGATGACCCATCTCTATATGTGTGACAAAACCCACTTGGGAACCTCTGTAAGTTGAACCCCTGAGAAACGTTTCTCCTGTAACACGTATAATTTCCAGGATACACAGTTATACCTCTCCCTGGGTGGGGATTACTAGTCATCACGGGGTACGTTTTCCTCCATTGTTCACACTCATCTGTATGACTATATGTTTTGAACAATTTTAGAAAACATGTCTCTTCTTGCAAAGGTATAATAAATGGAACAGTACCTAAGTGAGGGCTAGCATGGCCACATACATAACAATTGGTCTTATTACTTTCTTGTACATTATATTTCATCCATTCCAACCATACATTAAGGTCTGAGAATCCAGTCTCAGTAGCCAACGTGTCCTCATAGGTTGGGTCTCCAGCAGCAGTCATTGTTCCAATGATCTGGGGCCCTGGCTTCAATGTCTGTAATGCCAGAGGTAAGTCTGGGTGCTTATATAAATCTGCTATCTTAAACTCGCCCATTATCTTAGCACCTTGTCTTCTAGCCCAAGACCTCAGTATATATGTGTCAGCATCCATGGGACAAGGGTTTTGTATGGTTAGAGTCAATTGCATATCAGAACCAGATACCCCACTATTCAGACATCGACCAGTCTTTATTAGAGTCATTCGGTCGAGGAGGGATCTACCTTGGTCATCTTTCTTATCTGCGGCGCTTTGAGGTCTATACCCCCAAAGTGTTCCAGTGCCCCATCCCACTGCCTGCCATGTTTCACAGCGTTTTCCAACAGTTTCATCAGTGAGACATATGTATATATCTCTCTTGTATATATCACATTGTTCAGGGATTGAAGGGCAAGAAACGATGTCGCAAAAGTCAAAGGTGTATGTGGCAACATGTGTATTACGAGAATTATACCAAAATGTAATACCATCTTTACCTTTTGTAATGGTTACCTGTTGAGCAATATTTGAAATTACCATGAGGGACAAGACAAACCACTGAAGTGTACTCATTGTGTTGGTTCCTGATCATCAGGAGGAGGAACCTTTTTGCAATGGGATGCGTGGACCCAAGTAGCTTTCCCTTCCAGCTTTACTGATGTAGCTGTGATCAGTAGTACTTGGAATGGGCCTTCGTATCTGGGTTCCAAAGGGGTTTTCCTCACAAATTTCTTAACTAGGACCCAATCTCCAGGAAGTAGTTGATGAGTACCAGTGATTACTTCCGAATCTGGAATAGAAGAGAACACTTGTGCATGGATTTTAGTCAGTGCGGTGGACAATGCAATTACATAGTCAACAAGTACATCAGATTTAAGTTGCAATTGCTGAGGGAAGTAGCACCCTAGCCTAGGAGCAGACCCAAACAAGATTTCATGGGGGGACAATGCATGTTTCCCTCTAGGGGTATACCTGACACTGAACAAGGCTATGGGGAGACTTTCAGGCCATGGCATACCAGTTTCTTGTGACATTTTCAACATCCTAGATTTCAAGGTACCGTTCATACGTTCCACCTTCCCACTACTTTGAGGATGGTAAGGCGTATGAAAGGAGAGGGTGACTCCTAGGGCTGTCCATATTTCTTTGGCCAGTACTGCTGTAAAAGCTGGTCCCTGGTCACTCTCCATAACTTCAGGGACCCCATATCTGCTCTGTTAATAGCAGGTGTTTCACGGTTGTTTTCGCTGTCATGTTTGTGACTGGGTAGGCCTCTGGCCATCCTGAGAACATGTCCATAATGACTAATGCATATTCATACCGACCACTCTTTGGCATCTGTATGTGGTCAATTTGTATCCTCTGGAATGGATACAATGATTTTGCCAAATGTCTCTGTGGTGGTTTCTCGGTGCGGCCTACGTTGCATTTGGCACAAATACTGCACGATTTACAATAGGTGCTTGTCAGAGTAGTGATGCCTGGGGCCATGTAATACTTATTTATTAAGTTATTCATGAGAGTCTTTGACAGGTGTGCTGGCCCATGTGCCCATTGTACTGTTGCTGGGTACAAGCTTCTTGGCAAACACAATCTCAGATTGTCAACATATAGTCCATCTTTCAAACCTGCTCCCTTTGCTTTCCATTTGTTCACTTCTTCTGGACTTGCCGTCTTTTGCAATTCTTTGAGCAATTTTATATCTGTTGGCAGAGTCTGCATTGTATAAATGTTTATTTCTCCATCCACCTCTCTCCTTTCCATTTCCTGTGATATCATTGCTGCCTTCTTAGCCGTCTGGTCTGCTAGATGGTTTCCTCGTGCTTCGTCTGATTTTAGCTTCCCATGTGCCTTCACTTTCAGTATGGCTACTTCCTTCGGGAGTGCTAAAGCATCTAGTAGTTCACGGATGGCTTTGTCATGCTTCACTGGAGTACCTGCGGCTGTCGTGAATCCTCTAGCTCTCCAGATTACTCCAAAGTCTTGAGTCACTCCTAGAGCATATCTTGAGTCTGTATAGATGTTGGCTCGGACTCCTGTCGCAATCTCACAGGCCTTGGTCAATGCAATCAACTCTGCTTCTTGTGCTGACATGGAGGGAGGTAGTGAGAAGGCTTGTATCACATCTTTTTCCGTAGTCACAGCATATCCTGTGTGATATTTTCCATTCTTGTCAGCATGCCTTGATCCATCTACATACAGAGTGATGTCTGGGTCTTTCAGGGCAAGGTCTTTTACATTCGCAAGGTGTGAGGTCTCCATTTCCATTTGTTGAAGGCAGTCATGGGGGGGATTTGTGAGTCCTGGGACTGCATATGGGTCTCTGGCTTGTATACTGGGAGTGCTGTCTGCTTGCCAGTGGAGAGTTTTCTTTTCCACTCCTTCCTCTTCCAACTCATCTTCCTCTGCAGATTCCCACCATTTTAATGCAGCTCCCAATGTCTTCCATCCATCCGGTGCGAACTTGGATATTGCAACATGTGGAATTTCTGTATCCCAATGCTTATAGAGCGCTTCTGCTACTTGTGGGAGCTCCACCGTAAATGCACTATCACCTGCTGCATTGTTGTACAATGTCTTTAGGTTTAAGGTGACCTGCTTCAATTTAGTGAGTCTTGCTTCACATTGGAAATCTCGGCCTGGAGATTGTTTATTCCACAGCGTGCAATATAAAGGGTCTTGTGTCTCATCTGTGAGCGTCTGGCCGTTTCCACCACCTTCCAGTAGACGTCTTTTTACATATAGATTGGTTATTCCTGAGTTTGGGTTCAAAATCAGGCTGTACCAAAAGTATCCATCTTCCTCATCTCCCCCCCTCTGGAAATGGTAAGAGAGTGGCTGGATTGAGAACATAACATCTCTGTAAGGTAACATTGTCTGGTAGAAGGAGGGAACATTGCAGACGGAGGTGTCTGGCTGTAGTCATATGCTTAGGTTGAGTCTGCTGTATGATGGCCGCAATGTCATGTGGTGCCAGAACTGTCAGAGGATAGCCAAGGACTATATCATTTGTTTTGTCCAGTAAGGCATGTGCTGCCAGTGCTGCTCTGAGACAAGACGGTCCTCCTCTTGCCACGGCATCTAATTGACATGAGAAATAGCCGATAGGTCGTTGTCTGTTTCCATGGGACTGCGTCAAGACTCCCATTGCATGTCCTTCTCTTTCTGAGACAAACAGCTTGAATGGGAGATCCTAGTTTGGTAATCCTAGTGCTGGTGCTGATGAGATAGCTTTCTTCAGGGTGTAGAAATTATCCAGGGCTATCTGTGTCATCTCATATGGCTCAGTCTTTAATACCTCATACAAGGGTTGCATTAGAAGGGATGCTTCTGGGATCCATGCTCTGCAGTAAGATATTAGACCTAGGAAAGCATGCAGGGGTCTATGTCCTTCAGGGACTGACATGTCTTCTATTGCTTGCACACGGGCGCGTGTAAGATGACGCACACCTTTTGACAGGCAGTGTCCCAAAAATATGACTGTCTGCTTACACCATTGTAGTTTGTCTCTGGATACTTTGCATCCTTGTTCTGCCAAGTGTCTCAGCAGGCTTTCTGATGTCCTTGTAGCTGTGGGAAGATCTTCTGCATACAGTAAGAGATCATCAACATACTGCAGCAATACAATGTCAGGATTCGCTTGTTGCCAGGAGTCTAGGATATGGCCCATAGCTTTGGCAAACTGGCTGGGCGAATTCTGCGCTCCTTGAGGCATTACAGTCCATTTGTATTGATTATGATCATGCGTGAAAGCAAACAGATACTGGCAAGAAGGGTCAAGGGAAATACTGAAGAAAGCATTTGCTAAATCCACTACGGTAAAGTATGCAGCTGCTGGAGGTATTCCAGAAAGGAGAGTGTTCGGATTAGGCACTATAGGAGTGTCTAATATGGTTGCTTCATTGACTGCTCGCAAATCTTGTACCATACGATATTTTACTGGTTCTCCCTTTTTGGATTTCTTCTTTACTGGAAAGAGGGGCGTGTTGCATGGTGACGTACATGGGATCAACGCCCCTTGCTGCACCAATTTCTCTATCTGTTGAGAGATTGCATCTATTTGTGCTGGCTTCAGAGGATACTGTGGCTTGCGTGGTAACTCTGCTCCGGGTTTTAGTTTTACTGTGACTTAGGTGTCCGATATCTTCCGGTCCTTGTGACCAGAGTTACATAGTTACATAGTTACATAGTATTTAAGGTTGAAAAAAAGACTTTCAGTCCATCAAGTTCAACCTTTTAAGATCTCCTTTGATCTGCAATATGCGGATTAACTATTAATTCATTAGTTGTTAATTAATTATTAATCAATTATTTAATGTTTTTTTTTTTTTGTTTCTTTTTTTATTATTATTAATTAGTCCAGAGGAAGGCAAATAGAAAAAAAATAATAATAAAATAAAACAAGCGAGACTTAGCCAAATGTCTAAAGGGGAAATGTTAAAAATTTGGATCATTACTGTCTCTCTAATTATCCATGATAACCCTGAATACCCTTTTTAATTAGAAATAAATCTAGTCCCCTTTTAAAGTTATCTATCGAATCCGCTGTCACCACCTCCTCTGGTAGAGAATTCCACAGATTAACCACCCTTACTGTGAAGAACCCTTTTCTTTCTTTGAGGTGGAATCTTTTTACTTCTAACCTCAAGGGATGTCCTCTTGTCAGTTGAAAACCTCTTTGCACAAAAAGCTCCCCCGACAAATCTTTATACTGACCCTGGATGTATTTATATAAGGTAATCATATCTCCTCTTAGACGCCTTTTTTCTAGAGAAAATAAGTTTAATTTGGTTAGTCTTTCTTCATAACTTAGCCCCTCCATTCCCCTTATTAGTTTGGTTGCCCTTCTCTGTACCTTTTCCAGCTCTAAAATGTCCTTTTTATGAAGTGGTGCCCAAAATTGTACTCCATATTCCAAATGAGGGCGTACTAAAGATTTGTATAGTGGCAGAATTATATTTGCTTCCCTGGCTTCTATACCTTTCTTAATACATGCTAATATTTTATTTGCCTTTGCAGCTGCTGCTTGGCTTTGAGCACTGTTACCTAGGTGGTTGTCCACAAGCACTCCCAAATCCCTTTCAATATCTGATACACCTAGATTTGCTCCATTAAGATTATAAATTGCATGGCTATTTTTCCTTCCCAGATGCATAACCTTACATTTATTCGTATTAAATCTCATCTGCCATTTAGATGCCCATTCCTCAATTTTATGTAAATCCCCTTGGAGGGAAAGCACATCATTTTCTGATTTAATTACCTTGCACAACTTTGTGTCATCAGCAAAAATGGAGACCCCACACTCCAATCCTACCTCTAAGTCATTAATAAATATGTTAAAAAGGAGAGGACCTAATACTGAACCCTGAGGAACCCCACTTACCACATTAGTCCAATCGGAGTATGTTCCATTTACAACAACCCTTTGCTTCCTGTCTTTTAGCCAGCTCTCAATCCATGAGCAGATATTTACTGCAATTCCTGTATCCCTTAGTTTGCCCAATAGTCTCCCATGTGGCACTGTATCAAAAGCCTTTGCAAAATCCAAAAAGACTACATCCACTGAGTTGCCTTGATCCAGGTTCCTACTAACCTCCTCATAGAAACTAATTAGATTTGTTTGACATGACCTATCCCTCATAAACCCATGTTGACTCCTACTTATAATCCTGTTCAAATAGACATATTCTTGTATATTATCCCTTATTAACCCTTCTAAAAGCTTCCCCACTACAGAAGTGAGGCTCACTGGTCTATAATTCCCCGGATTTGCTTTTGCTCCCTTTTTAAATATAGGTATCACATCAGCTTTTTTCCAGTCATCTGGTAGAGACCCTGTGTTGAGTGAATCTTGAAAAATTAAATATAATGGTTTGGCTATTACAGAACCCAGTTCCCTTAGTACCCTTGGATGTATTCCATCAGGAGTGTTGCTGGAATCTTGTCCAAGATATCATCTGGCCCTGTATTACAGATGCTATTGGCATCTATGTGTAGTAATATGGGAAGTGAACAGAGTGCTGACGTGTCAGTGACTTGTAGAGGTGAAGACACTTGTACAGTTCCATCTGGGGTGAATGAGATGGATGCTTGTAGTCGGGAAAGCACGTCTGCACCTAACAGATTTATAGGGCATGTAGAGGATACTGCAAATCTTGCAAGTAGATCTGGAAATGGGCCTATTTGCATAGGTTGGGTTAAATGATTGGAGATGGGGACACCATCTACTCCTACACAAGCGACATCAATGTCAGACAGGTAAGATATATCGGGCAGATCTTGTGTTCTTAGAACGCTTCTGGCTGCACCTGTGTCTATGAGAAAGGTTGTGGGCGTCCCCTCTATTGGTAGTGTCACAATAGCTTGTGGTCCTATCTCGCCATCCCCTGAAGAAACTGCCAGAATAGGGGACACTGACACAGGCTCACCCCCGTCCTATGCTGTAGCTTGAAGCACAGGCACTGCATTGTTATCATCTGTCTGCTGTCTAGGTCTTGCCTTCCTGGGTGCCTTGCAATTCTTGCTAAGGTGTCCTGTTTTCCCACAATTATAACACTGTCTTGTTTCTTTCCGTGGTGATTGCTCAGAATTCACCATAAGTACAGCCGTCTTTTTGAATGCTGATGATACAGGTTGTTTAGCCGCTGTTGTCTGCAGCCCTTTAGCAACCAACAGTAAGGTGTCTAAAGGTAACACTCTATATTCTGGTCTGGATGTCAATAGGCCCTTCTGAATTGTCTCATGTAATCCCAGCACGAAGGCTGTACTTAACATCTGCGTATGTGTTTTATTATGTGGACTGAAGCCAAGATCTGTAAACACTTGTGTGAGTCGTGCATGGTACTTTTCTACAGATTCGTCTCTGTCTTGTTTGATATCTTGTAAATTAACAGCTGGATCAGCTAATTTATCTTTTGCCCAATATCTTAACAGGTCGCAGAATTGTATGCCTGATGTAAAGTCATGCTTTGAACGGTGTGCATCATAAGGATCTATGGCATTCCGCATGATAGGCCAGTATGAATCACCTGCTTTAATCTCACATAAGCTGATGAGATCCTCCCAAGCTGCCGAGTATGTCTTTTGAATTTGTACAATTTTCCTATAAAAAGGCATAGGTTGTTTTTCAGGATCTGGCAATGTGTTGATAAGGGAGGTGGCTTGTGTCGGAGTAAATGCAACGTACATTAGACTTCCCCTTTTCTTGTTCCTCCTCTTGGATTTCACTTTTGAATCAGAGTTTCTATTTGTCCACTCTACGACACTCTCTCCTCACCCCTATGTCGTCACTGGATTCGTCTGAACTATCTTGTAGGTGATTGATAGGCAGAGCTTGTGCTTCCAGTGTTGTGGTCTGGTTGGGCAGTGGTCTGAACAGCGGACTTGTTGCCGAGTTATGTGAACTATGCACACTATGGGTGCCAGTACTGGCTGGTGGATGTTCTGTTACAATTGGTACCTCAACAGATGGGAAAATCGGATATGGAGAATACAGTGTTCCGTTTGAAGTCAATACTGGATACAAGCAAGTGGGATGTCTTTCTGGTGCAGTGGGAGTGAGGGGCGGAGCCCTTTGGACAGATGGTGTGACGTGTGACATTACGTTATGTTGGGCAGTATTCAGGGGTGAGTGCAGCTCCTCCTTCGTGTGTGTGTGTGAGCGCCATCTTTGGACTGTGATTTTATGGAATCTCTTTGTTCGGGTGAGTTCAGAGGACTGACCACTTCACACGGAGCATGATACACATAAATTTTCCCTCCTTTTAATTCAATTTCCTTTTCTATCCACCCTTCCTGTGCAATTGCTCTAGCCACTTTGTACCACATCTCTGCACTAGGCAATAAACCACAATCTTGTAACTGTCCTTTATTATCTCTCAACACTTTACGCCACTCTTCTGCCTTCAAATGCCCTCCTACGACACTGGTAATACCACAGATCTTGAACATCTTTGTACATCGATTTACTGCGGCTTCACCACCCCTGTTTTTAACTATCTCACGGGCTAACATGCCCTCAGACAATTTCACCTGATTCTGTCCCATATTTTATGTGAAATAAACACGTATTTAGCAGCAAGTGTTTAACGAGGTAGTAATATATATATATATATATATATATATATTGAGAGAGAGAGAGAGAGACTAAGAGAGAGTGTCTGAGAGTCTGAGAAAGGCTTTGAGAAAAGATCTTAACTTAGTCGACTGTTTACGGAGGGTTAATCCGTAGGGTTAATCCGTACGTCTTCTCTAATACTCAGATTACGCCCTCCTAGGAGTACCTTGCAGTGTTTTTTTTTTTTTTTTTAACCACTTAACCACTGGGAACAGATAGAAACAAGGATAATGGACAGATACATATGAATCAACAGAACATAGTTGTATTACATTTATATTCTGTACTATTTACTTCTTAAATCAATCTCCCCCTGTAGTTTATACAACCTTAAACATTTGGCATAGAAATAGTTGTCTCAACCACGACACATTCTTTGAATGAGTTAAATGAAATGGCAGGGGGGGAGTGAGGGATTTCTCTCTCTCTATTTATTTCACTGCAGCTGTGTGATCTCAAGGTCAAAAACACACAGAGCGAGACCCTGCTCGCAGCTCCAGCACTTTGAGATTTTTAGGGAGAGAAGTTCTAAGCTGCATTTCTTATCAAAACATGCATCACAACCAGCAATGACATAGCATATAACATTATAATCATCAAACCTTTTCTGCAGAAACCTTTAGATTCAAAAGACATATGATTTCAAGACCATGCGCATTATATCTTATTAATTCACACACACGTTTTTTAACCACCCGCAGTGAATGACCGACGTCCCTTGAAGTTTTCAAACTACTTTACGGCCTGAACATCATGACCCTCAAGGGATATCGTCCATCCAGCATGCATAGACATTTCCCAGGGAAAAAAAATAATGTATATACAACAATCTAATTCCTCAGGGCACATATATGCTAGCCCGTATGTGTGACCTCTGGTTTATGTACGTCTCTGGGTACAAGTCATCCGTCTTCCAGAGAGTCACAAATACACGTGTGTGTGTGTCCTGAATTATATGTCTAAGGAATTTCAACTCACAATACCGACAGACACACACACTCCAACAGACACACACAGGCGACAGATATCACTATATTTTGTACAGGGTTCTTAATGGACCTGAGGCAAAATATCACCTGTACTTTTGTAATCGTCACTTACAACAGAGCTAGACAACGGGCAGAATTCCAAGAACAGGTCTACACGGATAAGATACTAATCATGTCCTTACCGTGTACCGGAGGTGATCAGGCTCCGCCTGTTCTCATGAAGTCTGTCCGAACTCCTCTTGTCCGTTGTAGTTCGATTAAACCTCAAGTCCCTTCGTGGTCGCCATTTTGTAAGAGTAAATATCAAAGTATTTACCAGAAATATCTGTCCCTGTCCAAATTATCAGTATCTATATAGTGTGCACACTGTAGAGAAATAATACACCAACACAAAGTTCTGGTATAAGTTTTCTCCGTACTGCCTTTATTAAGTCAGTCCTCATTTATATAGTTTTTAGTAATCAGATAAAAAGTTACATTAAGCAAAACATCAAGTTTATTCGGTAATTCATTGGTTCTGAGATGTCTGCTTCTACGAGGCTACGGTCAGACATTGGGTTAAAACATTAAGGAGTCTCCAAGACCCATCCCACAAGAGGATCGGTCTTACTCTTATTGGTAAGAAGTTAAAGACAAAGACAATATGGTGTTTCTCCTCCTCGTGTCCTGTGTGTGTTAAGACCCGTCATCCTTAACAGACCGGAAATAGTGCTGCCTCCATCTTGTGAGAAAAGGGGAGTGTCAAATCCTCCATTTTAGAGTCTCCCAATGATTCAGCATTTATTAGTAAAACTTGGTTATACGATAATACTGCAAAGACAAAATATATAAGTAGGTGTACGAATACATTTATGCATTTTGTACTGATCCTAATCCATAACAGTATCAAGTCACTATAATAGTACAGATAGCAGCACTATTTAGCAAGGGGTAAGTGGTAGGTCCCCAGCTCCACCATAATAGATAGTTAGGGACCATCCCCTTTCAAGTAACTTTTAATATTATATAATATAATATTATATAATATCTCTTCCTCTCACAAAGCAACAAAAGTATCTAAATATCTATTAGGATATTAACAAAGTATCTATTCATTTATGGGTTATACACTTTATATTCAAAGATAATTAGTAATAAAAGGACACAGTGTATTATATCAACAATAGTGACAATAAATTCAATATATAGACAGATTTATTATAATTAACATTAAGAAAGGAGCTTATTGTGTCATACTTGTCTTAAATTTGCTTTAAACCTTTAACACACTAATAAAAAATATAAGTTTTAAACTATTTTTTCTGATTTACTTTATCTACTAAATAGAGGAGTTTACCTGGATCCAAAATGTTGTCTTTCCCCTTTTTCTGACTAAACTGTTTTCTGGACACTGTCACAATCTTTGTCCATAGTTCTTCAGGCATTCTATCTACCATGTCTAGTACCTCAAATCAATTATTTACCTACACTGCATGTATGTTCGGAGGGTATATTATATGTACCATATGCTCATTGTATGATTTTACCTCTTTTTCTGAAGTTAACAATGAGAAGCTCTAAGCCACAATCATCTCCAGGTTTTTATTTTATTTTGCTGAGTATATAGAGCTCCTCCATCTTTGTCTGAAAAGTATATAGGCAGTAACAACATTTATTTTACTTGGCTCCAAGATGGTGACTGCAGATATAAAATTAAAAGATGTTTGATTCTGGGGATGAAAGCTATGTTAAGTTTGATAAAGCTATTACAAAGTAAAGATATCACACTGTCAAGAATAGTTGCTACTGTAATACAACTATGTGGACCATAAAGAAAATTAAGCGTCACATCATTGATTCCTTTGAATTGTGAGGTTGGAGAAAACTGCTTAGAGTCCCTTAGACTGCAAGAAGATCCAGTCAATCAATACTACAAGAAACCAAGCCAAATTGTTAATTGCAAGGTTTGATCATGAGGATAAAGTGCAAATATTTTTTACCATATCACAAGAAGACAGAATGCCTTAGAGAAGACAAAGGCACTTGATGAAGAGTATGGCAGAGGCAGAGATGGATAGAAGAGGATATTGAAGCAATTAATATGAGCTTGATGGAGCTCAGAATGGCAGTGGATGATAGATGTGTCTGGCTTACAGTGTTTTATGGAGTCCTAAAGAGTTGTACACAGCTGAACAATGAAACAACAAACAATAAACTATTAGTAACCTTTTCCTCAGATTTGACAGCCACAAGCAGAGCATGGAAATCACTGTATCTAATAAACAAACATAGTTCTACCACTTTTGTCTTAACCAGAAGACCTCTTTATTGGAAAATTAAATGGTAACTAAACACATTTACAAATAGTAAATAAACAGTAGTGCTATTAAACAATATTACTTGGTAAATAGAAAAAAGATAGGTTTGGTGGCTCTAGATCTAATTTGATGTAATGACCTTTTACTTAGGGTACCACTAAGGGTCAGAAATACATGATAAACAGTGAAAGAGATAAAGGGACCCTTTTTATAGTGCACACCTATGAATCTCAACAATGTAAGAGACCCAATTGATTAAAACTTAAGCATTCAATAAATCACTTAAAAATAGATGCTAAAAAAGCTAAAAATTCAGATGCTGCAATATAGAACAGGAAGTGGGAAAGGATATAGTGATATTAATTTACTGGACTTATTATAACGGGCGTTAGTACTCCTTTAAATGTTGTCTCCAAAGTGCTATAATAAAGTGCTATAGTAAGGTGCTTTTTTGTCCTTACAAAACGTGCCAGTGTTATGCACTGTTAAATAAGAGATAAATATAAAGTGTTAGTAAAAGACTATTATGTATATTGTAACGGTACCCCCCGACATAGAAGGGGGCGCCCAGGCCTTTTTAGCCGATCCGCCCGTCCAGTGCTATAGGGACAGCTACTGCAGGACACCCATTCCCCCAAGCACGAGACACACGCTCTGTGGTTGAGGGTCAAGCAGAGAACTCTCTTCTTTATTAAAAACCAAGACATATATAAAAACCCATTTCCACATACACCGTAGGGGCAGTGACTACCTTTGGTCAACCCCTAATTACCTATGGCCAATCAGACAGGGTAGGAATTATGAGACTCCTCCCATGGGCCACCCCCCAGGCATGGCTACTATGCTCATTCTCACCCAGACTGTCCTCATGGAAACTTCCTGTTTGCTCCTTGTCTATGCCCCTGGGGAAACCCCATACACTGGCCCTTTGTTCAAGTCCTGGCGACACCCTGTGTTTACCTAATGGGGGATGGTCAGAATCTGTAACACATATCTACACATTTTTCATAACTTTACAAGTATGCATCACATTCACATAAAACATACATTTTCAGAATCAGCATACTCCAAATACAAACATGTGTCAAAATGATACAAATTGGTCCAGTGGTTCAAAAGTTAGATCACAGTCCTTTCTGACCAAATGAAGCATGGCTTCTATGTCTTTGTAGGAGGAAGTCAACATGGGCCGTAGTCAAACGGCAGAGTGTGGGCCTCCAAGCTTCTCCAATTCGCATTGACGAGACTGATCTCGTCACATATATCTTTTACTAAGTTGAATTCAATAGTGTCAATAAAGTGCTATATTGCGGGAGTATTAAAACTGCCTCATATTCTTCATCAGTGTATCCCTTGTAATATTCCTCGTAGTTCCCTATTATTTAGCTCCTGTTTGGAGTAGCTAGATGGTTCAGGAACATTATCTGGCTCTTGTCTTTGTTTAGATCGCTGTGTCCCTGACACTCTATATCTCTCCTTTAGCGTGGAGATTGCGGTTAGAACGCCTCCCGATGACGTCACTAACACGCGCCTCACGTTGCTGCGTCTCTCCCGACGCACGTTTCTCAATTTCCTCAGGGGTTACCGCGATGACACTCAGACTTCCCTATTTATAGTCTCTGTTGTCATGGGAACCGATATTAGGTTAAAATCAACGTTTACTTATTTTTAAAAAAGCTTAAAGAATCTCTAAACATTAAAAGCTGCAAACTCTCATATTATATAATTCTTACCCTTAAACTTAGACTTGCTATATTTTTAAAAACGTATGAATTGGGTAGTATATCACTGCATCTTATGTTGTTACTATAGCTCTCCACATTCTTATTATTTAAACCTTGAAAATCATTATGTATATATGTATATGTGAGTTATTAATGTATCAAGGATTTTAGAATTTTAAAATAATATCATTCATCCTAATACCTTAGTCAAATGATCTTATTAGATCTCATTAATAATAGGGTTCCCATGTTTATATTATCTCTTTTTAGATATGTCTCTTAAGATGTAAATATATTGTTGTATACTAGCAAAACTCAACTAACTTCATTTACTTCCATATTTTAATTATTTGTAAAGTATTCTTTATTAATAGAGTCTAGTATTAGATTTTATTTGAATTTGGACATTATCTTTAGCGATAAATGTAAAGAAATGTAATATATACAATAATTCCCAGAGTAAATGGAGAGTTATATTATTATTAAATTATCAATATAACAAGTCTTTTATGATATAATGGTTTAAATATAAGTCCATGATATTAAAGAGTTAGTATCAGCTTCAATACTTAGAAAATATTGGATTTTTATTTTCATATATATGGGGAGAAAGTAAAACCTTCATTAAGGCCATCAGGTTTTCTAGTCTTTAACAAATAGATCCATCTTGCTTCCATCTTTAGTAACTCTTTATCTATGTTACCTTTTCTAATGGTTGATTCAATGGTATCTATGGCCATAAAAGAAAGTACTTTCACATCCCCTTTATGTTTGGTGTTGATGTGAATAGCCACTGGTGTATCGTATTCTCTGTTGATACTATAGATGTGTTTCAGAATCCTTCTTCTAAATTCTCTATAGGTTTTACCTATGTACCTCATTCCACATTTGCAAGATATTAAATAAATAACTCTCTCTGTTTTACATGTTATAAGATACTTCACTTGGTATATCTGTGTTGCATCTTTTGAAGTTGAAGTTTTAGCTGGTTTTATATACTTACAAGCCTTACAAGATTGACATTTAAAACAGGCTTTTATTTTTTTCTAGCCATGTAGTCTTTTTTGGAATCTCCAGGTGGCTTTTAGATAATACATCTTTTAAATTAGTAGATCTTCTACTTGTTATCTGAGCGTGTTGACTTAAGAAGGGTTTTAGATCTTTCTCATCCCTTAATATCTCCCAGTGTTTGTTGAAAATCTTTTTTATGTCGAACCATTTGTAATTGTAGGTTCCAATACATCTGATGATGCTGTCTTCATTAAGGGATTTATCCATTAGTAGAGATTCTCTATTAATATTTTTAGCTCTACCATAGGCCTTCTTTAGTGTCTTTTTATTGTATCCCCGTTCTTGGAATCTATTTTGTAGGTCCTTGGCCTCTATTTCAAATTGTTGTTCTTCTGAGCAATTTCTTTTAATTCTCAGATATTGCCCAACTGGGATTCCTGAAATCAAAGATTTAGGGTGACTACTTGTGGTGTGTAAAAGGCTATTAGTAGATGTTGGTTTCTTGTATGTATTAGTTGTCAATTTTCCACTTTCTTGTTTACAGATTGTCAAATCTAGAAAGGTTATGGATTTCTCATTGACTTCTGAGGTCAAATATAAACCCATGTCATTGTTATTCAATTTATTTATATATTCTTGCAAATGTTGCTGAGTGCCACTCCATAAAATTAACAGATCATCTATGTAACAAATCCAAAGGTCCACATCCTTTGTATAGTTATCCATGTGTTCATTGAACACTACTTGTTCTCCCCACCATCCTAGGTATAGGTTTGCGTATGTCGGGGCACATGCTGTCCCCATAGCTGTACCTCGTATCTGGTGATATAAATTTTGTAAGAACACAAAATAATTATGTGTTAATACATATTTCAATAATTCCATTATGAATTCATTGTGTCTATCATAGAGAGTGCCTTTCTTCTGTAAAAAATATTTAGTTGCATCTAGGCCTCTCTTGTGTTGAATATTCGTATACAATGATTCTACATCTAGTGACACTAAAAGTGTGTTTTTATTTGTATTCAATCCATTGATTCTCTTTAACACATCCTTAGTATCTCTTACATATGATGTCAATGACACCACATGATCTCTTAATATGGAATCCAAATATTTACTAGAATTTTCTGTTATACATCCTATCCCAGACACTATCGGTCTACCTGGTGGGTTGGAAGGCTTTTTGTGGATCTTTGGAATAGAGTAAAATGTGGCTATTTTGGGATTTTTGACATTGAGAAATTCCCACTCTTCTTTGGATATTATTTTGTTCATCAAACCTTGATCTAAAATGCTTTTTAATTCTGTTAGGAATAATTCAGTTGGATCTTTAGGTAGTTTATTATAGCATTCTTTGTTATTTAGAAGTTTCATGTTCTCTTTTACATAATCATCTCTATTAAGTAGGACTAAATTTCCTCCCTTATCAGCCTTTTTTATTATTATATCTTTGTGGTTCTTTAAATCTTTTAGAGCTTGTCTTTCACCTATTGAGAAGTTTGAGTGAGTTGATTTTTTTGTAGGTAGTTCTTCCAAATCTCTCACTACATTTTGGACAAATAGCTCTATATTAGCACTGATAGAAAAGGGGGGAGTAAATTTGCTTTTTGGTTTAAAGTTAGAAAATGGTCCACTTAATTCATCTGATTCATTTTCTGCCAGTAGATATCTTAAGTCATTCAATGTTTGTCTGTCCAACATATTTAGTTGATTATTGTCTGACTTTCTTGAAAAAAACTTTGTTAAAGCTAACTTACGAGCAAATAGATGTACATCCTTCAGCCAGTCAAAGATTTTAAAATTATCTGTTGGAGAGAAAGTTAGTCCCTTCTGTAATAGGGATATGTGATCTTCTGTTAATACAAGGTGTGATAGATTAAAGATCTGTAAAGGATTGGTAACCTACTTGGTAACCTAATTCTGATCACTATATCAGAAAGCCAAATTAGCATAATTACTCAGTGCTGTTGCAATATATGTGACTGGTTAGTAAACCAGCCATGAAGCCTTACCAGTCCTAATTGTGACACAGTTCAGTTGGTGGTGCATTGGTAGTTCAGGAAGGGCTCAATTGCTGTGGAGGTGGGTGACATGCCCAGTCTCGCCAACATAGGCGATAGTGCAGAGGCTGCATCCTTGTTGCTTCTTGGCTTAAAAATTCTGCTGTCAAGCATAGGACATGTATTTCATGCTAGAGCGTCTCACCTAGGTCACCCCTGGCACAATCTCAGTCTACTTGGGAGATTCTCCTCCTTCCTCACTTCTTATTTACTCTTGAGATGATTAATGCCAGCCATAATGCCTCCCAAACTCCTTCTGTTATGAAGGGACTTCCCCAACTCACTTTCGATCTGCTGCTGGGGAGCACTAGTGCCAACTGTGCTAACTCCTTTCTCCTCCTGGGGAACACAATCAATCCCCATGCAGCTTTCCATGAATTCCTGTTGCCCCTGGAAAATGCTCATCTGCTTTTGGAGTTTAAACATCTGCTACTCCACCTTCCACCTGCTGTTTGGGAGCACTCACACCCTCCATGCCATCTCACAAAAAGCTGGAAAGTGCCGGGTTTACCTATGCCACCTCACATATGTCACTAGGATGAGTTGGCATCCCCTATGGCACCTATATCCTGCCACTGGGAAGCACCAGTATCTATTATGCATGAAATCCTGCTGCTTAGAAGTGCATGAGTCACATAGGCCACCTACCATCTGTCACTGGAGAATTGGCAACCTCCATGCCATCCTCTATGACACTTCCCTAGAAATCCTGCTGCTTAGGAGTGCCTGACTCACCTAGGCCACCTCCCATCTGTCACTATGGAGAATTGTCATCCTCCATGCATCCTCTCATCTGCTGCTGTGAAGAGCGGCATCCTCTATGACATTTCCCAGGAAATTCTGTTGCTTAGGAGTTCCTGACTCACCTAGGTCACCTCCAATCTACGTCTGATGAAGCACTAGAGCCAACTGCACTGCCTCCTTCCTGCTGCTGGGGAGTGCCTGCATCCTCCATGTCTCCTCCATTGAAATCCTTCTGCATCTGTGCAGTGACTGTTTCAACTACATATGCTCTCATCTCCTACTTGTTCAGTTCCTGTAGGAACAACCAGAGGTAATCTGACGCCCAGGTAGCTTCTTAGAGGCAATCATTTCCATTTGTTAAAAACAGGGGACCCCTCTAGATTATCAAACAATATTCTAATTACACATCAATAAACCAGGTCACACAGTTTACCTGGAATTACTCAAAACTATTTATAAAACAGTCACCCACAGATATAATGCAAGCAATTTTTTTCTGTGTAATCTAATTGCATATGCCTGCCTTCCAGCGTGTGTGTGACAGGCTAACACCTAACAGCTTATATTGTGCTCAGTGAAATAAAACAACACTTTTTTGACTGTAATAGATTGAATATCAGTTGCCTGCCTACAGGCGTGTGTGAAGCCTATCGCATCCACTCTGCCAACTTTTGCCAGTGCACAGTGATACGTCATATCTGGTGCAACCGCAGTGTACAATGATATAAAACAACACTTTTTTGACTTTAATAGATTGAATATCAGTTGCCTGCCTACAGGCGTGTGTGTGAAGCCTATTGCATCTACTCTGCCAACTTTTGCCAGTGCACAGTGATACGTCATATCTGGTGCAACCTTAGTGTACAGTGACATAAAACAACACTTTTTTGACTGTAATAGATTGAATAGCAATTGCCTGCCTATAGGCGTGTGTGTGAAGCCTATTTCATCTACTCTGCCAACTTTTGCCAGTGCACAGTGATACGTCATATCTGGTGCAACCGTAGTGTACAGTGACATAAAACAACACTTTTTTGACTGTAATAGATTGAATAGCAATTGCCTGCCTACAGGCGTGTGTGTGAAGCCTATTGCATCTACTCTGCCAACTTTTGCCAGTGCACAGTGATACATCATATCTGGTGCAACCATAGTGTACAGTGACATAAAACAACACTTTTTTGACTTTAATAGATTGAATAGCAATTGCCTGCCTATAGGCGTGTGTGTGAAGCCTATTGCATCTACTCTGCCAACTTTTGCCAGTGCACAGTGATACGTCATATCTGGTGCAACCGTTGTGTACAGTGACATAAAACAATTTTTTTTGACTGTAATAGATTAAATAGCAATTGCCTGCCTACAGGCGTGTGTGTGAAGCCTATTGCATCTACTCTGCCAACTTTTGCCAGTGCACAGTGATACGTCATATATGGTGAAACCATAGTGTACAGTGAGATAAAACAACACTTTTTTGACTGTAATAGATTGAATATCAATTGCCTGCCTACAGGCGTGTGTGTGAAGCCTATTGCATCTACTCTGCCAATTTTTGCCAGTGCACAGTGATACGTCATATCTGGTGGCACCTTAGATTGCAAGCGCAGTGCCCCAAATTTGAAGTGGGAGGACCAACCAAGCATCTTTTTCCATCTACCGCTTCCAAAAATCCATGCCATATACACGTGACATGATAGTGGACGTATCAGGGATTAAACCGATAGGAATAGTACTACTTAACAGTACACACCTTATAATAACGCAGACAGAGGCAATGCGTATAATCTTCCATGCTGGGCAGTGGAAGCCCCCAGACTCTGGGAGTCTGAAGAAGAGGAGTCAGAGGAGCAAGGTGGCTTTGAGAAGGTGGAAGACCAAACACAGCAGGCGTCCCAGGGGGCTTGTTGTCACCTTTCGGGGACCCTTGGTGGCTGGGTGGAGGAAGAGACCTTCAATGACATCAGTGAGGACAAGGAACGGGACATGGCTAGCTTGGTATCCAACCTTGTGCAAATGGGGAGTTTGCGGTTGTGCAAAGGGACTGTTTGCGGTTGTTTGCGGTGCATTAAACGGGGAGATTGGTCTGTTACTGTGAAGCGGGTGTAACCCTTACACTACCTGATCGATACAACATCATACCTGATGTTTTAAAGCATGTTATTCCAAACAAATTAGGAATGTTAGGTGATTTATGCATCAACTATGTAATTTTCCGTGGGAGTTTTGCCATGGATCCCCCTCCGGCATGCCACAGTCCAGGTGTTAGTCCCCTTGAAACAACTTTACCATCACTTTTGTGGCCAGAAAGAGTCCCTGTGGGTTTTGAAATTCACCTGCTCATTGAAGTCTATGGCGGTTCGCCGATGTTCGCCCGTTCGCGAACATTTGATAAAGTTCTCGTCCGATGTTCGCGAACCCAAAATTTTATGTTCGCAACATCACTAGTTATTATATATTACAACTCTTACATGGTAAAAGTACATTGTTTTAAAGTATATTTACATAGTAACATCTAAGATAATTTATCTTGAACACAAAAAAAAGTGTCTTTTGGTTTACTATAGAGTTGGCCTGTGCTATGGTGTACGTCATGGGATCTAATAATCAGTGGAAGGCCTTAATCAAGCTACATAGCAATAACTGATCCCAACTGGAGATGTAACATTCATACCAATTCATTCAAAGAAAAAGAGGCAGCTATAAACCAAGTAAAGCCCACATGCACTGACCAAATCGAAGCAAAAGGCTTATTATAGTGGCATAATATCACTTTTTTTGACCACTTTCCTTGGTAATGTTATATATTATATAAATTCACTTAATTCAGAAGGCATTCTCTCCAGAACTCTGAGGAACATTTGGTTATACTGCAAGAGAGCATATGGATCTTATGATTAGTATAGCATTCATTGTCCCTACAAAGCTTTGAATCACAACCTCTTCTTATAACTAGACTAGCGACTTGCCCGTCAAAAAATGACGGCAATGAGATGTGTATGTTTGGAAAGTTGTTTAGTTTTTAATATATATATATATGTGACAGTTGTATTGTGATATTAAAACATGTTTAGTTTTGTAAAATGTTCTCTTGGTGAACAATAATTCTTAAAGCATTTTGTATTAACATTTGAATGTAAGAATAGTGGAACTTGAAATTAATCATTATTGTAAACTTTAGGCAATGGTTTCTTAACATGCAATTTGTATGTGAAGAATTGTTAACTTCAATATACATGAAATCCCGAGGAGAGCAAACAGTAAAAACCCTTGTTGAAAGGTACACAATTTTAACCTGAACTTTGTAATAAATGTAAGTAAGAAACTTGAAAGTATATTTTTTGAAACTTTAACTTTATTATTTGTGTAACTTTGGAACTTGACAAAACATTTGTATAACTTTGAACATTATAAACAGTAACATAGTGAATACATTTTTTAACATAATTTAGTATTAAAAGTATTAACATTTGAATGTAAAAACAGTTTAACTTTAAACTAATCAGTATTGTAAACTTGAGGTAATGGTTTTTTAACATGCAATTTGTATGTGAAAAATTATTAACTTCAATATTTTACATTTAATCCCAATGAAAACAAACAGTAAAAACCCAGCTTGAAACGTACCCAATTTTAACATGAACTTTGTAATATATTTAAGTAAGAAACTTGACAAAATATATTTTTAAAGTTCAAGTTTCTTATATGTGTACATTTTCAACTGTAAAAAACATTTTTACAACTTGAAACAGTATAAACAGTAACATAGTGAATAAATATGTTAACATAATTTTGTATTGAAAGTATTAACATTTGAATGTAAAAACAGTTTAACTTTAAAGTAATACATATTTTAAACTTGAGGCAATGGTTTTTTAACATGCAATTTCTATCCTAATAATTGTTAACTTCAATATACATTGAATGCAGAGGAAGGCAAACAGTAAAAACTCTCTTAAAATGTACCCAATGAAATAAATTCATTCCTGACCACATGAACTGTCGATAAACCTTAATACAGGGAGTAATCTTAACATAACAGACAATATTTACATTGTGTCTTAAAACGTGGTTGAGCTGTTAACATTAACTTTGTAATATGTTGAAGTAAAGACCGTTAAAATATTGTTTTCCAACTTGTAACATTAGAAACAGTAACATAGTTAATGAAAATTTTAACATACTTATCACATATATAGTTGCAAGGCAAGTGTTTTGTGAGGCGAATCATCCATAAAGAGTCTTTCCATAAATTATGACTGAAATTGTTTCTTGTTTAGTATTTTTGAATGTTTTTTAATTTGTTTTCCTTGTGTTTTCTTTCTTTACTGAAAAGTTATAGTTCTTCATAGTAGACAATGTTTTTAGTAAAAATACGTCCATCTTCTAATAAATCACCTTGACTTTCATTCTTTTCAATGTAAACTTTAATAGCCTGTGGATTTTTGCACCGTGACAACGCAACGTGCAATTGACCATGTGCAAATACTGTTTCTTCCAGGAAAATACCCACAGATTTGAAAGTTTGACCTTGTGATTTATTAATGGTCATGGCAAATGCCATAATAATGGGAAATTGTCTTCTTTGAAGTATAAAAGGGAGTCTACTTTCACTTGGTGCTAAATCTATTCTTGGTATGAAAACTCTCTCTCCTTTATGGGTCCCAGTTAAAATGTCAGCATCTATAAAATGGTCCTTTAATTGTTGAACAATTAATCTTGTCCCATTGCATAGGCCTTTTTTGGGGTTCATATTTCGCAGTAACATAATAATTGCACCTTTCTTTAGCTGCAAAATATGTGGTGGCATTCCAGAAGGAGTTAGTGAGTTTATGAATTCAGTCGAAAAGTTGGCCTGACTTTCATTGTCATCAGCAAGTACAGAATCAGCACTGTGATAGTTTCTTTGTGGTGCATTCATTTTTTTTAAAGATTTCATTATTGAGAATTAATGCATCCTTATTTTTACACGTTAGTATGACTTGGTTGGCAAGCTCGGAATATTCCTGGTTATTTATGGTCCCTTCAAATATAGCCGATATAATATCTTGTTGACAAATCATATGAGGTGGGATCTCTACAATGTCGTCAGGTAAATGTGGTATTTTTTCTGTTCTGCCTTCTCCAATTTTAATAAGCCAATCATTGAAATCAGTTTGGCCTTCTGATCTCATATTTTGTTTCAGTTGAAGATGGGTAAAATGTTTCCATAGTGTGCTTGACTTTATACATGTTTCAATAATGTCTGTTCGATTTCCATGTACAACGACAGGTAATGTTTGTCTAAAATCGCCACCTAACAACATTACCTTTCCCCCAAATGGAAAAGTATTATCCATGACTTCACGAAAGTGAAGTCATGGATAATACTTTTCCATTTGGGGGAAAGGTAATGTATTAACATTCTAACAAAAGTGCAGCAATTCCAGTAGTGGCAAACGCCATTGCTATTTGACCTTGTGCTCGTATTGAACTCATTAATAAATTATACAGATAGGTTTTTCCTGATCCGCCAGGTCCATCAAGATAGAAATAACGCTCTGTCACCATGTCATCATCTATTGCATTTTTAATGGCATTAAATGCTTGCAATTGTAGTGTATTTAAAGTTGCAAGTCTTTCTTCTGTTCTTTCTGCTTGTAGTTGAATGTCATAGTCTTCAAAGTTAATGTCATCTATTAGACCTGGATCAGGCAAATTAAAACTTGCACAATTTAATCCATTAGTTAAAAAGACTTCTTGAATTTCCATTAAGGCTTTTAAGTGTGCAATGGGTTCATTGTATCGTCGCATAAAGTCTTCAGCCATATTACTTTTAAAAGTCTCCCACAAAGCTAATGCATTTGGAGCATTTGAGAAGATACAAATAAAAGCAAATTGTTCTCTCATCTGTCGTGGCATTTGACATTGTGCTGCTTCTTCTAAACATCTTTCCCACTCTGTATCATCAGCGAGTAAGTTTCTATGTCTTGCAGCTAAATGGAAGGATTCATATACAATGTCATTAACAGTTCTTAATTGTTCAAAACTTTGTGCTCCTGGAACATTTAAAAGTAATATCCGTAAGCAAAATCGTTCAACATCTCTTGGACTGACTGTGTAAATTCGTGGAATTATTTTATTGCCTCTGGTTTTTCTTGCTCTCCATAATCCATTCACAAAAACATAGTGATATGGAATTTCAATATATAAGTATTGTGTTGCTTGAGCATCAGTGGAATTTAATGCAAACCATGCAGTTGGTGTAGTGTGACGATCTTCACTTTGGGCCAATGCATTCATTTCATTTCCAGCATGGAAATAGACTAAATGTCGTTGTGGCAAATGTACTGCTAACCTATATACTGCATGTGATCTATCATGCATTTCAAATGTTAAAAGCCGCCACATAGCTTCTGGCGCACTGACATAGCGAGCATCTACATGAGATGCAAGTTCATCATGTACTAACTCACTACATTCAGGGTTGTCTGCACTTTTGACGACTACAGTAGCTGCATCATAGCCTTTGTAAATATATTTGTAGACATATTTAATGGATTTGATGGAAGTGCAGGCTTCTACGTTGATGTGGGCGTTGTACTTCATGAGTAAATGTGGATTGTAGGGTACTACATATCTATTGTCCACTTTTTTTCCACAAATAATGGCACTATCTCCTTCTCTTCTTTTATAAAGTGGATATCCATCACAATTGGCATAGGTTTTGTCTCTATAATCTTTTGGAAATTCTTTGGAACATTTATTATTTTCCATACATGGTGATTGTGGATTAAGGTCACCACAGGGTCCATGAATCATGCGATGAGTAACAATCTCATATAGTCTACCATATAGTTCTGGATCTGGTAGTTCAGCAACTATGACTGCATCCACTTTGTCCGAAGCATCTAATTTATCTTTCTCTTGAAGTATTATCAGAAGATGTGCATGTGGAAGGCCTCTTTTTTGAAATTCAATGGTATATACATAAGCAAGACATTTGCCAAATAACTGATTTATAGTGAAGTCACGTATTTATTCATTTAATTTGATCTTAAAAACTCTGGCTACTAAATCTGGTCGATCTGAAGCAGTTTGTCCAAGAAGTAGATTTTGTGTAATTTCTGGCCATTGTGGATTACATGTAAATGTCAGAAATAAATCAGGTTTTCCAAATTTGGTCACAATAGCCATAGCATCATTGTATCTTTCTCTCATATTTCGAGGAGATCCTTGAAAGGAAGATGGTAAAATGATGGCTTTGCCAGCTGTCATGTCTCTGCTTGTAGCCACGTCAGCAACATAGTCCATGAGTCCACAATATTGTTCTACACGTAGTTTATCTTGTTGTTATTTTATAAAGTTTAAATTATTTGCCTCAACTTGCAAATATGAATCAATAATCCATTGTTGTGTTAGTTTTCCACCACATAAAATCGGATTAAATTCCTGTCTAATGGCAATTTGAGCAACTTTAAATTCAAGCATAGAAACATTATTTCGGATTCTGGCTTTAGCATTTGGGTAACCGGGAAGGGTTAATTTTGGTTGCCAACCTGCTTCTCCATGTGGGAAAAAGATGGGATATGTCATTGGATCTAAATTTGGACTTAAGATATTAATATTAATAAATGGTTGCTCCTCACTTCTGGGATGTATTCTAATGTCTCTTTGAAATGGTGGTTCTCCTTCATCATTCTGAAAGACCATTGCAACCTCATTTGATGTTGGCAAGTTATAACGACGTTTATCAGTATGTCTGTCTCTTTTAAGCACTATATTAACATTTGGCATGGGTAATTGATGTCTTTGTGCATGAAGTAGTTGTTCATTTTCTACTTCTGCCAATTTTTTGTAAGCTTTACTGTAGTGATTGTTGTCCATAATGTTATTTAGCTCTATAAAAACACTGTGTAAGCATTTTTTATTTTCTTCCATCTGCATACGTTGGTCAACAGCTTCCATTGTATCTAGGACATATAGTTGAGCGAATTTTCTTTGATCTCCTTCCTCTGGATGTAAATGGGAACTGCGATAATACATTTGGCCTTGGACTTTAAAACTGTAAGGACCATGTCCTGGTACATTAGCAGCTAATGTTGCCCCCATAGATGCAAAGGATATGGCACTATTGTAGGATCTTATGTTTGTTTTAAATTTTTTGTAGTTTGGAAAAGTAGGTTCAGTCATAATTTTTTGTAAATAGATAGGAAATTCTTTCCTTTCTGGAAGTTTGACCTTGCCTTTTTGACAGCAACTAATAAATTAGCCATCTCTGGGTCTCTCCTGTTTAAAATAATAAGCCTCACAAAACTGACATTGAGTAGTCATGTTCCCACAAATATGAACCTCTACTGCTAAAGACTTGAGTAAAGGACAATTTGCAAAGCATATAGGATTTTGACTTTCATATTCATCAGGTGAAATGTCATATAATGTTTCAACAACAGGTTCTAAATGCTTTGTTTTTTTCGTGGCTTTTCTTGGTATATGTTGAATTGTTTGAGGTAAAATGTCATGTAATGTTTCATGAACCGGTTCTAAATGCTTTGTTTTTTTTGTTGCTTTTTTTGGTATGTCTTGTATTTTTTCAGGTAAAATGTCATCTGATGTTTCAGGAACAGGTTGTAAATGCTTTATTTGCTTGGTCGCTTTTTTTTGCATATCTTTAATTTCTGCAGGTGACAGTCTTTTGCTTGCAATTCTTTTGCGTTCTTTTTCTCGTCGAATTTCCTTCTTCTCCGGTGTCTGCTGGCTGTCTGCTCTCTGTCGTCGTTCTCTAGCTTGTCGTCTTTTCTTTTCTTGTTTACTCTCGTTATCAGCCATGTTAATGTGTAAAAATAAAATAATGTATCATTAGTTTATTTTGAGATGTTAAGTTTGTTTTCAGCAAAAATTGTTATCAACAGTGTGGTTATAATGTTTAATACTTAATAATGTTTTATACTTAATCAATTTCAATTTGTTCAATTGAATAGAGGTCTAAATAAGGCCATCAGATAATTTTTTAATAATAACATTTTTAATTTTTTTAAAGAAGTTTTTATTTAGTAAACATGTATCCAAAAGCAAGTTTTTAACTAACTAAAAAGTTATTTTAAAAAATATGTTATGTGCTTATTTACAGCACTATTCAATTTGTCAAATGGCAATTCAATGAGGGTCTAGGACTGGAAATGTCCAATGACAAATTGTATAGAGTCTGTGTTTTGAGCCTTTTTTGGACTATGCAATTTGTTTTTTCTGGCTACATTGAAGTTTGTATTTACTGTTAAAGATTATTGGCCCTAAAAGACAAATAAGAGATAGATGAAAAATGTGTTATATATATGTTATATTTTTTTGAAAGTTATAGTTACTGGTGTTTTTTTTTAAATTTTATTTTCTGTTGACATCGATGCAAAGCTAAGATATTTATTTATTTTTCTATTTTTTTACTTGTTATACTGTACCTTGGTTGAAGTTTGATTTCAAGCAGAATCTTTGTTGGTCTTGTGTTGAAAGCCTTCGTCCGATGGTCTGGTCCTGTGTTGAAAGTCCTCGTCCAATCGTCTGGTCCTCTGTTGAAAGTCCTCGTCCGATGGTGTAGTCCTCTGTTGAAAGTCCTCGTCCGATGGTCTGGTCCTCTGTTGAAAGTCCTCATCCGATGGCGTAGTCCTCTGTTGAAAGTCCTCGTCCGCTGGTCTGGTCCTCAGTTGAAACTCCTGGTCCGATGGTCTTTACGCAGTATCTGTTGTAAAATAAAAATGAAAATTTGATTTGATTTGAATGTATTTGTATGACATTATTTCTGTGTATTGTATGTGTTATGGTGAATTTTTCTGCTATTTATTTTTTTGTGCAACCTTTTAAAAATACTTTAATTGTATTTTTATATTCCATACATTATTTTTTTATACTGTAATTATTTTTTGGTCAATTATTTTGTATATGATTGCACTGGTTTTAGCATTATCCTATTTTCTGTCCAGCACTTTTGGTATACTTATTTAGGCTTCTTTGTAAGGCTTACAGGTAGTTAAGGATTCTTAAATATTAAAGAAGAATATTAATTTAGTTTACTATGTGTTTGTGTGAGTTTTTCTACAATCCTGTTTGGTGCGCACAACTTTTGGTATGCTTATTTAGGCTTCTTTGTAAGGCTTATACGTTCTTAAACATTAAATAAGAATATTAATTTAGTTTGCTATGTGTTTGTCTGAGTTTTTCTACAATCCTGTTTGGTGCACACCACTTTTGGTATGCTTATTTAGGCTTCTTTCTAAGGCTTATAGGTTGTTAAATATGAAATAAGAATATTAATTTAGTTTGCTATGTGTTTGTGTGAGTTTTTCTACAATCCTTTTTGGTATGCACCTCTTTTGCTAAGCTTATTTAGGCTTCTTTCTAAGGCTTATAGGTTGTTAAATATGAAATCAGAATATCAATTTAGTTTGCTATGTGTTTGTGTGAGTTTTTCTACAATCCTGTTTGGTGCACACAACTTTTGCTATGCTTATTTAGGCTTCTTTCTAAGGCTTATAGGTTGTTAAATATGAAATAAGAATATTAATTTAGTTTGCTATGTGTTTGTGTGACTTTTTGTACAATCCTATTTGGTGCGCACCAATTTTGGTATGCTTATTTAGGCTTTTTTCGAAGGCTTATAGGTTGTTAAACATTAAATAAGAATATTAATTGACTTTACTATGTGTTTGTGTTAGTTTTCCTACAATCCTGTTTGGTGCGCACCAATTTTCGTATGCTAATTTATGCTTTTTTCTAAGGCTTATAGGTTGTTAAACATTAAAGAAGAATATAAATTTAGTTTGCTATGTGTTTGTGTGAGTTTTTCTACAATCCTGTTTGTGCGCACCACTTTTGGTATGCTTATTTAGGCTTCTTTGTAAGGCTTATAGGTTGTTAAACATTAAATAAGAGTATTAATTTAGTTTGCTATGTGTTTGTGTGAGTTTTTGTACAATCCTTTTAGGTCAGTGAACTTGTATACAAAAGCAAGGTCTTCACTAACTGAAAACTTATGTAAAAAAATATGCTCTGTGCTTATATAGAGCCCTATTGAAATGGCCAAATCACATTTAAATGAGGCCCTCGGCCATTAAACATATATAGGTCCTCATTCAATTGCAATTTTGCCAATTGAATAGGGCTCTATATAAGAACATAACATATTTTTTGACAGAAGTTTTTAGTTATTGAAGACCTTGATTTTAGATAGAAGTTCAGTAACTAAAAAGTTCTGTATAAAAAATATGTTATGTGCTTATATAGAGTCCTATTCAATTGGCCAACTCGCAATTGAATGAGGCTCATAGTTGATTTCTTTTTTCTACTTGTTATACTTTACCTTGATTGAAGTGTCGAATGACAGAGGGCCCCCCCCTGCCAATCTTAATCCGCCGGTCTTCTTGTAGTGTCTGTTTGAAAAATAAAGTGAAATGGTTAATTGTATATTTCTTCTTTTTGATTTAGCAAAGCATGGTCTTTTTCAGCATGTAATGTGTTTTTCTATCTTACCTGTTCTTCTTTGTTGGTGTTCCTTAAAAGGGATTCTGCTTCACAATGCACGGTGCAAATTGTTGAGTGACGCTGTTGATGCAGAGTCTGTTTGAATATTAAAAAAAGTAGAAAGATTGAGCTTTAGGTAATATATTGAATTGCAATAAATTAATGTCATTTAAATATACTTCTGTAATTATTTTCAATTAACATTATTTTTTGGGGGGGCTACACACATAAATGTCACACACATGAAGCACATTTTCAGAGTTCAATGTAATTTTTTTTGTGTGTGTGACATGTCACTATACATGAATCATATATTAATTGTTAAATGAACGTTATTTTTTGTTTTGGCCTACACACATAAATGTGTGTGTGACATGTGACTATACATGATACACATATATGTGCGTGTCACATATTAGTATACATGACTCATATTTTAATATTACAATTTGGTTTTTTTTCTAATGTCATTTAAATGTAGTTGTTTAATTAGTTTGTTTTAAGATCATTTTGTTGCAGGGCCTATACACATAAATGTGCGTGTCACATGTCACTATACATAAATCCCTTTTTGATATTGAAATTTTTTTTTTTTTTTGTTAAATTAACCTTATTTTTTTTGTGGGCCTACACACATAAATGTGTGTGTGACATGTGACTATACATGAATCACATTTTCATAGTTCATTATTTTATTTTTTGTGCTGTCTTGATAATAAAATGTAATATATTATAGCTTACCCCTCAGTTTGAATTTGCAGAATGTAAAGTAGGAAATTAGGAAATAATTTTCTTCTCACGTAACAGCAGCAGTTACCTATCCAGTCACTCCGTTCATCACCTGAGTAGAAATGTAGAAATTTCTGGAAAGTAGGCAGTATTTATAAACTTTCAAGTTCCTCAGAACGTTAGAACGCAATACGCATGCGCTATTTGCGTTCCAGCTTACAATTTGCGTTCCATCCGTCATTTTGTGCGTAGTAGTGTTCAAAATGGTGTTTAACTGTGACTGTGGTACGTTCCGCATAGTATGTGTTTCATTCTTCCGAGTTACTGCAGTGTAGTTACGTCTGAAGCCTCGTTCTCGTTTTCGCGGCCGTTTTTTCTCTCGCTTAGGCGATTTTCGGCAGTTTAAACTTTTTTTTTTGGACTTAAATGGACGTGTAAATTAACTTTTGGAGCTGCCGGATGCCCCCCCCCCCCTTGCTGTAAGTAAGCTTTTTATATGTTCGTTGTGTTTATTTCTTGTGTTTGGGATGTTTTGATGCGCGGCGTTTGGAATGGGTCGTTTCGCGGCCGTTTTTTTTTTTCGATGCGGACCTATTTTGTTGCGATGCTGCTGTATTTTTTTGCGATAGACGCAGGTAGCTTTTACGTGTACAACGCAGTGTCTTTGTTTCTAAGTCGTGCGTATGTGTGTTAAGAGCGTGTGAAGGGCCCTTTTTTGCTGTTTTTTTTTTAAGTCTTGCCTGTGTGTGTGTCTTGGTGTAAGCGGGTGTGAGGGGCCTTTGAGTTTTTTTTTGTTAAAAAGTCGTGTGTGTGTATGTGTGTGTTAACACAGCCGACGTTGGGATGCTCCCACCACCGCAAATGCGGACCCTCGCTTCGCGAGGATCCGCATTTGCGGGGACGTTGTTGGGTTTTTGTTGGCTGGGAGGTTGGGTTTATTTTGTTAAAAAGTCGTGTGTGTGGTGTGTCTGTGTTCACAGCCGACGTTGAGCCTCCACCTCCGCAAATGCGGACCCTCGCTTCGCGAGGATCCGCATTTGCGGGGACGTTGGGATGCTCCCACCACCGCAAATGCGGGCCCTCGCTTCGCGAGGACCCGCATTTGCGGGGAACTGCATCCCACGCTTTGCGAGGGACGCAGTTCTTGGGGGCTCGCTACGCGAGCCCGCAAGCATGAGCAACGGCCCGTACGCTCACACCTATATATGTGATGGTGAGTCACCTGTTTCCTACTACAAGATGTCCTATATAGTGAACAATTATTAGTTATATTAACAGAAGTAAATTACAATTCTAGTGAGTAAATACCCTCTAACCGCCAATATTATTATTAATATAAATGACCTTGTAACATGTAGTAGAAATAGGCCTCCTACTAATCAAATAAATAGTCCCAATAATTATTGTTAAAAAATATAACTTTTATTAATGTACAAAACAACAATATAAAATATACAGTATATACCATGCACTGCCAGGTGGCACCAATTTGAAGTTGATGGCATCACAGGATGTCAGGGCAATCTAAAAGTGTTAAGTGACCAAGTGTTAAAACCAAATTACCCAATCTAGAGGAGTATCCAAGGGTTCTTCATTCGATGCAAGTCTGATATAATCAGCAGGGCTAGGACTCTCTATCCATGGGTCTCATTATTTTAAATTAGTTAAGTCCTTGTGCTAATATGACCAATGTTAATTAATAAATTCCACATACTAACTAATATGATACCATAATTACAATAGATCTCCTAACTAGCTTCTGAGGAAAAGTATATTGACTCCCACTTGAGTGTCAGACACAGGGGCTCAATAACAAGGTCACTGGGGCACTTTGACATGGATTGCCCCATCCATAAAGCTAAGTGGCGCGAAAGCGACTGATGCCCTAATCAATGCCCTAATTGGCGTCTGATATCATCAGACTGCGACGCTGGAAAGAACAGCCTGTCTGACGCGCATTTCGCATAGGAGCTTTGATGGAGGCTATTGTTGCAATGTAAAGGGAGCCTTTATTTAAAGACTATATTCAAATGATGTCACTGGTCAAAGGTAAGTGAGTTCAATCCTGTCCACATTAATACTATCATAAAAGACTATACATTGTGGGTGACATAAGTAACATCATAGTGTAACAAATATAGGGATCCTACAATTTGAACATGAGCCCATTTTTTTTAGTTATGGCATTACCTATAAGCAAATATACAATATTTTCAGTGAGGCTGGTATATATCACCTTCATTCAGAAAAAGGGGGTTATCAAAGTGTTATCAGCATTAGTGGCTACTTCAAAAGATTTTTACATAATAAAGATAAAAAATAAGAATACAACCTAGCTGTGTATTATATATACTGTATATGTTAAAGTATTTTTGCGTTATTGTACTTCTTTTGTAAAACATGATAAGCTTTACTAATAAGTATAGGTTATCATTTTTTGTTTTAATGTGCATTTGGGCTAACCTGTAGAAGTTTGGACGTTCTTTATGCTTTGATTTGGCCTGTACATGTGGGCTTTACTGGCTTATAGTTGTATCTTTTTCTTTGAATTATTTAAGATCTAGGATAATGACATGTCTGGCAGAAAATAATTTTAGCAGTTGTATTTATAGATAAGGAATGCATAGCGATGAATGAAATACTTAATGGATAATATATTTAAAAAATATCAGCATACATTAGTTTAACATCCCTCTCTTAATAATACAATAACCATGGAACCTAAAAATAGCCCTGTTACTATGTGGGTCTTACGGCTCCCTCATGGTTATTATGGGCACCCATTGAACCAGACTCTAAGCCTTATACCATAGGTGTTCATATGGATCCCCATGGTATCCTAAACTATAACCACAGCAATCCCTATAGACCCCTGTGACACTTAATATTAATAATGGTCCCCACCGACCTGTGCATTCTGATTTGTTAGACATTTAACCTATCAGATAGTGGGGAGGAGAAATTCAAATATTTGATTTTGGTATGTAGGTAGGATGCCATTGGATGTGGTTACTTTTAGGTGCCATGGGGGTCCATTTGGCCACCATGGTTATAGTATAATATACTATCAGGCTCATAGAATCCCATGGTATAGAGTTTAATATTAGAAACCATGGGGTCCAAAGGAACCCCCATTGTAAAGGGGTTAATATTAGGTACCATGAGGTCCATTGTTGTAGTTTACAATACCATAAGGTCTGTAGGGACCACCATGATATAGGATGCCCATGGCTATACTTTCATAGCAATGGATTGGAAACATCCAGACTTCAAAGAGGCATTTTTGCTGCCTTTACAGTGGATTCATTGTACCTTTAGGCTTTTTTATAATTTTGGGCGCTCAGAATGACTTCTGAGTAAACTTCAGGAAGATTGGAGTTCAAAGTGATAGTGATTTTGATATCAGTTGTGGGACAGGTACTCAGGGCTGAGGATATTATGGACATTGTGATCATTGAGATGGCATTTCTCACAGGTTAGATTTAGAGTTTTAAGAGGGTACTTTACTTGGTTCTTTTCTTACAGGAGCCATGAAATGGAGGCCTAAGTCAGCAAAGAAGGAGAATATCTACCGGCAATCATAACTGAAGACAATAGTGGAATACTTATAGTTGTGTGCAAATTCATTAGTACATAGTTACATAGTAATTAAGGTTGAAAAAATACTTTCAGTCCATCAAGTTCAACCTGTTAAGATCTCCTCTGATCTGCAATATGGGTTCAGGAAAGAATGATGCTGATTAAATATTAATTAATTAGTTAGTTAATTTTTATTTTTATTTTATTTGTAATTATTAATTATCCAGAGGAAGGCAAACAGAAAAAAAAACAAGTGAGACTTAGCCAATCGTCTCAAAGGGAGAAAAAAAAATCCTTCCTGATCCCAGATACTGGCAATCGGATTTCTCCCTGGATCAATACTGTCTCTCTAATTATCCATGATAACCCTGAATTCCCTTTTTAATTAGAAATAAATCCAGTCTCCTTTTAAAATTATCTATCGAAACCACTGTCACCACCTCCTCTGGTAGAGAATTCCACAGATTAACCACCCTTACTGTGAAGAACCCTTTTCTTTCTTTAAGGTGGAATTGTTTTTCTTAAAACCTCTTGGCACAAAAAAGCTCCCTTGACAAATCTTTAGACTGACCCTGGATGTATTCATATAGGGTAAACATATCTCCTCTTAGACGCCTTTTTTCTAGAGAAAATACGTTTAATTTGGTTAGTCTTTCTTCATAACTTAGCCCCTCCATTCCCCTTATTAGTTTTGTAGCCCTCCTCTGTACCTTTTCCAGCTCTAAAATGTCCTTTTTAGGAAGTGGTGCCCAAAATTGTCCTCCATATTCCAAATGAGGGCGTACTAGAGATTTGTATAGTGGCAGAATTATATTTCCTCCCCTTGCTTCTATACCCTTTTTAATACATGCTAATATTTAACTTGCCTTTGCAGCTGCTGCTTGGCTTTTTTCCTTCCCAGATGCATAACTTTACATTTATTCGTATTAAATCTCATTTGCCATTTAGATGCCCATTCCTCAATTTTATGTAAGTCCCTTTGGAGGGAAAGTACATCATTATCTGATTTAATTACCTTGCACAACTTTGTATCATCAGCGAAAATGGAGACACTACTTTAACTCTAAGGGCCTCATTCTATTATCGGCCGTAGGAGATGCGGGCCGCATGGACCGGCCGCAAGCTATTTGCCTATTCTATTCCCTTCCAGCCGGGGATTCCGGCAGGCTTGCGGTCGGCGCCTTTTTATCCCTTGCGGCCGCACGCGACGGAGGAAAGCCTTTGATCTTAAACGGCTGCAAGAGTTTCGGCCGTAAGAAAATCCTGGTTGCTATTCAATTGCTCCGGGAACCCTCTCTGCGAGCCGCAGCTTACTTGCAGCAAAAAGGTCCTGTAGGCACACAATTAAGCACATTATAAAGCCATAATAAAGCCATCCTGCACTCTGAGGAGACTATAAAGTGATTGTAGGTGTTAGCATTAATAGCACAACATTCCCCTACACTCAAATCCGTAAATATTTTTTTTTTACATTTATGTCATATATCCATGTAAAAAGTCCAGAGGGCTTGGAGCACCTCAGACCCGCCCACGCTGCGGCCGGAAAATAAACAGTTAATGTAATATCGGATTTGGGCTGATGTGCAAGCTTGAGAGGGGATTGCTATTAATCCTCATGTCCCCCATTATGATCCCTAGCATTTACAGAGCTTTACAGTGCCGTCTTGAATTTATTTTTGCATTTAAAGATTTCTGAGCTTACGGCCGATTGCAAGATATACGGCCGGCCGTAAGGGGATATCTGTGCGGCGCCGTATAATTGAATTGCAAGGTAACGGGAGC
The DNA here is from genome assembly GCA_027410445.1 of Discoglossus pictus. Classification (NCBI taxonomy): domain Eukaryota; kingdom Metazoa; phylum Chordata; class Amphibia; order Anura; family Alytidae; genus Discoglossus; species Discoglossus pictus. The sequence goes on from CM050173.1 coordinate 3,267,606, forward strand.
CCTGCAAGGAATCGCAGCTTTGCGGCCGATTTACGGTCGATAATAGAATGAGGGCCTATGTCATTAATAAATATGTTAATTCCCTGTGGCTCAGGTAACATCACCAAGAAAAAGCAAACAGATGGTGAAGCCTTGGACTTTTCAGAGTATTTGCACAAAACTGAAGGGGAAATCAGCTGGTATAGTGCACACTTTGTTTTTCTGATGAGCTGACATAGTAAAATCGCCAAGAGAAAAAAACAAAAAACAAACAAACACACCCTTAGTGGTAAAAAGCAACACAATAAACCACAAAACTAATATTTCTTCATTAAAAAATGTAACTTTATTTAGGCAGTACTTCATAGATATTTATTCTTTATTCTTTTTTGCAGCTTATACTTTGCTTTTATTGTCTCAGTGCCCTCCTGTCCAATTTAGTAACTAAATATTATATATAGTTTGTATAATGTGATTACTATATGAGATGTGAGTGTACTGTGTGCCTTAAGTAACTAAATTCCTCAAAAAGCAGGAATCTACATTACATAAAATAAGAAAAACTAAAATCACCAAAAAAAAAAAAAATGTACATTACAGAACAAAAAAAAAAACCTAAGTCACAAAAAATAAAAAAAGGAACATTACAGAAAATAACAAAATACATTACAACCCCCCCTCACTACAAAATTAAAAAAAAAATTACACACCTGAAAATGAAATACATATAATACATACATATAATACAATACAACACAATTAAATAAAATACAGTACAATACAATTCAATTAAATACAATACACCCCTATCTAATATACATGCCACTATCTAATATACATGCCACTATTTAATATAAATGCCACTATCTAATATACATGCCACTATATAATGTAATATACATCCCACTATCTAATATACAATACTATCTAATAATACATCCCCCTATCTATCTAATATACAATACATGCTATCTATATATAGCTACCCTCATTGTAAGCTACAATAAAATAATTAAGACCACTTACCTTTGAGATGTTTCTTCAGATCAGCAACCTACGGTAAAAAAGATTACAAAAATTAATACAACACGTTTACATGAAATAACTAAACATTCTAAGCATTCTAAATATTATACTCACCTTTCCAGCATGTCACGTGCCAGCATGTCACGTCCTCCATGTTCCGTCGTCCATTTTTGCATCTTGTCCATCGCTACTCCTGTAAAAAAAAACATTACATTAGTAAACATAAACCAAAGTTAAATAAACACAATCTACTTACCTTTCCGCGATGTCTCCGGCCTCCTCGTCTTCTCCGGAAGCATCCGTGCATGAAGAAAAAAAGAAATGTCTCCGACGCTAATGACCTTCCTATGGAGTGTTCCAGAATAAAATAGGCACTGGCGGCTTCTGATTGGCTGAAAAGGCTGTCTATCAAATTCAGCCAATGAGAAGACCCCATTTGTGAACCAATGAAAAAAGTATACACCCCAAAATACAACGCTGATTGGATAACACACCTGTCAATCTTTATTTGAACCAATCCTAAGGCTTTATTGCCATCAGCCAATCTCAATGGAATATATCCCCACGTACTGATTGGTGAAGTCATCTGCGCCTTCCCATTGGCTGTAATATTGATTGATATTAACAGTAGCCAATGAGAATGCGCAAATCTTTCACCAATCAGTACGTGAGGGTGTATTCCATTGTTATTGGCTATTGTCAGTGCAACCAATCAGAATGCACAGAGGCTCCAACCAATCACCCTGTGGGGGTGTATTCCATTGTGATTGGCTGAAGGCATCTGCGCCTTGTGATTGGTTTAAATAAAGATTGACAGGTGCATTATCCAATCAGAGTGGGATTTTAGGGTGTTTCCGTTTGTGATTGGTTCACACATTGGCGCCTCCTGATTGGGTGAATTTGATAGACAGCGTTTTCAACCAATCAGAAGGCGCCATTGCTTATTTTCTTCCGGAAAAGTCTCCTGGAGCCTCATTAGCGTCTGGGATGTCCGGGAGTGCGGATGTGAGTATATATATATATATATATATATATATATAGATAGATAGATATATATATATATATATATTTTTTTTTTACAGGGCGTGGCAGAAGAAGATCCAGAGGAGGCCGGAGACATCGCTGGGAGGTAAGTAGAATGTAGATTATGTTTATTTTATTTTGATGTATGTGTATTAATATTGTGTTTTTTTTAACAGGTGCCGCGCCGGAGAAGGATTAAAAGAATGCCGGACGGGACATGCCGGAAAGGTGAGTAGAATATTTAGAATGTATAGAATGTATAGAATGTTTATTTTAGAACTGTAAACGTGTTGCACTAATTTTTTTTTTTTTTTTCATAGGTGACTGATCGCAATGGACATCTGCAAAGGTAAGTGGTCTTAATTATTTTATTTTAGCTTAGACTTAGATTACTTAATATATAGATAGCATTTATTGTATGTTAGCTAGGGGTATGCGTTGTATATAGATAGCATAGGATGTATTGTAGATAGATTGTGGTATTTATTTAGATAGATTGGGGATGTATTCTTATATAGATAGCATGTATATTAGATTATGCTATTTATTTAGATAGATTGTGTGATGTATATTAGATAGGGGTGTATTGTATTGTAATTGTATGTATTTGTATTGTATGTATTTGTATTATATGTATTTCCTTTTTAGGTGTGTATTTTTTTTTTCTGTAGTGAGGGGGGGTTGTAATGTTTTTTTTTTTTCTGTAATGTTCCTTTTTTATTTCTTGTGACTTAGGTTTTTTTATTTTGTGTAATGTAGTTTATTTTTTTGTGAGTTGGGTTTTTTATTTCATGTAATGTAGATTTTTTGTGTGACTTTAGGCTTTTTTATTTTCAATATTTAGAGTGGTGGGGGTTAATAGGGGGTAGGTAGTGTATATGTTAATAGGTTAGTGTAGTGGGTGTTTAGTTGATATTTCATGTTTTATTGGGGGTGGTATAGTGCAGTATAGTGTTTATACTTAGTGTCATGATGGTCCTTGAGGACCATCATGGCACTTATGTGGTTAATGTAGTGTTGTAACATGCCCATAATGGTGTTAATATACCCTTATGGTACTGATGGGGTTAAATAGAGGCTTATGGGGGTCTGTATTGACCCCCATGAGTGACAGGGTTAATGAAGGGCTTATAGGGGTCTATATTGACCCCCATGAGTGACAGTGTAATGAGGGTTTTATGGGGGTCTGTATTGAGCCCCATGATTGACAGGGTGACAGTGTATATTTTTTTTCTTTTACAACGGGTCCTTTAAGGACCTGTAATGCGGGAATTTGAATTTTTCGGGACCCCCACTGCGATTGTTAATGTGGGGTTAATGCAGGCCTCTGAGCTTATCTTGGATCCCCTGCGATTAATGCGGGTTTCCGAGCTTATCTCGGATCCCTTCTTGGGGAAGTTGTGGCTGGGCGGTCCTGGGTCTTTGAGCCTCGTTTTCATTTTTTTCGGTGGCCATTTTTTCTCTCGCTTAGGGGATTTTCGTGTGTCAGAACTCGGTAATTTGGACTTAAATGGAGGTGTAACTTCACTTTCAGAGGTCCTGGGTGCCCCCCCTTGCTATGGGTAAGCTTTTTATGTAGTTTGTGTGAGTATTTGGTGTGTTTTCACTGTTTTTAGTTGCCCGCGTGTCGACCGTTATAGTTGGATTCTTAGGGCCTCATTCTATTATCGGCCTTAAAACGGCCGCAAGGCTGCGATTCCTTGCGGGGGTTCAGTTATCTTGGAATTCAATTATACGGCCCCGCAAGGATCTCCCCTTACGGCCGGCCGTATATCTTGCAACCGGCCGTAAGCTCAGAAATCTTTAAACGCAAAAATAAATTCAAGACGGCACTGTAAAGCTCTGTAAATGCTAGGGATCATATTGGGGGACATGAAGATTAATAGCAACCCCCTCTCAAGCTTGCACATCAGCCCAAATCCGAGTTTACATTAACTGTTTATTTTCCGGCCGCAGCGTGGGCGGGTCTGAGGTGCTCCAAGCCCTCTGGACTTTTTACATGGATATGTGATATAAATTAAAAAATAATTTATTTACGGATTTGAGTGTAGGGGAATGTTGTGCTATTTTTGCTAACACCTACAATCACTTTATAGTCTCCTCAGAGTGCAGGATGGCTTTATTTCGGCTTTATAATGTGCTTAATTGGTGCTAGCGGGACCTTTTTGCTGCAAGTAAGCTCGGTTTAAGCCTTGCAGAGAGGGTTCCCGGAGCAATTGAATAGCAAACAGGATTTTCTTGCGGCCGCAACTCTTGCGGCCATTTTAGATCAAAGGCTTTCCTCCGGCGCGAGCGGCCGCAAGGGATAGCAAGGCGCCGGCCGCAAGCCTGCCGGAATCCCCGGTCGGAGGGGAATAGAATAGCCGAATAGCTTGCGGCCGGTCCTTGCGGCCCCGCATCTCCTACGGCCGATAATAGAATGAGGCCCATAGTGCGTGTGGGTGTTTGTTACGTTAAGGTTGGTTCCGAGGTGGGTTTAACGGCTCGCTTCGCTATGCGAGGCGAGCCTGCAATGAGCGCCTGCGGCGCTCTTTGCCTCATTCCCTAAGTGCTTTGCGAGGACCCGCATTTGCAAAGACGTTGGGATGCTCCACCACCTTAAATGCGGCCCCTCGCTCCATGTCAGCAACTGAGGGCCTCATAACTATATATGTGATAGATTTGAATATTATTTATTTTCCCAACTGGTTGACTCTTTTGAAAACATTCATAAACAATATTGTCTTGGGATGATATTCTTTACCACTTATAGACACTACCAAACACTTTATCATTTCTGATAATACTTTTAACTCTTTGGAGCCTATTCAAACAAACATTCACACCATTGTGTTAGGTATTTTACATTTTCCGTCCTTGTTATACTGTATATATAGATGTTCCTTTTTAATATTCATTCAAATAAACCCTAAAGTATAAGAGTTAAATAAATTCTATAACCTCACCTCATGGTTACAACCACTAATTTTACCCTGACTATAGTTTTTAATAATAACTTTAATTAATTTAATTAAACATGATGAGTGTTATTAGTTAGCATAACCAAGTACTTTATTGGAATAGCTTTTACTTAATTTTTGATGAATATACAGTGATTTTAACCATTTTCATCGCTCTGTGTCAATGCTTACAAAACAATTACAGCTAGTGCTTATAAACTATCACCTTCTGGATAGAGATGTCGCGAATAGTTCACCGGCGGACTGTTCCCGGCGAACATAGCATGTTCGCGTTCACGGCGAACTGCGAACATATGCCATGTTCGATCCGCCCCCTATACTTTATCATTGAGCAAACTTTGACCCTGCATGTCACAGTCAGCAGACACATTCCAGCCAAACAGCATCATACCCTGCCTTCCAGACCCTTTAACCACATGGACAGCAGCCATTTTGGAATCATAACTAACTTGCAGTCTTACTGAGAGGAGGCTGAGTGTAGGTGATACTGCATCAATAGGGAAAACCATAGCTAGGCTACTGTACACAGTGTGCAATACAGTCCTGAAGGACTCTTTTGATCTATGCTGCAAGGACACCCCTGTGTCTCTTCCCCCCCTTATCATCATCCTCCCCTCACCTTAGCACCCAACCCTAACACCCCGAACACTTATCCATAACATCCATCAACCTAACACCTAACCCTAACACCGTTCACACTTATCCCTAACACGCCCCACCCTAACCCTAACACCCCTCACACTTATCCCTAACACCCCTCACGCTAACCCTAACACCCTTCACACTTATCCCTAACACCCCTCACCCTAACCCTAACACCCCTCACACTTATCCCTAAGACCTAAAACCCCTCACACTTATTCCTAACATGCCTTACCCTAACACCCCTTACACTTATCTTTAACACCCCTCACCCTAACACCTAACCCTAATACCCCCTCACACTTATCCCTAACACCCCTTACCCTAACACCTAACCCTAACATCCCTTACCCTAACACCCAACACACTTATCCCTAACACCCCTCATCTTAACACCAAACCCTAATACCCCTCACATTTATCCCTAACACCCCTTACCCTAACCCTAACGCCCCCCACACTTATCCCTAACATCCCTCACCCTAACACCTAACCCTTATACCCCCTCACACTTATCACTAACAGCCCTTACCCTAACACCTAACCCTAACATCCCTTACCCTAACACCCATCACACTTATCCCTAACACCCCTCACCCTAACACCTAACCCTAACACCCCTCACACTTATCCCTAACACCCCTTACCCTAACCCTAACACCCCTCACACTTATCCCTAACACCTAACCCTAACATCCCTCACCCTAACACCCCCCACACTTACACCTAACCCTAATACCCCCTTACACTTATCCCTAACACCCCTCACCCTAACAACTAACCCTAACACCCCCTCACACTTATCCCTAACACCCCTTACCCTAACCCTAACACCCCCCACACTTATCCCTAACACCCCTCACCCTAACACCCCTCACACTTATCCCTAACACCCCTTACCCTAACCCTAACACCCCTCACACTTATCCCTAACACCTAACCCTAACATCCCTCACCCTAACACCCCTCACACTTATCCCTAACACCCCTTACCCTAACCCTAACACCCCTCACACTTATCCCTAACACCTAACCCTAACATCCCTCACCCTAACACCCCCTCACTTATCCCTAACACCCCTCACCCTAACCACTAACCCTAACACCCCTCAAACTTATCCCTAACACCTAACCCTAACATCCCTCACCCTAACACCCCCCACACTTATCCCTAACACCCCTCACCCTAACACCTAACACTAATACCCCCTTACACTTATCCCTAACACCCCTCAACCTAACCCTAACACCCCTCACACTTATCCCTAACATCTAACCCTAACATCCCTCACCCTAACACCCCCGACACTTATCCCTAACACCCCTCACCCTAACACCTAACCTTAACACCCCTCACACTTATCCCTAACACCCCTTACCCTAGCCCTAACACCCCTCACACTTATCCCTAACACCTAACCCTAACATCCCTCACCCTAACACCCCCCACATTTATCCCTAACACCCCTAACCCTAACACCTAACCCTAATACCCCCTCACACTTATCACTAACAGCCCTTACCCTAACAGCTAACCCTAACATCCCTTACCCTAACACCCATCACACTTATCCCTAATACCCCTCACCCTAACACCTAACACCCCTCACACTTATCCCTAACACCCCTTACCCTAACCCTAACACCCCTCACACTTATCCCTAACACCTAACCCTAACATCCCTCACACTAACACTCCCCACACCTATCCCTAACACCCCTCACCCTAACACCTAACCCTAACACCCCTCACACTTATCCCTAACACCCCTTACCCTAACCCTAACACCCCTCACACTTATCCCTAACACCTAACCCTAACATCCCTCACCTTAACACCACCCACACTTATCCCTAACACCCCTCACCCTAACACCTAACCCTAATACCCCCTTACACTTATCCCTAACAGCCCTTACCCTAACACCTAACCCTAACATCCCTTACCCTAACACCCATCACACTTATCCCTAACACCCCTTACCCTAACCCTAACATTCTCACACATCCTTAAGATCTAACACCCCTCACACTTATTCCTAACATGCCTCACCCTAACACCCCTTACAATTATCCCTAACACCCCTCACCCTAACACCCCTCACACTTAGCCCTAACACCCCTCACCCTAACACCTAACCCCCTCACCCTTATCCCTAACACCCCTTACCCTAACACCCCTCACACTTATCCCTGTGTCTCTTCCCCCCCTTATCATCAAGGGAGGGGGGAGGATGATGAGGGAGGCGGGAAGAGACACAAGGGAGGATGATGAGGGAGGGGGGAAACAGACACAGGGGAGGATGATGAGGGAGGGGGTAAAGAGATACAGGGGAGGGTGATGAGGAAGGGGGGAAAGAGACACAGGGGAGGATGATGAGGGAGGGGGGAAGAGACACAGGGGAAGATGATGAGGGAGGGGCAAAAGAGACACAGGGGAGGAAGATGAGGGCGGGGGGAAAGAGACACAGGGGAGGATTATCATGGAGGGGGAAGAGACACAGGGGAGGATGATGAGGGAGGGGGTAAAGAGATACAGGGGAGGATGATGAGGGAGGTGGGAGTATGATGAGGGAGGGGGGATGAGACACAGGGGAGGGTGATGAGGAAGGGGGGAAAGAGACACAGGGGAGGATGATGAGGGAGGGGGTAAAGAGATACAGGGGAGGATGATGATGGAGGGGGATGTGAGGTTATTTATGCCCTTTATGGATTAAAACCAGACTCTGCATCAACTATGTAATTTTCCGTGGGAGTTTTGACATGGATCCCCCTCCGGCATGCCACAGTCCAGGTGTTAGTCCCCTTAAAACAACTTTTCCATCACTATTGTGGCCAGAAAGAGTCCCTGTGGGTTTTAAAATCCGCCTGCCCATTGAAGTCTATGGTGGTTCGCCGGGTTCGCCGGTTCGCGAACATCTGCGGCGGTTCGCGAACCGAAAATGTTATCTTCGCGACATCACTACTTCTGGATGTACAACACTACTATGCCTTTATTATTCACTGTCTTACATATATTTTATTGTGATTTCTATATTGGTAATATAGCTCTCCATTGTAAATATTTCTCAATACCTCGAGGATGTTTAATCCTACATCCACTACAATTACCCAGAACTTACATTTATGGAATATTTATCCAGACTATGTATCTTAGAATTTTTCCCTCCCTTTTTACCCCATGGATGCCATTATATCACATCCACTACTATACCATACTGTACTAGTGTTCAAATAAATTATATTTTTCTCCCTTATTTCCTGTTTCTGTGGAAGTTTAATCTTATTGTCAAAGCATATGGACATTTAATTAGAAGTATCCAACCGTTGTGTGAACGCAGATCTCATCATGCTTTTAGTGATGTCACTGTCATGTCCAATGCAAAAAAAAAGTGAGCGGCAGAAGAGAGAGAGAGATAAAGAGACAGGAGTGAGAGAGAGAGAGAGAGGGACAAAAGGGAGTCAGAGACAGGAGAAAGAGAAAAGAGATAGAGAGAATTGAGAGCGAAAGATATTAATGGGATAGAGAGATAGAAAGGCAGTAGATAGAGATATAGAAAGGCAGGAGGGAAGAGAGAGAGAGTCAGAGAGACAAAAGAGAGTGAGGCAAGAGAGAGAGACAGGTAAATAGAGAGAGAGGGAGACAGGAGAGAGACGAGTGAGAGAGAGGGAGGGAAAGGCAGGAGAGAGAGGGAAGGGATAAAGACAGGAAAGGGGGAGACGAGAGAGAGAGAGAGAGGCAGAAGAGAAATAAATGAGAGAGAATAGTGAGTGAAAGAGAAAGAGATAATAGTGAGAGCAATAATAGTGATAGAAGCAGGAGAGAGACAGAAAAGGGAGAAAGACAGGAAAGGGAGAAACCAGTTGGAGAGAAAAAGAAAAAAGAAAGCAGTAAGAGAGAGAAAGGGGGGAGAGAGAGAGAGAGAGTCAAAAGGGAAGGGAGAGACCAGTTGGAGAGAGAGAGAGAGAGAGAGAGAGAGAGAGAGAAAAGAAAGCAGTAAGAGAGAGAAAGGGGTGAGAGAGAGAGGAGAGAGAGTCAAAAGGGAAGGGAGAGACCAGTTGGAGAGAGAGAGAGAGAGAGAGAGAGAGAGAGAGAGAGAGAGAGAAAAGAAAGCAGTAAGAGAGAGAAAGGGGTGAGAGAGAGGGGAGAGAGAGAGAGTCAAAGGGGAAGGAGAGACCAGTTGGAGAGAGAGAGAGACAGAAGAGGGAGAAAGGAGAAAGAGAGAAAAGAGAGACAGGAGTGAAAGTCAAGAGAAAGATAGAGAGTCAGGAGAGGGAGTCAGGAGAGAGAGAAAGTAGAAAGAGAGTCCGGTGGGAGACAAAAGGGAGTGAGAGACAGAAGGTAGAGAAAAGAGTGAGAGATAGGTGTGAGATAGATGGCCAGGAGAGAGAGGAAAAAGAGAGAGAAAGGTGGGAAACAGAGAGAGAGTCAGGAATGAAAGATAGATGAGGGAGAGAGAAAGGAGGGAGAAAGACAGAAGGGAGGAGGGTGAAAGAGACACAGGAGAGAGACCTGAGAGAGAGAGACAAGAGAAAAAGGAACAAGAGAAAAAGAGATGAGAGAGAGACAGGTGAGGGAGAGACAGAGACAGAAGGAGAGAAATGAGTAAGAGAAGAGAAAGAGAGAGAAAGAGGCGAGAGATAAAAAGGAGAGAGAGAGAAATGCAAGAAAGAGAGGAAGGAGAGAAAGATGAGAGAGAGACAAGAGAGAGACAGAGATCGGAGGGAGAGGGAGAGAGCAAGAAAAAAGAGAGTGAGAGAGATAAATGAGAGAGACAGAAAAGAGAGAGTGGGCAGCAGAAGAGAGAGAGAGAGATAAAGAGGCAGGAGAGAGAGAGAGAGTCAGAAGAGAGAGAGAGACAAATGGGAGTGAGAGACAGGAGAAAGATAAATCAGAGAGAGAGAGATAGACAGGCAGGAAAGAGAGGTATAGAAAGGCAGGAGAGAGAGGCAAGAGAGAGGGGAGAGAGAGACAAAGCAGAGTGAGAGACAGGAAAGAGAGAGTGGGCAGCAGAAGAGAGAGAGAGAGATAAAGAGGCAGGAGAGAGAGAGAGAGTCAGAAGAGAGAGAGAGACAAATGGGAGTGAGAGACAGGAGAAAGATAAATCAGAGAGAGAGAGATAGACAGGCAGGAAAGAGAGGTATAGAAAGGCAGGAGAGAGAGGCAAGAGAGAGGGGAGAGAGAGACAAAGCAGAGTGAGAGACAGGAAAGAGAGAAAAGAGTGAGAGAGTATTGAGAAATAAATGAGAGAGATTTCCTGTGCTGCATACATCATGTCCAGCTTTTTAATCTCACCTAGTGCGTCAGAATTAAATAACTTCACTGCTGTCAGCCTCATAATATTAAAAATAAGAAGCTGTTGGGGGAGATCCATTAAACCAGTCTGCCAGACCCTGATGTCACTTCCAGTCGTCCTAGAGACCCCTTTTATATCTGTAGCAATTGTTAGTCAGCTCCATGAGAAGGTCCCCAGGGCAGCTTGAGGTGGTTGTTTCCCACTCTAATATTGGAGAAAAAAAACAAGGAAAGTAAAGAAACTAACGAGCCCAACAAACTTATAGATGTTAAACAATAGATGGAACTCTTTATATGACATCAGAAAGGGTCAAAGACCAAACATTTTCTTTCAATCAGTATTCAGTAGATATCCTCTAGGTGTATGCCTCTTATACAGAACACGCAAAACAATAAAAGTCACGACCCAGATAGACATTTGGGGTACGCATAGTACTCCAAAATTAGGGTTATCACAATAGTCCAACTCTCACAATTGTATCTTACTACAGGGAATACCAAAGTTCTAAATATGCAGACCTTTGTTAATAGTGTGATTTATTTACTTTTGCTCTATTTGCCAGGAATTGAGATTGCTATTTGCCATCATCCTCATCTTTTTAACGTTGAGCAGCAGGACAGCTGTTGCACTCTCATCAATAGTCACGACCCAGATAGACATTTGGGGTACGCATAGTACTCCAAAATTAGGGTTATCACAATAGTCCAACTCTCACAATTGTATCTTACTACAGGGAATACCAAAGTTCTAAATATGCAGACCTTTGTTAATAGTGTGATTTATTTACTTTTGCTCTATTTGCCAGGAATTGAGATTGCTATTTGCCATCATCCTCATCTTTTTAACGTTGAGCAGCAGGACAGCTGTTGCACTCTCATCAATAGACCCTTTAGTTCATCACAATTTTCAGCCATCAGAGTAGTTTCATCTGCGTATCTGAGGTTGTTGATATTTCTTCCAGCAATATTGATTCCGGCTTTGATTTCATCCAGTTCAGCCTTACGCTTTATGTACTCCTTATATAAGTTGAATAAATAAGGTGACAATATACAATCTTGTCGCACTCCTTTCCTGATCTTGAACCATTCTTTTGTTCCATGCTCGGTTCTGACAGTGGCTTCTTGGTCCACATACAGATTCCTCTTTTCCTGTCACCACATTTCACTTTTCTTTCCTGGGCTATTCTCAAAGCCTTTATCAGATTGCCTTTTTAGTCTTCTATCTTTTGGCAGTATTCATTGTTGCTATTTCCTGGATATTGTTGCAAACTTCGGTCCAAAGTTCTTCAGGCACGATGTCTTCCATGTCTATTTTTTTTTTTTTATTCTTTTTATAAACAAACAAATTTTACATAATTTACAAAATGTTCATTTTTTCTGCATATTTTTCGTTATGTCATTTAATAGCATCATATATTGCTTATAGAGAACAAGAAAAAATTATATTTGCCATCTTTCACACCATTCATTCTATTACTGAGGTTTTTATTTTATTTTATTTATTGCTTATTTATCAATATTTATGAGACATATCTATTGATTAATACAGAAGGAGTAGAGGGGAAGCCAATTATTACTTATTACTTTATTTTTCCCAATACAACCAATTTATATAGGGATTTCTTTTTGTTGGGCCCGCTGAGGGCCAATCCTTTTCTAAAGCATAGTTTCTTGAAACTGTATTTATCACTTCCTGCCACCTTGAGGTCTGAGTGTTCTTCCAATACTTTAATATAATCTTTTTTGCCATTAGCATAATATGAGATGTTAAATATTTAAGGCCTGGGGGTATTATATTTACTTCCAAATGTAATATATGCTCTAATTTGAGATTAAACTCGGAGCCCGCTATTATGGTGATTTGATGTTTACACTGGAGCCAAAACGATTGCATTTTTTTTACAATCCCACCACATATGTTGTAGGGAACCTTGTTTACCACAACTTCTCCAGCACAAAGTTTGAGGAGCTATTGAATCTATTCATGTCTATAGGAGTTAAATGCCATCTTTGAGCAATTTTAAAGAACATTTCATTATACGATGGACATAGAGATGATTTTTTAACTAATTTGAAAGCTTCTTTCCAACTCTCTATTGTCCATTCTTTCTTTAAACCTCTCTCCCAGCTTTTAATTCTTGTAGTTTTTTCAAATTTTCTAGAATTATTACAATTTTTTTTACATTTTGATATTAGATTTCTCAAAGGGGGGTCTGCTCATTCATATTATTTAATTTGTATCCAATTTGTAGCAAACTATTCTATAATGTTAGATAATGTAGCCAGTTGAAGATCTTAGAATTTATTTTCTTGGATATATTCTCCTGACTAGGTAGGTTTCCATTTAGATAAAAATCCCCCATTACCTTTACTTTACTATTTTCTTCCATAAGAGTGATAAAGTTATTATCAACACTGGACATCAACTCTATTGGGGCTCCTAATGATGGATAACTGCATATGTTCATATTCTTTTTATTTTTGTAGAAAAACTTAATCAATGATTCAATACTTCTGAGAAGATGTAATATCAAAAAAGGTTAGGTGGCTCTAGATGTAATTGGGTATAATGACCTTATACTTAGGGTGCCACTAAGGGTCGAGTATGCATATTTAACAAAGGAAGAAAAGAAAAAGGGACCCTTTTAATAGTGCACACCTATGAATCTCAATGGTGTAAGAGACCCAGTTGATTAAAACATAGCTTTTAATAATTTACTTAAAAATAGTTGCTACAAAAGCTAAAAATATAGACGCTGCAATTTGAAGCAGGAGGTGGGAAAGGGTAAGGGGATATTTATAACTGGATTATGATGGGCACAAATACTCCTTTAAATATTGTCTTTAAGGTGCTGAAAGGTGCTGTGATTCTAAAGTGCTATAATAAAGTGCTATAATAAAGTGCTGAGGGTGTTTGCAAAACAAATGTTGTTTTGCCCTATTAAATAAATATTACATATAACTTGTGTTAGCTTAAATACAATCGTGGTAAATTGTATTTATAAAGTGCTGGATTGTGCTATATTGCAGGAGTATGAGACTGCCTAATACTTGATTGCAGTATATCCACTACATTATTCCTTTGATTCCCTTTTAGTTAAACTCCTGTTAAGAGTGACTAGATTGCTCAGGAGCCTTTCTTTGGTATTAATTGGGCATTTAGGTATATCGCTGTGTCCCTGGTAATCTGTTTGTCTCCTAAAGCGTGGAGATTGCGGTTAGGACGCCTTGCGATGATGTCACTAACACGCGTCTCGCGTTGCTGCGTCTCTCCCGACGCACGTTTCTCAATTTCCTCAGGGGTTACCGCCATGATACTAAGACATCCCTCTTTATAGTCTCTGTTGTCATGGGAACCAGTTATTCATTAAAACCAACGTTAATTTAATATTTAAAATGACTTTGACGGTCTCAAAACTTAGAACGCTGATAACTCGCATATTAAGTTAATTTGAAAGCTTACTATATTTAAATAACATTGCACTGTATCTCTCCATTTTACTTTATTATATTGTGAGAGTCATAGGATATATATGTTTATTGTCGTCGTAGCAAAGATTATAAACTATATCATTGATCCTAACTTATTATTGAAAGGTCTTATAAGATCCCAACAATAAAAGAGGTATCATGTGTTATTTAAGGTGACAATATATTAGTGCAAATTGGCATATCTCCATCTAACTTTCCATTATATTATAATGATTTGTTCCTCATAAATGAAGTCCGGTATTGGGTTTATATTTTTAATTAGGGCTATATATTAAGAGATATGGTGTAATATATATATTTTTTAATACCAACGGATAAATAAAAATAATAATATTCTTTTAGAATTATTAACATAGTAAGCAATTTCATAATATGATATTATTGAGTTAGTATCAGCTTGTATATTTAGAAATTATTGAATTGTGTTTTTTCTAAATAAGGGGAGAAAGTGAAACCTTCATTAAGGCCATCAGGTTTTCTGGTTTTTAATAAATAGATCCATCTTGCTTCCATCTTTAGTAACTCTTTATCTATGTTGCCTTTTCTGATGGTTTGTTCAATGTGATCTATGGCATAAAAGAAAGTACTTTCACATCCCCTTTATGTTTGGTGTTTACATGTATAGCCACAGGTGTATCGTATTCTCTGTTGATACTATAGATGTGTTCCAAAATTCTTCTTCGAAATTTTCTATAGGTTTTACCTATGTGTCTCATTCCACATTTGCAAGATATCAGATAAATCACTCTCTCTGTTTTGCATGTCATTAGATAATTTTATATTTTTAGCTTTTGTAGCAACTATTTTTAGCTTTTGTACCAACAATTTTTAATTAAATTATTTTTAACTTTTGTAGCAACTATTTTTAAGTAAATTATTAAAAGCTATGTTTTAATCAACTGGGTCTCTTACACCATTGAGATTCATAGGTGTGCACTGTTAAAAGGGTCCCTTTTTCTTTTCTTCCATTGTTAAATATGCATACTCGACCCTTAGTGGCACCCTAAGTATAAGGTCATTATACCCAATTACATCTAGAGCCACCTAACCTTTTTAGTTTCTATTTAGTCAATGTATGAACTCAGTTCTATCTCTTGGTGTAGCTCGGTGTAATTAACCAAAAGACATTAATAATATGTCAGGGTTTTTATCCCAAAAATGGGACCCATTAGCATGGTCTAATGAGGTAAAGACAGTATTTTCAAATAACCCCTTAACTTAATATGGGTAATGAACCTAATCTCAAACTAGAATTTTTGGAACTCAATAAAGTATACAAAAAACAATATCAGATATGGTGGGAGGTAGCTAGTCTGGAAAACTATCTAAAAAACAAATTGATACCTAGGCGATTACGTATCAATCTTTTTCCCACAATAAGAAATCTATCAGAGGATTTTATAAAAAAATGGGATTCAGTCTTATTAAAATGTTCACAAGAACTGATGAACCTCCTACTTTAATGGGAACAACAACAATTACAAGAGACGGAGATAGTGTTAAAGACTAAAATCGAAAAAATCAAGGAATACAAGACTAGTAATGACTTTCCAGATCTAGAAAACCGCTTGGAAAAAGAAATATAGAAATTTAGGAGAATGTTAATGGATAGGAAACAAAAGAAGTTTCAAAGAGACCTTAATGATTTCCAGTCAGGAAATATATTTAGAAGATCAAGACAATTTAAAACATTCAGAGATAAACCTGACATGATATTGACATCAGAATCAGAATGGTCAGATTTAGATCAAAAGGACGACCAAGATATAAATCAAGAAGGAAAGACATTTAAGACAAACAATAGAGGTTTTTTAAACCAGGCTTCAAAACCAGGAGAGGTAAGAAAAGGCCCAAACCTCTTCAAACCTCACAAAAGGTTCAAAAAACATTAAATCCTCTACAAATCTTTAATTTATCTTACCTTATGTTAACAGAAGATCATATATCCCTATTACAGAAGGGACAAAATTTCTCTCCTACAGACAATTTTAAAATCTTTGATTGGGTAAAGGATGTACATCGATTTGCCCGTAAGTTGGCCTTAAAAAGTTTTTTTAAAGAAAATCAGATAATAGCCAACTCAATTTATCAGATAGACAAACATTAAATGATTTGAGATATCTACTGGCAGAAAATGAATCAGAAGAATTATGTGGACCATTTTCTAATTTTAAACCTAAAAGCAAATTTACCCCTCCTTTCTCTTTTAGTGCCAATATTGAACTATTTGTCCAAAATGTAGTGAGAGATTTGGAAGAACTACCTAATAAAAAATCAACTTGCTCAAATCTTTCTATAGGAGAAAAACAAGCTTTAAAAGATCTAAAGAGCCAACAAGATATTATAATAAAAAATGCTGATAAAGGAGGAAATCTGGTCCTATTAAATAGAGAGGACTATATTAAAGAGAATATAAAACTTCTAAATAACAAAGAATGTTACAAAAAACTGTTGAATGATCCAACTGAACTATTCTTGATAGAACTAAAAAACATTCTAGACCAAGGTTTGATGAATAAATTAATATCCAAAGAAGAATGGGAATTTCTCAATGTCAAAAATCCTAAAATAGCCACATTCTACTCTATTCCAAAGATCCACAAAAACCCTTCTAACCCACCAGGTAGACCAATAGTGTCTGGGATAGGATGCATAACAGAAAACTCCAGTAAATACTTGGATTCTATATTAAGAGAACATGTGGTGTCATTGACATCATATGTAAGAGATACCAAAGATGTGTTAAAGAAAATCAATGGACTGAACACAAATAAAAACACACTCTTAGTGTCATTAGATGTAGAATCATTATACACAAATATCCAACATACGAGAGGCCTAGATGCTACTAAATATTTTTTACAGAAGAAGGGCATACTCTATGACAGACATAATGAATTTATAATGGAGCTACTGAAATATGTGCTAACACACAATTATTTTGTATTTTTACAAAATTTCTATCACCAGATAAGAGGTACAGCTATGGGGACAGCATGTGCCCCCACATACGCCAATTTATACCTAGGCTGGTAGGAAGAACAAATAGTGTTCAATGAACACAATGATAATTATACAAAAGATGTAGACCTTTGGATTCGGTACATAGATGATGTGTTAATCCTATGGAGTGGTACTCATCAACATTTGCAAGAATTTATAAACAAATTAAATCACAATGATATGGGTCTATATTTGACCTCAGAGGTCAATGAAACGTCTATAACCTTTTTAGACCTTACAATTAGCAAACAAGACAATGGCAAATTGACAACTAATACATACAGGAAACCAACATCTACTAACAGCCTTTTGCACGCCACAAGTAGTCACCCTAAATCTTTGATCTCAGGAATCCCAGTAGGGCAATATCTGAGAATTAAAAGAAATTGCTCAGAAGAACAACAGTTTGAAATAGATTCCAAGAACGGGCATATAACAAAAAGATATTAAAGAAGGCCTATGGTAGAGCTAAGAATATCAACAGAGAATCTCTTATGGATAAACCCCCTAAAGAAGATAACATCATTAGATGTATGGGAACCTATAATGAAAAATGGTTCGATGTAAAAAAGATTTTCAATAAACACTGGGAGCTATTGAGAAATGATAACGATTTAAAACCCTTTATAGGGGAACATGCTCAAATAACAAGTAGAAGATCTACTAACTTAAAAGATGTATTATCTAAAAGCCATCTGGAGACTCCAAAGAGGACTACATGGCTATAAAAAATAAAGGGCTGTTTTAAATGCCAATCCTGTAAGGCTTGTCAATATATAAAACCAGCCAAAACTTTCACCTCAAAAGATGCAACACAGATATATCAAGTGAAGTATCTAATGACATGCAAAACAGAGAGAGTGATTTATCTGATATCTTGCAAATGTGGAATGAGACACATAGGTAAAACCTATAGAAAATTTCGAAGAAGAATTTTGGAACACATCTATAGTATCAACAGAGAATACGATACACCTGTGGCTATACATGTAAACACCAAACATAAAGGGGATGTGAAAGTACTTTCTTTTATGGCCATAGATCACATTGAACAAACCATCAGAAAAGGCGACATAGATAAAGAGTTACTAAAGATGAAAGCAAGATGGATCTATTTATTAAAAAACAGAAAACCTGATGGCCTTAATGAAGGTTTCACTTTCTCCCCTTATATATAAAAAACACAATTCAATAATTTCTAAATATACAAGCTGATACTAACTCAATAATATCATATTATGAAATTGCTTACTATGTTAATAATTCTAAAAGAATATTATTCTTTTTATTTATCCGTTGGTATTAAAAAATATATATATTACACCATATCTCTTAAGATATAGCCCTAATTAAAAATATAAACCCAATACCGGACTTCATTTATGAGGAACAAATCATTATAATATAATGGAAAGTTAGATGGAGATATGCCAGTTTGCACTAATATATTGTCACCTTAAATAACACATGAGACCTCTTTTATTGTTGGGATCTTATAAGACCTTTCAATAATAAGTTAGGATCAATGATATAGTTTATAATCTTTGCTACGACGACAATAAACATATATATCCTATGACTCTCACAATATAATAAAGTAAAATGGAGAGATACAGTGCAATGTTATTTATTATCTTTATTTATATCGCGCCAACATATTTAAATATAGTAAGCTTTCAAATTAACATTATAATATGCGAGTTATCAGCGTTCTAAGTTTTGAGACCGTCAAAGTCATTTTAAATATTAAATTAACGTTGGTTTTAATGAATAACTGGTTCCCATGACAACAGAGACTATAAAGAGGGATGTCTTAGTGTCATGGCGGTAACCCCTGAGGAAATTGAGAAACGTGCGTCGGGAGAGACGCAGCAATGCTAGACGCGTGTTAGTGACGTCATCGCAAGGCGTCCTAACCGCGATCTCCACAATTAAGGAGACAAACAGATTACCAGGGACACAGCGATATACCTAAATGCCCAATTAATAGCAAAGAAAGGCTCCTGAGCAATCTAGTCACTCCTAACAGGAGTTTAACTAAAAGGGAATCAAAGGAATATTATAGTGGATATACTGCAATCAAGTATTAGGCAGTCTCATACTCCTGCAATATAGCACAATCCAGCACTTTATAAATACAATTTACCACGATTGTATTTAAGCTAACACAAGTTATATGTAATATTTATTTAATAGGGCAAAACAAAATTTGTTTTGCAAACACCCTCAGCACTTTATTATAGCACTTTATTATAGCACTTTAGAATCACAGCACCTTTCAGCACCTTAAAGACAATATTTAAAGGAGTATTTGTGCCCATCATAATCCAGTTATAAATATCCCCCTACCCTTTCCCACCTCCTGCTTCAAATTGCAGCGTCTATATTTTTAGCTTTTGTAGCAACTATTTTTAAGTAAATTATTAAAAGCTATGTTTTAATCAACTGGGTCTCTTACACAATTGAGATTCATAGGTATGCACTATTAAAAGGGTCCCTTTTTCTTTTCTTCCATTGTTAAAGATGTAATATCATACTATTTTTCATCTATGAAGACCAGAGTACCATATGTAATGAAATGGGATATAGAAATTCTTGTTCAATCTCGTACCACACCATTTTCGGATCTAATTTATTCCATCTTGCTATGTGAGCCCAAATAATTGCATCATGGATATCTGCAATTGCTGGGGATGATATTCCCCCTTCAATGAATGGTCTTTTAACTATTGATATTTTTAATCTGGGGTTTTCCCCCCATATAAGTAATGATCTATCATCTTCTGAAGGTCATTCAATAAATACTTTGGCGAAACTTCCGGAATAGCTCTGAAAATATACAAGATTTTAGGAATTATTGTCATTTTTATTATTGCCATTCTTGCCATCCATGACATTTTCAGAGCCTTCCATTCAGTCAAAATAGATCTTATTTGCTTGCTTATATGTGCAATGTTTACTTTCAGTATCTTATGTATTTTAAATGAAAATTTTAAACCCAAATGGGTGATATATTCTGATTTCCAGTTGAGATTTTAGATATTTTTTAATCTTAATATTTGATCTTTACTTATCCCTCTTGATATTACATCAGTTTTCAAATAATTTATTTTTAAATATGATAAGTAACCATATTCTTCCAGGATTTTTTGCAGGTGATATAAAGATTTGTCTGGATCTATTAGTGTCAAAATGATATCATCTGCAAAGACTTGTATTTTATATTCATATTTTCCAATCATTACTCCTTTTATTCCAGTTGTATCTCTAATTAATTGTGCAAGAGGTTCTATAAATAGTACAAACAACAATGGAGATAATGGTCAGCCTTGGCATTTGTGATTATGAATTTCTCTGTTTCAAAGCCATACCCCGAAATTATTGCTTTTGGGCTTGAATATAGGGCTCCTATCGCATTGGAACCAAAATTTGCAAACCCAAATTTTAACATGACTGCCTTTAAAAAGTGCCAGCTGACCCTGTCAAATGCTTTTTCGGCGTCTAATGACAGATTCAGCATGGGAACCCCATTCTTATTTGAATATAAAATTATGTCCATAAGGCTCCTAGTGTTATCCGAGGTTTGTCTACTGGTTAAAAAAACAGTTTGATCTGGATGTATTTGTTTCAGAATAATAGAGTTTAATCTATTAGACAATATTTTTGAGTACATTTTTATGTCTTCATTTAGGAGCGATATAGGTCTGTAGTTTATATAATTCTCTGGGTTTTTACCTGGTTTTAAAATATTTATTATTCTAGCTTCAGTCATTTCTGGCAGTATCTCACCTTTATGTTTTATTTCATTAAACATATTATGTAGATGCATAACTAGTTCCTTAGAAAACATTTTGTAGTATTGATTATCAAAATACCTGGCGCTTTATTTGTTTTTACATTTTGAATTACCTTTGTTGCTGAAACCGCCAAATTAGCCTATCTGATTGGAGTTGTAACATGTTTTTGATTTGGAGATTTCTTTTGTTAATATCATTAGTTTAAGCTTTATTGGGGTTTAATTTATTTTGTTTCTGTAAATTATTTAGTTTCACGTATAATTCTCTGAGAGGTTTACCGTTCTTTTTTCTAATATTTGCCGCTTTAGAAATTAAATTCCCCCGAATAACAGCCTTGTGGGCACACCAAACAATAGATGGTGATATATGAGGGTTGACATTATCTGAAAATAATTATTATTTTTCTTTTTTCACATCTTTAATTTTATCTTGATCTCTAAATATAAAGGGCCCTATTAAATTCGAGCTGCGGAAATAATAGGTGAAAACACAAGTCCTACGTAGTTTAAAAATGAAACCGTTTCCGACGCTATTAAATTCAAAGTGCTGCGGGATACGAGCGATGGATGCGAATGCGTACACGTTCGTATTTGCGCATGAGGTACGATATCTCGGATCACTTTGCGTATGAAAAGAGCGCAAAATACGTGATACGTACCACTTAACCTGACGGCAGTATGCCTTTAAAAGGGAGCCAAAACAGAACCTAATTGACTGTGCTGGAGCTTTTTCAAGTAGACACATAGGCGTTGGTGGGTTTTTGGTGAGCAAGGAGAGAGAGAAGAGAGAGGAGAAAATTTCAATTTTTGATCTTTTGAACTAGCAGATAATTTAACCCTTTGTTTACAATACACATAATTACTGATATCACATAATTCACACACATAGATTAATACGTACACATAGCTACACCTAGTGGTAGGCCACTGCACACCTACACCCCCCCCCCCAAAACCTTACCCCCCCTCCCCCCACACATAATACTACACATAATACTTGCATCTTTTTTTACCTCCTAAACCAACACACATATTATCGTGATTTATCGTTAATTTATTTTCAGAGGAGTTTAGAGGAGAGGAGGTGGTAAGGCAAGAGAGGCACGGAGGAGAGTGAGGAGAACATCTGAGGAGAGGAGGAGGATGAGGAGGAGAGGAGGAGGAGGAGGAGGGAGAGGAGGAGGGAGAGGAGGAGGAGGAGGGAGAGGAGGAGGAGGGAGAGGAGGAGGAGGTGGAGGGAGAGGAGGAGGAGGTGGAGGGAGAGGAGGAGGAGGAGGGAGAGGAGGAGGAGGAGGAGAGAAAGGAGGAGAGCAGGGGGGGAGGGAAGTGCCCCCAGAGCTAGGAATTCAAGTGGAAGGGGCAGAGGGTCAGGGGCCTGATCCCTTGGTGGGAGGTAGTGGGGATGAGGGAGCGGCCCC
This sequence comes from Discoglossus pictus, assembly GCA_027410445.1. NCBI lineage: Eukaryota > Metazoa > Chordata > Amphibia > Anura > Alytidae > Discoglossus > Discoglossus pictus. The sequence goes on from CM050173.1 coordinate 3,290,241, forward strand.
AGGGATAGAACAGGAAGATGAGGCACCGTCTGTAAGGCAACGGGTTGTGGCAAGGCCCAGGGCCCCCAATTATACCCTAGAGGAGATCCAGGTTCTCCTCAGGGAAATCTGTGCCCGCCAGGGGATTATATGTGGTGGCAGAGACATTAATGCCAGCCAGAGGCAGCAGGCCTGGTCCCAAATGGCCAGAGCTGTGTCGGCAGTAGGGGTCACTAATAGGGACTGGAGGGCAGTGCGGCACAAGTTCGATGATTTAAAGATTGCTGTGAAAAGAAAGATGTCCAATGAGGCAGCAGCTGCACGTCAGACTGGTGGTGGGCCCGCGGTCCCTTTTGTTTACAAGGAATGGGAGAGGACAGTGATGCGCTTCATCCCTTGTGAATCTGTGGTGGGAATACCAGGACAGATGAACACAGATCGTCCTAACACCCTGCAACGTGAGTATCATATCACACACATGGTTGGCTGAGATTGTGGGGGGATGGTCTGTCCAAAAGCCTGCATATAACATGCTGTATGTATGTATGTATGTTTGTATGTATAAATAGGCTTGTGTTCTGGCTGTTGTATATAATGAGCTGTATCCCTCTAGAACAGGGGTGGGTAAGGAGGGCCACATACATGCCGGACTTTCAGGATATCATGCTGTATGTATGTATGTATGTATAAATAGGCTTGTGTTCTGGCTGTTGTATATAATGAGCTGTATCCCTCTAGAACAGGGTTGGGTAAGGAGGGCCACATACATGCCGGACTTTCAGGATATCATGCTGTATGTATGTATGTATGCATGTATGTTTGTATGTATAAATAGGCTTGTGTTCTGGCTGTTGTATATAATGAGCTGTATCCCTCTAGAACAGGGGTGGGTAAGGAGGGCCACATACATGCCGGACTTTCAAGATATCCTTTTTGGGCAAAGGTGAGTCAATCCAGATGACTGAAAAGGCGATTGGCTCACCTGTGTGGCCCTCCAGGCCCGAACCTGCCCACCCTTGCTCAAGAATTATATGGCCTCCTACACCCCTGCCCACACACAGGGATAATTCACATACAATAGCACTGTAAGCCCGATGGTTGACTAAAAATGTATGGGGCGACAATAACCATTTCAGTCCTGGTAGTAAACCTATCATGTTCATAATTTGTCTCCCTGATATGTCAATTTCTAATTATATCCAGATTGATTGCAATAGAGCAGGGTGTCCAAAGTCAAACTTGCTGGGCTGCGCACAGGCCTGGATATGTGGATTTCCTTTATGTGAACAGATGAGTCAATTAGACTTAATGACTTGGAGAATGATATTCTCAGCTGGATGCATCATGGCTGTCCCCAAATGCAGGCCTGACTTTGGCCTCCACTGCGATCGAGAATAAAAATTTGGCTATGCGGCATATGTGGATACAGACTCTGTAGCACTGCATGTGTGTCATATACTGTCCTAACCTGGCCCATGTCTCAGCTGCATATTAACAACCATTGCTGGAAACTTGTCAGATTGGTCAGTCTCACACACTGCACAGCAGATGCAGCAGAGTACGTGTCTGAGGCACATGCAGTACACATTCATATGAGCCATGATCCACAATGCTCATTATGCAGCCCGTGGCTCATCTGTGTAAGACAAGCACCACAGTCACTCACAGGTGACCATGATGTCAATGATATGTAAATGCATAGCTGGCAATTGTGTATGGCAACCAACTGAAATATATGTTTATTCCATTGCAGTATCCACAGATTCAGAAGAGAAGGAGGCAGGAAGGGCTGAAGTGGGCCAGGACATTCAGGAGGGCCCAAGACCATCCACATCAGTGGCTCATACGGAGCGGGAAGTGATGCCCGGGCCCTCTTCGGCGTGGCCACCTCAGGGCCTGCACCAGCCACACCATCCTGTGCCTCCCTCAGCGGCTCCCCCCTCAGCGGCTCCACCCTCAGCGGCTCCGCCCTCATCATGGGCACAGCCCTCATCATGTGCTCCGCACTCATCTGGGGCTCCGCCCTCATCATAGTCTCCGCCCTCACCTGGGGCTCCGCCCTCATCTGGGGCTCCACCCTCATCCTGGGCACAGCCCTCATCATGGGCTCCACCCTCATCTGGGGCTCCGCCCTCATCATGGGCACAGCCCTCATCATGGGCTCCACCCTCATCTGGGGCTCCGCCCTCATCCTGGGCACAGCCCTCATCATGGGCTCCACCCTCATCTGGGGCTCCGCCCTCATCCTTGGCACAGCCCTCATCATGGGCTCCACCCTCATCTGGGGCTCCGCCCTCATCCTGGGCACAGCCCTCATCATGGGCTCCGCCCTCATACTGGGCTCCGCCGTCATACGGGGCACCGCCCTCATCCTGGGCACCGCCCTCATCTGGTGCACCGCCCTCATCCTGGGCACCGCACTCAGCCTGGGCTCCAACAATGGCCCCCGGGAGGAAGTGCCCCGGCCCCAAGTGCCCCGGGAGGAAGTACCCCGGGAGGAAGTGCCCCGGCCACAAGTACCCCGGCCACAAGTGCCCCAGGAGTAAGTGCCCCGGCCACAAGTGCCCCGGGAGGAAGTGCCCCGGCCACAAGTGCCCCGGGAGGAAGTGCCCCGGGAGGAAGTGCCCCGGACCCAAGTGCCCCGGACCCAAGTGCCCCGGGAGGAAGTGCCCCGGCCCCAAGTGACCCGGGAGGAAGTGCCCTGGCCACAAGTGCCCCGGCCACAAGTGCCCCGGGAGGAAGTGCCCCGGCCCCAAGTGCCCCGGGAAGAAGTTCCCCCAGGAGGAAGTGCAAGCCGGGAGAGACGCGCATTGTTGCGTCAACTACGTCGCCAGCCCATACCTCTCCGGCCTTCGGTTGTCCAATCGCAACCTGAGATGTCTGCCTCCTCATCTCAGACATCGCCCACTTTGGAACCACAGCCACCTGCTGTAGTGGCACCCCCTGATCCCACACCACGTCGTGGAAGAGGGAGACGGGCCGCGGGCACAGACGGTGGCGGCCCGCTAACTCGGAGTAGGAGGTGTTAGGACCATCGAGAGGGCCTCCTGACCACTCCTCACAGAATACTGATTGTTATAGATGTTGACATAATATTGGCTACAGAGTGTGTACATGTCTGGTTATGTTTAACATTTTAACAATTGATGTTCAATGTGGATTGACCTTGAGCTTAAATGCTGTATTTCATCATAATATTGTTCGGAATGAGACATTGTTTTTGTCTTTGTAGGTGTTAATAGCCAACTCTCACAACTATGAAGACATTTGCTTCATCTTCGAGCAGTACAATACCATCATGTGAGTAAACACTCAAACCAGTTCACAACGGGCATTCTATCAGGATTATTCCCCACTGCAGATGGCTCTGAAATGAAATATAGGACTACATATCTTTTCACTAAGAAACATGACTGTGTGATCTTCCATTATAATGATCAGTGTCCAGGCTATAGAGTTGCACAGTCCCATTACTATCTGCTAATCCAAATCAGCAATTCCACATAAGTTTTTGTAGCATTCCATCCCGTTAACATTATGAAATTGGATTCAGTTTTTTCATGTCATCCAAACCAAAGTGGCAATTTCCTTGGTTTGACATCATGATCAATGTGCATGTGTTTAGGGGTAATGTGAACAGTGTAATCTGTCTGGCCTTGGTACCACCCATTTAGAAGTGAGATGTGATATCAGCATGGCACAACTATTCCATATAGATAGTGATAGTACATTTTGCTGAAGGATTGTGTTCACAGTGAAGCATGCCTTGTCGTATTCCACATCCTAAGCATATTCCTTGCAGGCTGAACAGGATAGAATAAATATGGTTCTTACTGCTCGGAGATGATGTTCATGTTAGTTGGTTTATAGTAGTGTCAAAAGCAAAAACAATGTACTCTAATAACAGCTTATGATTGTTCTAACACCTCCTACCTCTGTTTTCCAGATTCACATCATCTATTGACCAATTCACACTGTGTGTGAAATCGCTTAGTATCACATGATCCCTGTTTTTTATTCTGGCAACCATATGGTTGTTGTATGTGCATTAATGGTTATGTTGATTAAATGTCGTGTTATATGCTGTTGGTTACTGTAGGGTCCTGACCACATGTGACCCTAGGAGATGCTATGCATTACCCTGATGATGTTGTCTGTTTCCTCTTCAGATGTCCTCAGATTTGCCACAGCCCCTTGCCATACAAGGATCTCTTCACAACACACACATGATATTAATGCACAGTCTTGTCCATTTCTGTTTGTACTCTGTGTATGAAATAAAGTATGATTATGTTATACTGTTATCACTGTTTCTGTGTACCATATCATGCTTTCTAGTTGCGAGAATACAGATAGAATGAAGTGTCATTGTTCAATACATATATCTGTGTGTGTTTACATAGATACATATGCTACATTAATCTGTACCTTGCCAATATACATGTAGGTGCAAGTTGGAGGGGTGTGAATTCTGAAATCATGTCTATAGACATGCAGGGTTGACTTGAAGGGCTCAACTTGAATGATATGAATCGACATTCATGATTATATAGTTACATAGTTGCATAGTTACATAGTATTTAAGGTTGAAAAAAGACTTTCAGTCCATCAAGTTCAACCTTTTAAGATCTCCTTTGATCTGCAATATGCGGATTAACTATTAATTCATTAGTTGTTAATTATTAATCAATTATTTAATGTTTTTTTTTTTTTCTATTATTATTAATTAGTCCAGAGGAAGGCAAATAGAAAAAAAAAAAAAAAAAAAATGCGAGACTTAGCCAATTGTCTAAAGGGGAAATGTTAAATTTGGATCATTACTGTCTCTCTAATTATCCATGATAACCCTGAATACCCTTTTTAATTAGAAATAAATCTAGTCCCCTTTTAAAGTTATCTATCGAATCCGCTGTCACCACCTCCTCTGGTAGAGAATTCCACAGATTAACCACTCTTACTGTGAAGAACCCTTTTCTTTCTTTGAGGTGGAATCTTTTTACTTCTAACCTCAAGGGATGTCCTCTTGTCAGTTGAAAACCTCTTGGCACAAAAAGCTCCCCCGACAAATCTTTATACTGACCCTGGATGTATTTATATAAGATAATCATATCTCCTCTTAGACGCCTTTTTTCTAGAGAAAATAAGTTTAATTTGGTTAGTCTTTCTTCATAACTTAGCCCCTCCATTCCCCTTATTAGTTTGGTTGCCCTTCTCTGTACCTTTTCCAGCTCTAAAATGTCCTTTTTATGAAGTGGTGCCCAAAATTGTACTCCATATTCCAAATGAGGGCGTACTAGAGATTTGTATAGTGGCAGAATTATATTTGCTTCCCTGGCTTCTATACCTTTCTTAATACATGCTAATATTTTATTTGCCTTTGCAGCTGCTGCTTGGCTTTGAGCACTGTTACCTAGGTGGTTGTCCACAAGCACTCCCAAATCCCTTTCAATATCTGATACACCTAGATTTGCTCCATTAAGATTATAAATTGCATGGCTATTTTTCCTTCCCAGATGCATAACCTTACATTTATTCGTATTAAATCTCATCTGCCATTTAGATGCCCATTCCTCAATTTTATGTAAATCCCCTTGGAGGGAAAGCACATCATTTTCTGATTTAATTACCTTGCACAACTTTGTGTCATCAGCGAAAATGGAGACACCACACTCCAATCCTACCTCTAAGTCATTAATAAATATGTTAAAAAGGAGAGGACCTAATACTGAACCCTGAGGAACCCCACTTACCACATTAGTCCAATCGGAGTATGTTCCATTTACAACAACCCTTTGATTCCTGTCTTTTAGCCAGCTCTCAATCCATGAGCAGATATTTACTGCAATTCCTGTATCCCTTAGTTTGACCAATAGTCTCCCATGTGGCACTATGTCAAAAGCCTTTGCAAAATCCAGAAAGACTACATCCACTGAGTTGCCTTGATCCAGGTTCCTACTAACCTCCTCATAGAAACTAATTAGATTTGTTTGACATGACCTATCCCTCATAAACCCATGTTGACTCCTACTTATAATCCTGTTCAAATATACATATTCTTGTATATTATCCCTTATTAACCCTTCTAAAAGCTTCAGAACTACAGAAAAACTACAGAAGTGAGGCTCACTGGTCTATAATTCCCCGGATTTGCTCTTGCTCCCTTTTTAAATATAGGTATCACATCAGATTTTCTCCAGTCATCATGTAGAGACCCTGTGTTGAGTGAATCTTGAAAAATTAAATATAATGGTTTGGCTATTACAGAACCCAGTTCCCTTAGTACCCTTGGATGTATTCCATCAGGACCCGGGGCTTTATTAACATTTATTTTTTCCAACCTCTTTTGGATTACTTCCTGTGTTAACCAATTATTTGGCAAAGGTAGTGTAGCCCCATTATGTCGCAGTGTCCCAACCACTGGTACCTCCCTTGTGTATACCGAGGAAAAGAACCTATTTAGCTCATCTGCCTTTTCCTGGTCACTAATTTTCAGACAGCCTGTTTCACATTGTAATGTTCCTATAGCTTCCTTCCTCGCCTTCTTCCCATTAATATACTTAAAAAACATTTTAGGGTTAGTCTTACTCTCTTTTGCAATTAATTTTTCATTTTCTATTTTAGCCAGTCTAATCGCGCTTTTGCAAGCCTTGTTGATTTCCTTGTATTCCCGTAAAGCAGTCTCTGTCCCCTCTTGTTTGTATAATTTAAATGCCTGTTTTTTACTCTGTATCTTGATCTTTAAATCATTGTTAAGCCACATGGGTTGTGATTTACTCCTTTTACTTTTATTCCCACACGGTATATGCCGATGTGTATGTATATTTAGTAAGGATTTAAATGTTGTCCATTTATGTTCAGTGTTTTTACCTATCAGTTCTCTGTCCCAGTCTATACTTTGTATTGCTGCCCTAAAATCTGACCTTTTAAAATTAAGAGTGTTTGTTGGCCCCTTAAAATTTTGTTTTTTTAATTCAATCTCAATTGAGACTGTGTTGTGATCACTGTTTCCCAAAGGTTGCCCTATTTCAACATTTGATACAATATCAATATTATTTGTAATGAGTAAATCTAAGATAGCTTCATTTCTAGTAGGCTCCTGTATAACCTGGGCCAGATAATGATCCCTGAGTGTACTCAAGAACCTGCTCCCCTTAACTGAACTGCTGGTCTCATTTATCCAGTTTATTTCAGGGTAATTAAAATCTCCCATTATTAGAACTTGCCCGTTCTTAGCTGCATTTCCAATCTGTAACAATAATTGTATTTCCTCACTTTTAGCTATATTTGGGGGTTTATAGCATACTCCTACTAATATTCTTTTGGAATTTGCTGCTCCGCTATTTAACTCTACCCACAAACATTCAACTTTATCACTAGGTCCACCATAAATATCTTCTCTGACTATAGCCTTAAATTCAGGCTTAACATACAGACAAATCCCTCCTCCTCATTTACCATTGCCTCTATCTTTCCTAAATAGGTTATAACCATCCAGATTAACAGTCCAGTCATGAGATTCATCCCACCACGTTTCGGTAATGCCTATTAAATCCCATTTTTCATTAATTGCTAATAATTCTAACTCTCCCATTTTTCCTGGCAAGCTTCTGGCATTAGCAAGCATACACCTTATGTTATGAGTCTGTAGTTCTGAAGTGCCTGCCACTGAACTTGAATTACTTAGTACTACCTCCATATTGACTATACTACCCCTCCCCCCATCTCCTCCCCTATGAGTTGTTAATTCATCCCTTATACCCTCTACACTTTCTACCCCATATCTAGTCCCTCCCCCCCACCTACTAGTTTAAAAACTCCTCCAGCCTTTCTACCATCCTATCGCCTAGTACAAAAGCTCCCTCATTATTAAGGTGCAATCCATCCCTACTGTAGAGATTGTACCGAAGTGAGAAGTCAGCCCAGTGCTCTAAAAAGCCAAACTCCTCCTTAGTGCACCACATCTTTAGCCACGCATTAACCTCCCTAATCTCCTTCTGCCTCCCTGGGCTAGCACGTGGCACTGGTAGTATCTCAGAAAATACTACCTTGGAGGTCCTTGCCTTCAGCTTATTACCTAGTTCTCTAAAATCATTCTTTAGGACACTCCATCTTCCACTAACTTTGTCATTGGTACCAATATGTACCAAGACCGCCGGTTCATTTCCAGCCCCTCCCAATAATTTGTCTACCCGATCCACAACATGACGAACCCGAGCACCCGGGAGACAGCAAACTGTTCGATTGCTGGGATCTGGGTGACAAATCACCCTGTCTACCTTCCTAATAATAGAGTCCCCTACAACCAAAACCTGTCTGTTCTGCCTATTCTGCCCTCCCTCTTCTCCAGTAGAGCTGTTCGCCCGGCTGTTAGAGGGAACAGCTCTATTTGGCATTGCCATTCCTGAATGGACATCGCCAACAGTTTCACTCAATCTGGCAAATCTGTTGTTTGCCAACTCAGAACTGGCCTGCCTCCTCCTGTTCCCCCTGCTTCCCCTTGTAACTGTAACCCAGCTGCCTCCCTGGACACCCTCACTAGCCCCAGCTCCACCCTCCATGCTAGGCCCAGCTAAACTGTGCTCAGTGAGCACCAACCCCCTTTCCAGTGGAGCAATATCACTAAGTGCTGCAATTCTCCTCTCCAGATCTCCAATTTGAGCTTCCAGAGAGGCAACATGCTCACACCTCTCACAGAGGTATGGACCCTGGATCATCTGTTCCAGTATTGCATACATATGACAGGATGTACACTGAATAAGGTTGCCACTGGACTGACTCATAATTATTATTATTGTCTACGAAATTTCAGTGGGAAAAATAAAGAATATAATATAATATATTTATATAAAGTTTTCCTCCTTTGCACTATAAATCTGCCCTCCCTTTTCTTTGAAGGCCCTCCTTTTATTTAAACTCCTAGGCTAATACTAGAATTGCACTTGATACTGAAAATGTTTGCAAGCTCACAAGTTCCCCTTCTCCGGTTTCTATTCATTTCTGCCTTCTCACCTGAGCACAATTAGTGCACTCTGCAATTTATCAGCCTTTACTTGTAAGGTAAATCCACTTCTAAACAGACCCCAAACCAGCTCACAAATCCTTTATCCTAGTTTAACAGTCAAGCCACACCCCTCTCACCTGGGCACACTTAGTGCACTCTGCAGTTTATCAGCCTTTACTTGTAAGGTAAATCCACTTGTAAACAGACCCCAAACCAGCTCACAAACCTTTTATACAAGTTTAACAGTCAAGCCACACCCCTCTCACCTGGGCACACTTAGTGCACTCTGCAGTTTATCAGCCTTTACTTGTAAGGTAAATCCACTTGTAAACAGACCCCAAACCAGCTCACAAACCTTTTATACAAGTTTAACAGTCAAGCCACACCCCTCTCACCTGGGCACAATTAGTGCACTCTGCAGTTTATCAGCCTTTACTTTTTAAGGTAAATCCACTTGTAAACAGACCCCAAACCAGCTCACAAACCTTTTATACAAGTTTAACAGTCAAGCCACACCCCTCTCACCTGGGCACAATTAGTGCACTCTGCAGTTTATCAGCCTTTACTTTTTAAGGTAAATCCACTTGTAAACTTAAAATTATGTAGTAATGTAAACGCAGATTGACCCGAATAGTTACACCACTAACTGATGGTGCTGAGCACATCTGACTTTCAGGGTAATTGACTTGTTACATGGTAAATATCCAGGATTACACAAACATTGATTGAAAAAAAACGGTTTAATTGTTCACAAAGCCACACAGTGACAAATTACCACAGGCCTGCTCAGTATCATGGTGGAGGTGGGTAGGATACAGAGTTCCAGTAACACACGGAAATAGGGACATAGGGCCAGAATGCACGCAGGGGGGGGGGTGACATTGGTATAGATAATCAGTTGAGGGGGGGATATACAGTGCATCATCCAACGTGAGGCAATATCAGTTATATTATTAAATATATCAGGATAACATTCAATATTCAAACCCAACAATACAGAAGGAGATATGCTCATGGGGAGAAGTAATCTGTAGTCTTGTGTGTGCGCGCAACACACACTCCTATGCAACTGCAGAGGTAGAAGTGCTCAATCAGTCAATGTTAGAACCCCCGTAGGTCATGTCACTGGAAATGGCAAAATGAGAGAAGACTCTACATATCTAAGTTTGGACACTCAGATGGGAACCTGACCAGGACCATATCAGTGTGTTCAAAATAATTTCATGTGTTAGCAGAACTACCAACAAACTGGCCAGTTCGAGGTGTATTCTGTTCTGTGAATGAGCATCTCTATTATCTGCTGTTGCATATTCATAACTGAAGGTAAACGGAACCTCATTAACAGTTATGTTCCAAGGCTAGAGTTACTCTTCCGCATATGTACAGGGAAGATCACATCAGCACTGAGGAAGAGATCTGGAAGGAAGTATGATACAGGCTTCCCAATAGTCCAAGTAGAGGAGAGAATGGCAGATCTAAAGCAATAGGTACATATAAATCGATGTAGAGGATGTGATATCACACCCGATGCAACACATGATGACTGACATATGAACATACATGATGCAATGTGACAATAGCATAGTCCTGGAACGTGGGAATTCTCATCATTCCTTGTTCTGACCGTGGAAAGGGACTCATCTTTGCGATCTGAAACATAAAAGGAACATGTCAATATTTACATTGCACATGCTCCCGGAGCGCTTACTTCGTCACTTACAGTGGTTATAAAAAGTCTACACACTACTGTAAACAAATTAGCCAATGAAAAATCATTTCAGAACTATATCCACCTTTAATGTGACATATAAACTGTACAACTCAATTGTAAAACAAACTGAAATCTGTAAGGTGGAGGGAAGAAAAAAACAAAGAAAACTAATGTGGTTGCATAAGTCTGCACACGCTCTTATCACTGGGGATGTAGCTGTGTTCAGAATGAAGCAATCACATTCCAAATCGTGTTAAATAGGAGTCAGCATACACCTGCCATCATTTTAAGTGCCTCTGATTAACCCCAAATTAAGTTAAGCTGCTCTAGTTAATCTTTCCTAAAATGTTCTTAGTCGCATCCCACAGCAAAAGCCATGTTCCACAGAGAGCTTCCAAAGCATCAGAGGGATCTCATTGTTAAAAGGTATCAGTCAGGAGAAGGGTACAAAAGAATTTCCAAGGCATTAGATATACCATGGAACACAGTGAAGCCAGTCATCATCAAGCGGAGAAAATATGGCACAACAGTGACATTACCAAAAACTGGAGCTCCCTCCAAAATTGATGACAAGACCAGACGTAAACTGGTCTGGGAGGCTACCAAGAGGCCTACAGCAACATTAAAGGAACTGCAGGAATATCTGGCAAGTACTGGCTGTGTGGTACATGTGACAACAATCTCCCGTATTCTTCATATGTCTGGCGTATGGGGTAGAGTGGCAAGATGAAAGCCTTTTCTTACAAATAAAAACATCCAAGCCAGGCTGCATTTTGCAAAAAACACATCTGAAGTCTCCCAAAAGCATGTGGGAAAAGGTGTTATGGTCTGATGAAACCAAGGTTGAACCTTTTGGCCATAATCCAACAGATATGTTTGGCGCAAAATCAACACTGCACATCACCAAAAGAACACCATACCCACAGTGAAGCATGGTGGTGGCAGCATCATGCTTTGGGGCTGTTTTTCTACAGCTGGAACTGGGGCCTTAGTTAAGATAGAGGGAATTATGAACAGTTCCAAATACCAGTCAATATTGGCACAAAACCTTCAGGCTTCTGCTAGAAAGCTGAACAGGAAGAGGAACTTCATCTTTCAGCATGACAATGTCCCAAAGCATACATCCAAATTAACAAAGGAATGGCTTCACCAGAAGTAGATTAAAGTTTGGGAATGGCCCAGCCAGAGCCCAGACCTGAATCCCTGTGGGGTGATCTGAAGAGGGCTGTGCACAGGAGATGCCCTCGCAATCTGACAGATTTAAAGTGTTTTTGCAAAGAAGAGTGGGCAAATCTTGCAAAGTCACAATGTGCCATGCGAATAGACTCATCCCCAAAAAGACTGAGTGCTGTAATAAAATCACAAGGTGCTTCAACAAAGTATTAGTTTAGGGGTGTGCATACTTATGCAACCATGTGATTTTCTTTTTTGATTTTTTCTTCACTCTACTTAACTGATTTCAGTTTGTTTTTCAACTGAGTTGTACAGTTTATAGGTCAGATTAAAGGTGGAAAAAGTTCAGAAATGGTTTATCTTGGTCTCATTTTTTGACAGCACAGAAACATGACATTTTAACAGGGGTGTGTAGACTTTAGACCTTTTCGATCCACTGTACCGATATATGTTGCTCATTTCATACAAACGTCTTCACTGTTCTTTCCCTACATATGAAACGAGCTACTCATCTGGCTAATGATGTAGGAATATCACATAGATTACTCATTAATGCATCTTTGGAGAGCCAAATGTGGTGTTTTACCTTGGACGCAGTCCCAAGCTCATCCATGAGGTGATTTGTTCCACCAGGACACGTGCACTGTGGATCGTAATTAGTTATCACCGCTTACCTATCTGCTGTATTCTGGAAAGAGATGGGCCGATATTAATAAAGTGATTGATGTGTTATTTGTGTCCTTCAGCATACGTGGCCATATTATTACACAAATACTCACTATGTAGCTCACATTGATGTAGCAGTTCTGTTGCTGTTCCTGTTTTTCCATGTCTAGGTTGTTGAAAGAAGAGTTGACACACGACAGCAGCTCTGTAAGGTTAATATGATGTTAGGATTACTGTCACATATTAGACAAAGTATGTGTGTATGGTATTTATCTACGACATTTTGATCCCATTTCTAGTGGTTTGGCAGGATCAGACAATGTGAACAATCCTGGTCCGTAGAGGTTGTAGGTGACTTTAAAAAGGGATTGGGTATCTTTTTACATTAAAAAACCAAACAGGCATTAGGGGCTATCCTGGATAAATAGAGAGGGAGTATTGATCCAGGGATGAATACGATCACCAGTATCTGGGGTCAGGAAGGAATGTTATATTTTTCTGCCCTGTGTAGACAATTGGCAAAGCTTCACATTTTGTTGTTCGGTGACTTCCTCTGGATCAATTAACAATAATTCTGCGTATTGCAGATCATAGATCTATAGAGGTTGAACCTGATGGACTAAAGTCTTTTTTCAATCTAAATTACTAGATAACAATGTAACGTGGGGCATATATACATTGACATAGTGGGATATATAATCCACTCAAATTATCTATGCCATTGATGTTTATAAATGTCAGTACTTAAGATGTGTATGGGAATGTGTGCTTACTTACCTGTAACTGATCATGTGGCTTGTTCCAGTGTACAAACATCGACAACGTCAGGGAACTCTCCTCTACTGTGGACTGGTTGGAATTCTGTATGACAAGGGCGATGGATAAAGGTGGATTTGGGAGTTAGGCATAATCCAGATACATTAGACTGTGTTCCATGCATATTGGGTATGTACTTACATGTGAAGTACTCACGAATTAGGCGGGCACGTTGTTGTGACCCCTGCAGATTATCCACTTCAGGGGGAAATAAAGGCTCTTCTTCCCCAGGTAGCGGAGCCGGAACAATGTCCCCCAGACAGTTGGCCTGTACTGCTATATTGTGCAGACAGCAGCAGGCAACGATGATGCAACAAACTTTCTGTGGCTTGTATTGTAGAGCCCCCCCAATGGAATGTAAACATCTGAAGCGCATCTTTAGTACACCAAAGGTGAGCTCAATTACATTCCGGCAGGTTTTATGCGCAGCATTATACCCCGCCTCTGCCCGATTATGGGGTTTGCTCACAGGGGTCAACAACCACGGCAAACACCCATATCCTGCATCACCTGGTGGAAATAAAATATGATGTTGATATGAATAGGATGTTGTGATGTTTGACAAAGCATATGCCCAAATATCGTCATCATGACTTATCAACACATCCCTGTGGCTAATACACAGTTAAAGATATATGTAAGGGAGATGGATCATGAATGCATCTGATAGGATAATTAGTAGTGTATTAACACATGTATTCTATATGAAGCTTCAGATCAATTACAATGTGATTTCCACAAATGTAAAATCCAGATGTTCACACCCACAGGACGCTTACATGAGGCGGAGATACAAAGGAAATACAACAGGGTACATATTGCGACCCTTCTGGTAGAGAGCAGGAAGTCACTGTTGCAGTTCTTGTACCGAGCACATGCCAGAGGTCTGAGGTGAAGCGTGATAGTGTATTCTTGTGAACGTAAATGTGATGCTAATTCAGGTGGAATTTACCAGGGGCGTACACGATCAAACGCAAAGGCCAAAAGACCTTGGAGATTTTCATAACTTAAAGGTAAGCTAATTCATGTTTATTCCGGGATATATACATGCAAGAAAAAGTTTACAAAACAATATTAATTCTCCTCTATCAGATGAATTCTGAAGTCATCTCACTTACATAGGCCGTACAAGAACACACAACACGTTATGTAGACTAGAGATGTCCATGTCACAGGATACAAGGGAATGCATCAGAACATAAACCTAATGATTAATCAGTTGTGGTTTTTGTCATATGTTGTTGTGAACTGCATACTGTTTGGCCAAGCTAACACAGGGTTCTGGCCAGCAATGAGCTATTATGTTCTGGCTTTGGGAGTATTACTCCTAAATGCACATGTGAACATCATAGCAATAGAGGGAAACATGATGTACCGGATGTGTTATTGTATCCAGTCATAGTAAGATATGGTTGACTGCCATTACTAATGTGTACTCACCCAGTAGCCATCCGGATGGAAATCTGCCGGACTCAAAGATATCAGATATTCCGGATGCACGCAGGATATAGGCGTCGTGAGCACTTCCCGGGAAGCCTGCATACACACCTTGTATGCGCATGTTCGCATCGCAAACAATCTGGACATTGATTGAATGATAATGCTTACGATTTCTGTACAGCGCTTCTTGCTCTCTAGGAGGTATCAGTGCCACGTGTGTACAGTCAATAGCACCAAGCACATTGGGGATACCTCCTAATTGGAAGAAATCGAACTTCACCTTCGAGATCTCTTCAGCAGTGTTAGGGTAACTGATGTATCTGGCAGCTCTCCGACCAATAGCACGGTGGAATGCACTCAGACAATTCGAGAGGCTTGGCTGAGACATTCCTCTGGTTATGCTCAGGGTGGTCTGAAAGCTCCCAGAAGCAAGGAGGTGTATTGCAACTAACATCCGTGTCATTCCTGGGAGGGCTCTATTTGCCCCTGAGCGAGGCTCAAGGTCCGCTCTGAGAACCTCATAGAGCTCCCCAAGACTGGCACGGGTCAGACGAAAATGCTCATACACCTCCCCATCAGTTAACCCCTCTAATGTGAGTCTCTCCCTGTACACATTGAGTGCCCGCCTCCTCACAGGCTCCTGGTCAGGCTCCTGGTCAGGCTCCTAGTCAGGCTCCCCCCCTTCTGCCTGAGCCACCACATCCTGTACTCCCCCCAGCAGCTGATCACCGACAACATTGTCAGCCTCCCTGTGTGCAGGTGGCCCTATATCCCTCTGTCCCTGTGCTACTGGAGCTCTCTCTCCTCCCTGATCCACCCCCACGATACTAGGCATGGCCTGTGGTAATTCCCTTGCCTGGCTTGGTTCTGCCCCAGCATGGATCACATCACCACTCACACCCTCATTCACTCCCAGACACTCCTCTCTGCCACTCCCCATCACCCCCTCAATCACACACCTTGCTTCCTGGTCTTCATACTGTGCTAGGTGAGCTGCACAAAAGCATCTCAACCTCATACGCCCAGTCATCCTGGCCATCATTCCTCTCACATGATCATCCATGCTGTTTCAGACATGCTGATGACTTGTTGGGGATGGGGTTATATAGCTTGGTGATTGCATGACCTGGTATTAGGAACGTTAATTTCTGCTTTGCCATTGGTCACCTGTGGATCTTTACATGGCATTCCAGCTGATGATTTTACGTCAAGAAGCCTCTCAACCTATTACATACGCACTTGGCCGCATGTAATTGGCTGTCCCAACACGGGCCGCTAAGTGCGTATGTAATTGGCTGAGAGTCCCAACGCGGGCCGCCAAGTGCGTATGTAATTGGCTGAGAGTCCCAACGCGGGCCGCCAAGTGCTTATGTAATTGGCTGAGAGGCTTTTGGCGGGCCAACGTGGCAATGGCGATGGCGCAAAAACCCGCCAAAAGCCTCTCAGCCAATTACATACGCACTTGGCGACCCGCATTGGGACTCTCAGCCAATTACATACGCACTTGGCGGCCCGCATTGGGACTCTCAGCCAATTACATACGCACTTGGCGGCCTGACACTATAAGCGCGTATGTAATTGGCTGAGTCTGTTGGCGCGCTCGCAAGCTGATAAGGGGACGTCCTAGCGAGACATGCCTCTCAGCCAATCACGTACGAGCTAAGAATTTGATTGACAGTATGAGCTTATAAATGTGATTGATACAAACCCATGCGCTGACTGTGTTGTAAGAGCCATTGGAGTTAGCACGCAGTTCCAGGAGCAGGTGGGAGAGAGTTTGAGTTGTGAGATTAGTGGTTTGGAGAGAGGTAGATTACTTTTTTGTCTTGTTTCTTGTTTACTTCCTAAGGACTTACATTTAAGAAATACACATATTTACAGATTTCACATATTTGCAAGACACATAGATTAAATAACACACATAGAGACATATATATAGTTAGGACACACACCCCACACACCCATCCCCCCCACCACACCCCATCCCCCAACACACCCCATCCCCCAACACACCCCAACACACCCCATCCCCCACCACTTATTAAATACACATAGCACACACATCTTTTCTTTCCAACAGACATTCCAGTAATACTTTTATTTCTTTATCGTTCTTTTGATTTGTAGGCGCACTCTTTTTGATTGTTTTGGATTTTATTACTAGCATATTTACACGTAAGAGTTACACATATTTACACATTACAAAAAATTTGCCTGACACATAGATTAAAGACACATAGAGACATACATAGAGTTAGGACACACACCTCCCCCCCCCCCCAACCTTTGCACCGCATCCCCCAACAGTTATTAAAAACACATAGAACATACACTTTTTTTTTCATCACCTATATAACAGTTACACTTATTTTGAGCTATCCTTATTTGGTTATTATTTCAGCATGGAGGGAGGAGATAGGTGGAGAGAGGAGGAGAGGAGAGGAGCGGAGAGTGAGGAGAGTGAGGAGAGTGTAGTGGAGGGTGGTGGAGAGGGGGAGGAGGTGTCCCCGGAGGGGGTGGAGGAGGTCTCCCCGGAGGGGGTGGAGGAGGTGTCCCCGGAGGAGGAGGAGGTGTCCCTGGAGGAGGAGGAGTGGTCCCCAGAGGGGGGGGGGGAGGAGGAGGAGGAGGAGGGAGACACAGGCACTAATAGAGGAGGTACAGAGGGGAAGGGGCCTGTTCCCAGGGGGCGGGGTAGTTTGGGGAAGGGACAGGCCTCAGGAAGAGTGCAGGGAGGCCAGGGTCCCCGAGCACAGTCGAGAGAGCAAGGGGCTATTGGCAAGGGCAGGCGCAGGGCCCGTAATTATACGCCCCAGGAGAATATGGTCCTCCTGGGTGCGATCCGTGACCGGCCCGTCATCCTTGTTGCAAGGGAAGCGAAGCCTGGGCCTAAGGCTCAGGATTGGAAGGAGGTAGTGCAAGTGATGAAGGAGGTGTCCACGGTTCCTAGGGGCTTGAGGTCCTTGAAGCACAGATATGTGGATATCAGGGCCACGGTGAAGAGGAAGATGGCCAGAGAAGCTGAGGGACACAGTGTCATCTATAAGGAGTGGGAGAGGATCACAAGGGACTTTCTAGGACCATCGCCCGCAGCCGCAGCTTCATCCCCGGTGGCCCAGCAGGACCCAGCCTCCAGTTCAGGTGAATATCACATACACCAACATGCCACCACATGTGCATCACACACACTACACATGGTGACCAACAAGGACACTGACATGTCAGCTCCATGGAATTAACAAGGGATAGATGGAAGTGTCATAAAATCCATGAAGCTGACAAATCACTGTCATTCCTGGCCACCCCAAGAGTAATTAAGCAATAAAGTCCATGTACTGGTGCGCCCAATGCAGCCTATGCAGTTACAGACCGCAGAAGAAACACAGACAGTGTTAGGAGCCAGGAGAGGTCAAGACAAGAAACCAAAGAATAGATCCAATCTATCAAATGACAGCTAATGGGAGAATCATCCATGTTCAGGCCTAGATGTCAGATAGTTAGGAGTGAAAACATATCAATGTATTGATCAGCATGCTAATGACATGTACCTTTCTTTTCTCTATTTCAGCATCCAGTAGGAGGTCTGGGTCCAGTGATGAGCCACGAGCAGGGCCTTCATCCCCCGCCTCGCAGGAGACCGCTCAGGGGGAGGAGACTACAGGCTCATCCGAGGGCCCTGGCTCTTCGGAGGGGGAGGTCGTGGTCGTTGACAGCCCCCCTGTCCAGAGCCCGACTGTCCCCCTCCTCCAAAGACTTGCCATCTCGCCGGGGCCCTCAGAAGTAGTGGAATATGCCACAGCTCCTCCTTCCCCACACACTGAGCCACCAGGGACACCAATGTCAGAGACCCTGTCTCCAGCCGAGTCCCAGATCCTCCCCACTCTCTCCCCGCCATCTTCCCACCCGGCCCTGCCAGCAGGACCCCAGCCCTCCCCACCACCAACGACCGAGGCTGCGCTGCTGGAGTTGTTGGCCGTCGTGAGGAGGATTGATGCCAACATCTCTGGCATGAGGCGCAGCCTGGACAGGTGCTTTAGGGAGGAGAGGAGCCATCATCGGAGGCTGGAGCAGCATTTGGTCAGGCTGCTGGGAACGGGGCAGGTCACCAGCCAACAGCAGCCTGGCCCCTCCTCTCCTTCCACCATGCCTCCGCCGCCACAACCACCGTGGTGCCACTACCTCCTCCCGCTCCCCCACCACCAACAAGGAGACGGCGTACGGCCACGGACGAGGCAGGTCCTGTGCCCAGGCGGAGGAGGACCTAGGGGCTGTGGACATAATTATGCCTTCTCAACAGCACTCCTCAGTGACAATCTATTGGTCACAATGCTGACCTCATCTAGCCTGTCTACAGAGTTTTGGATCTTTGCCTATGGGATGGTGATATTTTGTATTCAGATGGCTACCTCCCATCATATGGTCCATGATCCTCTTCTCTGTGGACACGTAGGGTTCGGTTGAACATGCCACCAATTGATGGTCACTGGGGAATGCTGTTGGGAAGGGATGCTGCAGTCCCCTTTTTTTTAGGCCCTTAGATTTTATGTTTTCTCTTTGTTTTTCTTTCCATTTGTTTTGTTTTAGGTACAATTCAGGCCCATGAAGGCATCTCCTGCATCTGCAAGCATTGTGGAGGAATTATATGAGGCGTAAGGTTTTCCCAGTGCCTCTCAGGAAGACATTACTCCAATGACAGCCCCCTCCTTAACATGTAGCTCCCACAATCTTAAAGCTATCATATTGCCAGATATCTCAGACATGATTATTGTTAGCTGAAATGTAGACTAATACCGCTATGGCGGTGGACTTGCAAAGTCTCACAATGGCATGTTAATGACAGCCAGCATTAATATATGCACTAATAAAGCATGTGATCCTGACCTCAATATCGGTCTGAGAACAGATCCTTGGGTCTGATGTAAGAAACAGTGAATGTGGCTGCTGACCTCTGTGTCCTGTCCATATTAATGGGTATTTGCCCATATTACTCATTATCCAGAGACCTACTGTAGCTAATAGTTAGTAATGCTTGCAGATGGGAATCAGGTGAGTTGGTATATTGGTAGAGTATTTAGCACTTTACTGTACATGCATTGTCATTATTTTTTTTTATCCTCCTCCGCCTTTTTTGTTTTTTGTTGACCATTCATTTTTGTGGGCAATTTCACACACCACACTGTATGTGTGAAACTGGATTGGATTACACAGTCCAGAGGTTGAATCATTTGTTCCATTGAGCAGATGCAGACAAGTTGTAAGTGCCATGCACTCTAATGGTTTCTTCAGTTAAATGGAGTGATTTGTGATGATACTTTTTCTCATCATATTCCGGTGGCAGCGGTGTACTGACCGCATGTGACCCTGGTAGGTGCTATGCATCATGCTTATTCTAGAATATTAGATTGACCACTGTAGGTATCCCCTTTTTTTTATTTAGCCCCTTGCTCTCGGGACCCGCCCACACCACACCCATGATATTAATGCACAGTCTTGACCACTGCTGATTGTGGTCTGTGTCCAAAAATAAAGTTTTGTTATACCGTTCTGTGAATGCACAGTCTTGACCACTGCTGATTGTGGTCTGTGTCCAAAAATAAAGCTGTGTTATCCTGTTCTCCCCATGTCGGTGTGTTTTCAATGGTTGGGGTTAGGGGACATCCACATGCATCACATTAGTGTCACATTACTATAGCTGTAAACTAATGAGACTAGTTAACCTGCAATAGATCCATACATACTAAGAGGAATAATAGTCCTAATAGCATTAGATATCATATAATGCATCTAATTGATCTACAAGCTAGGCATAATAAAGGGTTAATGCACAGGCCAAGTACAATTAGCCGGACTGGGGAGTAGGAACATTCCCCTGAGGGCCTAAAAGGATAATGATAGGTGATACTGCAGTGGGTTGTCAGTTCCTTCTCCAGTGATTTTGGATTTGTCCGTCCATTCAGCTTTCACACGCACTTCCCCAACATCACTTAGCAATCGGAACTAATGTAAATTGATGAATAGCAGAACATAATGGGAGGTCACCAAATGGGAATGAATGGTCATCTTGGCACATGGCCACCAGCAATGGCGTGGGACTTCCTTGGATAAGAGTAATGGCGATTACCCCTGATGAAGGTGAGTTGGCTGGTGCTCATTGTGCCTCTGCAAACCCTCTGTGTGTGTTTGCTGCCCTTGTAGGTGGGAGAGTGACAGCAGAACTGACAACCCACTCCGGTCTCACCAGCATAGGAACCTTGTAAGTAAGCAGTGACAGAGGGTCACAGTCAGACCCGACCAAAAGACCAAACAAGAGGTATTGTGTATTTCAATGAAGCTGTGAGCTATCCCATTAAGGGTCATTGTGGGTGTGAGAGTGAAAGCAGAATGCAGGGCCAAATCTCAAACCACTGGGGAAGGAACTGACAACCCACTCCGGTCTCACCAGCATAGGAACCTTGTAAGTAAGCAGTGACAGAGGGTCACAGTCAGACCCGACCGAAAGACCAAACAAGAGGTATTGTGTATTTCAATGAAGCTGTGAGCTATCCCATTAAGGGTCATTGTGGGTGTGAGAGTGAAAGCAGAATGCAGGGCCCAATCTCAAACCACTGGGGAAGGAACTGACAACCCACTCCGGTCTCACCAGCATAGGAACCTTGTAAGTAAGCAGTGACAGAGGGTCACAGTCAGACCCGACCGAAAGACCAAACAAGAGGTATTGTGTATTTCAATGAAGCTGTGAGCTATCCCATTAAGGGTCATTGTGGGTGTGAGAGTGAAAGCAGAATGCAGGGCCAAATCCCAAACCACTGGGGAAGGAACTGACAACCCACTCCGGTCTCACCAGCATAGGAACCTTGTAAGTAAGCAGTGACAGAGGGTCACAGTCAGACCCGACCGAAAGACCAAACAAGAGGTATTGTGTATTTCAATGAAGCTGTGAGCTATCCCATTAAGGGTCATTGTGGGTGTGAGAGTGAAAGCAGAATGCAGGGCCAAATCCCAAACCACTGGGGAAGGAACTGACAACCCACTCCGGTCTCACCAGCATAGGAAACTTGTAAGTAAGCAGTGACAGAGGGTCACAGTCAGACCCGACCGAAAGACCAAACAAGAGGTATTGTGTATTTCAATGAAGCTGTGAGCTATCCCATTAAGGGTCATTGTGGGTGTGAGAGTGAAAGCAGAATGCAGGGCCCAATCCCAAACCACTGGGGAAGGAACTGACAACCCACTCCGGTCTCACCAGCATAGAAACCTTGTAAGTAAGCAGTGACAGAGGGTCACAGACAGACCCGACCGAAAGACTGAACAGGACATATTCACATACTCCATGTGCCACATATTTGTGTTCCCAAATGTAGATGTGATGAGCAACATGTATACAAAATAACAGGGTTAATATGGCATTATTTGGATGTTTTTGTGTTTTTATGTAATCAGGTAGTGTGTCTTTAATTTTGCTTTATGTAAGCTGCAGCATGGCTTTTCATTCAAAATGTAACAACTAATTGGTTGTATAATGCCTTTGCTTTGGTGGGGGGAGGGGATGGTGAAATCAATTGTAATGGCCTTCCATGCTTTTCCTCTGTTAAACTCACTTTTATATTTTTAAGTTGTCTGTACGTAATGCGTAAACCATTTTACGTGGGTTTTTTGTGCACTTAGCGAATTTGCGAGATACGAGCGTCCGCAAGGAATTCTTTTCCGCTACTTACTACGTATCGCTTATCGGAGGCAAATCTCGGCAAAGTAGTCCGAAATTACGCAAGTCAATCGCAAGTCAATCGCAAGTCGACTCGGATTACGTAAATCGAGTTACGATGGGCATTTGCGAGATACGATTTCATCCGCAGCTCGAATTTAATAGGGCCCAAAGTATCTATTTTCCAATTTTTTCTTTTTTTATTATACTGATTATTACTGATGCTTAAACTAGTCAAAGAATGATCTGACCATGAAACTGATATTTTATCAGCTGAATGAGTAATGTTGAAAACTATAGTATCTGTAAAAAAAATAATCAATTCTTGAGTAAGAATTATGTCTCTTGTCAAAGAAAGTGTAATCTCTACTCTCTGGGTTAAATAATCTCCATGTATCCAATAAATCATAATTTAGTATTTCTTTATAGAATTTCTGAGCTGTATCATTTATAGTTCTATCTGATTTACGTGTTTTTTCTGATGATCTATCATTTTTAGGGTCAATAATCATATTATAATCCCTGCATATTATCATTGCTCATTTTGTCTCCTTATATGCTATTTTAACATCTTTTTCAGAAAGTTTATTTGTTTCTTATTGGGTAAATAGAGACAAGATAGGTTTGGTGGCTCTAGACGTAATTGGGTATAATGACCTTCTACTTAGGGTGCCACTAAGGGTCAGAAATGCATGATAAACAATGAAAGAGAAAAAGGGGACCCTTTTAATAGTGCACACCTATGAATCTCAACAATGTAAGAGACCCAGTTGATTAAAACTTAGCTTTTAATAAATTACTTAAAAATAGATGCTACAAAAGCTAAAAATTCAGACGCTGCAAATTAGAACAGGAGGTGGGAAAGGATATCGAGATATAATTTGACTGGACTTATTAAAATGGGCGTTAGTACTACTTTAAATGTCTCAAAAGTGCTATAATAAAGTGCTATAATAAGGTGCTAGTTGTGCATACAAAACGTTCAGTGTTTTGCACTGTTAAATAAATGAAAAAAGTGTATTACATATATCTTATGCTAAGTTGAATACGATTGTATTGATAAAGTGCTATATTGTGCTATATTGCGGGAGTATAAAACTGCCTCATATTTTGCTTCAGTATATCCCTTGTAATATTCCTCGTGGTTCCCTATTATTTAACTCCTGTTAGGAGTAACTAGATGATTTATGACCTATATCTGGTTCTTGTCTTTGTTCTTTTGTATAAAGCTGTGTCCCTGACACTCTATATCTCTCCTATAGCGTGGAGATCGCGGTTAGGACGCCTCGCGATGACATCACTAAGACACGCCTCACGTTTCTGCGTCTCTCCCGATGCATGTTTCTCAATTTCCTCAGGGGTTACCGCCATGACACTCAGACTTCCCTATTTATAGTCTCTGTTGTCATGGGAACCGATATTAGGTTAAAATCAACGTTTACTTATTTTTAAAAAAGCTTAAAGAATCTCTAAACATTAAAAGCTGCAAACTCTCATATTATATAATTCTTAACCTTAAACTTAGACTTGCTATATTTTAATAATGTATCACTACATCTTATATTGTTACTATAGCTCTCCACATTATTATTATTTAAATCTTGAGAATCATTTTGTATATATACATATATGTTATTACTGTATCAAAGATTTTAAATAATATCTTTCATCTTGATATCTTATTTAAAAGATCTTATTAGATCTCCTTAATAATAAGGTTTCCATGTGTTTCTTAAGATGTAAATATATTGTTGTAAATTAGCAAAATTCAACTCAACCCCATCTATCAAAATTCGCAAAATGAGATAGATGGGGTTTAGTTGAATTTTGCTAATTTACAACAATATATTTACATCTTAAGAAACACATGGAAACCTTATTATTAAGGAGATCTAATAAGATCTTTTAAATAAGATATCAAGATGAAAGATATTATTTAAAATCTTTGATACAGTAATAACATATATGTATATATACAAAATGATTCTCAAGATTTAAATAATAATAATGTGGAGAGCTATATCTGTGTTGGTAGAAAGTGTATTTTTGCTATCACATCTCTTGGCACAGTACTTCCTAGAAGTGATGGAAGTGGTAGTCTATAGACAGAGTAATTTTTTTAATCTTTCTGTAGTATAGAAGGATCTAAGATTCCAAAAAATTTAGTCTTCTAAATTTTGTTTTTTTTAATTTAATTCACATACTGTTTTTCTAGACTTGAAGTGTATGTTATCAAATTATTATGATCCACTATTAGATTATCGATTTTGCTTTCCAATTTGTTGGTTCTAGATCCAATTTCATTTATAATCTTTGTGTTCTCAGTACTTTGTTTTTTAAATTCCTCTGCAAATAATAATTTCATTTTTGAAATAGTAATAATTTCATCCTGTTCTATTCGTATAGTTTTGTTGATTTATTAGTCAGAGGAACTTGTTATATTCTGTTTATTGACAGGTTCGCTCATTATTTGTTCTGATATTGAGTTCTCCATAAATTCTCCTTTTTTTATTGGCAAAAAAAATTGATGTGACCTCTGAGATCTTTTTTTTTTTATCTTTAATTCTTGATTTAGAAGCCATCATTGTTGATAACACAATTTAATGATTTACCAGTGATTTAGCTTTATCTTTTATTTGAATTGACTACTTTACTAAACAGAAAGCTTATTTATGGCTCAAAACACACTTTCCATTTCTTTTTAACATACTGTATAAAGAAGTTAGTTTGTATCTATTAGTGGTCCTCAAGGAATATGCTTCCACTATTATATCGGAAACTGTCCTTTTATTTACAATGAATGGTATTATTATATGTTGTCCTTTCATAAATCGAGAATTGTGTGTTCAATCATCCATTCTAGAAATCGCTTAGAACTTATCCTACAACCTACCGCTGTTCTTTTATTTGTAGCAGAGGTTCTTTGCAGGAGATGTAAATTCACCTTTAATGAGAGTGAAATAATTGTATTCTCTATTATAGAGTCTTTCTTGTCTTAAACAGATTTTAGTATTTTATGACTTTGATATTTAGTTATATTTTGTTCAATGTGTTTCTCTTAAATGAATAAAAATGCTGTTGTAATTGGCACTATTTGTAATCCTTCCATATATTGCTCATTCCTTATGATCTGATTATATTCATTTATATCCACTTCCATAAAAAGCATCTCTATAAATTTTATATGAATAACTGTTTCAACGGTATGGCGATTTTTATTCATTCATATACTGAACACCCATCGCCCTCCAAGATGTCAAATAGCACATACTTCAATATGCTACTATGTAGCTATCTCAGCCAATTGTCCAGTAGTCTCTCACATGCAAAATCTTAACATTTTCCAGTATATGTATATATATATATATATTTTTTTTTTTTATCACAAATATGTTGTTTCCATCTTTGTTATGAGTAGATAGAGTTAAGTGTATGTCCCCCCCTTCCCTTCATTTCCTTTTTTCTTTTAAACTTTGATTGTCATTCTTCCCCTGTTTGTTCTCTATTTGGGAGTAATATGTTATGGTTTAGCAGTCCTCTCACACCATGCCGCCCTGCAATGCGAGAGAGCTGCAATATTTCTTCCAGAAACAGTCTTTCCCCACGCAAATTTACAGTTAGCTGGAATTCAGGGGACTTTTTAGGAGTATGATCCCCCTAGTGGCGTATTCTTGGTGTAGTACGGCTCTCCTTGCGACCTATGGGCGCGTCATGCATCCTGCACGCTCATTTCCGGGTTACTTATCATGTCTTCAATGTCTAGTCCCTTAAATCTGTTCCTTTCCTTCCACTGCATATTCACAGGGAATTTTATTTATTTTGTATCTGCTCGGTCTTAGGATTTTGACTATTTTTTCAATGTAATTCTTAACTTTGTAATAAGAAGCTCATGGTCTGATCGGCAGTCATTTCCAGTATTTTGTTTTTACTGACTGTATAGAGCTACTGTCATTTCGCTACAAAGTATATAGTCAATCTGATTTCTATGTTGTCCATTTGTAGAGTCTTTAGAGGCTGTTGGAAGAGGGTGTTGCTATGACCAGATAATTATCTTGACAGAATTCTACTAATCTCTGACTTGCTTCATTTTATGCTCCAAGGCCAAACTTGCCAGTTATTCCAGGTATATTTTGGTTCCCTACGTTAGCATTCTAATCTTTCTCTGATGAGAGTAACCTCCTTTTCTTGGGGTTAAATCTATGACATGTTGAATATCTTTGTAGAACTGGACAACTTCAGCTTCCACGTTTGGATCATAGACTTAGTGATCTAAGTCTATGATCCAAACGTGGAAGCTGAAGCTGTTATATTAAATGGCTTGCCTTGAATTTAAATTGAAATAATTTCGTCATTTATTGGGTTGTAACCAGGCACTGCTTTGACCACTCTTCAATTGACTATGAGGGCTACTCCACTTCTTCTGCAGTATTCTCGACAACAGTAGACGATCTGGTGTTTGTCTGTTGTGAAATGTCCCATTCTAGTCCATTTGAGTTTATTAGTTCCAAGGATATCAACGTTTAACCTTGTCCTCTCATGTCTCATGTCTGACTACATCTAGTTTACCTTGGTTCATAGTTCTAACATTCCAGGTTCTTATGCTGAATTGTTCTTTTCAGCCCCAAACTTTCCTTTACCCTCCAGACACCTTCGCACCTGGGTTTCCTTTCGGCTTTGGCCCAGCCACTTCATTAGATCTGGTGCTACTTGTACTCGTCCCTTCTCTTGCTCAGTAATGTGCTAGACACCTTCTTACCTGAGGGGCTCATCTTCTTGTGCCACAGTGTTATGTCTTAGGTTGTGCTTGTCAATAAAGTAATTTTATAAAGTTATCTTGGCAAAGCTACTGGAGTGTGTTTCCAGTTTCTTCTCCACTGGACAGGGATTTGTCTGACTTCTCTGCTATGACCTGCCCATCTTTGGTGACCTTACATGAGCTCACAGCTTCATTGAAGTACAAAAGCTCTCTACGACAACAAGTTAGTGATCCATATGGGGAAACTCATTTTACACTCATGAAATGTATTCATCACTTGTGATTTTTCATTACAATATCTCTTAAAACCAACACAGTAATATGAATATGTATTACAACAAGATCATAACATAATAAGATGCTAAATATGATTCACTAATAATTTAAGTTTGAAGTGGCTTACATACAGAGATACAAAAGGGGGACACAGATATCACATATATAGTTGTGAGCATACAAGTTTTTGCGAACGATTGCGAAGCAAGGGCCGCGGCTCGCGCAGAGAGGGTCGCTGTTGATGGGAAAATTCTCTAAGCGAGAGAAAAAGTGGCCACCGAAAAAAACGAAGACGAGGTTACGGCAGTCTTAAAACGCAAAACATCACCAAACACCTACGGATTTGCCGAAAAACACCTACGAGATTAGAAAACAAGGACGCAACCCGCGCAACACCAAAAACATTACAAACACAAGAAATACAAACAATAAACACATAAAAAGGTTACTCACAGCAAGGGGGGACAGCAAGGGCAGAGGACCTCTGCAAGTAAAGTTACACCTTCATTTAACCACAAATTTCGGAGTTTAGAGACCCAAAAATCACTTAAGCGAGAGAAAAAATGGCCGCCGAACTAAACGAAAACGAGGCTAAACGTCCCTAAACACGCAAAACACCACCAAAAACCTACGGATATTCCGAAAAAGCCCACCAAACAGCTTCGCATATTCCGAAAAACTTGCACGACATAGAAAACTAATATTGCGAAAAACTCGCACGACATAGAAAACGAACAACGCTACATCAGCCACATTATATACACCAAACACCCTTAGCTCACTTACACTTTCATTGCCATCATTTTTTGACTGGCAATATTCTAGTCACATATATAGTTGTGAGCATGCGATATGACGACTTTAGGCCCGCATATGCAGACCCTCGCAAAGCGAGGGGCCGCATTTTCAGAGGTGGAGGCTCTTTGGCGCTTCAAACTCAGTTACAAAAACCCACACAAGCGGCACAACCGCGGACTTACAGAAAAATAATACAAGTCGCAAAAATACGACCTTAACTGCAGAACCGCACGCACAAAAAAACATTAAAAACACAATAAATACACACAAAAAATACATAAAAAGTTTACCCACAGCAAGGGGGGGCACCAAGGACCTCTGCAAGTGAAGTTACACCTCCATTTAAGTCCAAATTGATGCGTTTAGACACACGAAAATCCCCTAAGCGAGAGAAAAAATGGCCACCCAAAAAAACGACACCGGACCGCCTGGACACCTATAACTTACCCAAGAAAGGATCCGAGATAAGCTCGGAAACCCGCATTAACCCCACATTAACCCTCGCAGTGGGGGATCGGGGACCCCCTCTGCAAGGAAAATTAAAAATTCCCGCCTTACGGGTCCTTAAAGAGCCCCATCAACCCCTGAAAAACCCTGTCACTTATGGGAGTCAATACAGACCCCCATAAGCCCTTCATGAAACCTGTCACTCATGGGAGTCAGTACAGACCCCCATAAGCCCTTAATTATCCCTGTCACTCATGTAGGTCAATACAGACCCCCATAAGTACTTAATTAATCCTGTCACTCATGGGGGTCAATACAGACCCCCATAATACATATAATTAACCCTGTCAGTTATGGGGGTCAATACAGACCCCCATAAGCACTTAATTAACACCATCACTCATGGGGGTCAATAGAGACCCCCATAAACACATAATTAACCCTGTCACTCATGGGGGTCAATACAGACCCCCATAATACATATAATTAACCCTGTCCCTCATGGGGGTCAATACAGACCCCCATAATACATATAATTAACCCTGTCACTTATGGGGTCAATACAGACCCCCATAAGTACTTAATTAACACCGTCACTCATGGGGTCAATAGAGACCCCCATAAACCCATAATTAACCCTGTCACTCATCGGGGTCAATACAGACCCCATAATACATATAATTAACCTTGTCACTCATGGGGGTCAATACAGACCCCCATAAGCACTTAATTAACACTGTCACTCATGGGGGTCAATACAGACCCCCATAAGCACTTAATTAACACTGTCACTCATGGGGGTCAATACAGACCCCCATAAGCCCTTCATTAACCCTGTCACTCATGGGGGTCAGTATAGACCCCCATAAACACATAATTAACCCTGTCACTCATGGGGGTCAATACAGACCCCCATAATCACTCAACACCGTCACTCATGGGGGTCAATACAGACCCCCATAAGCACTTAAATAACACTGTCACTCATGGGGGTCAATACAGACCCCCATAAGCCCTTAATTAACCCTGTCACTCATGGGGGTCAATACAGACCCCCATAAGCACTTAATTTAACACTGTCACTCATGGGGGTCAATACAGACCCCCATAAGCCCTTCATTAACCCTGTCACTCATGGGGGTCAGTATAGACCCCCATAAACGCATAATTAACCTTGTCACTCATGGGGGTCAATACAGACCCCCATAATCACTCAACACCGTCACTCATGGGGGTCAATACAGACCCCCATAAGCACTTAATTAACACTGTCCCTCATGGGGGTCAATACAGACCCCCATAACCCCTTATTTACCCTGTCACTCATGGGGGTCAATACAGACCCCCATAAGCCCTTCATAAGCCCTTAATTAACCCTGTCACTCATGGGGGTCAATACAGACCCCCATAAGTCCTTCATTAACCCTGTCACTCAAGGGAGTCAGTACAGACCCCCATAAGCCCGTAAATATCCCTGTCACTCATGGGGGTCAATACAGACCCCCATAATACATATAATTAACCCATTAACTCATGATGGTCAATACAGACCACCATAAGGCCTAAATTAACCCATTAACTCATGATGGTCAATACAGACCCTCATAAGGCCTAAATTAACCCATTAACTCATGATGGTCAATACAGACCACCATAAGGCTCTATTTAACCCCATCAGTCCCATAAGGGTATATTATTACCCTTATGGGGCTGTTACAACCCAACATTAACCGCATAAGTGCCATGACG
The DNA here is from genome assembly GCA_027410445.1 of Discoglossus pictus. Lineage (NCBI taxonomy): Eukaryota > Metazoa > Chordata > Amphibia > Anura > Alytidae > Discoglossus > Discoglossus pictus. Next base: position 3,320,752 of record CM050173.1, read on the forward strand.
ATCCTCAAGGACCATCATGACACTAAGTATAAACACTACTCTGCACTATAGCCTCCCAATAAAACATTACATCTAAACTAACCACCGTCTACGCTAACCTATTAACACCTACACTACCTACCTACCCTACCTACCTATCCCCTAATAACCCCCCAACACTCATATTACAGAAAATTAAAAAAAATCAAGTCACCAAAAATAAAAAAAAATCTACATTACAGAAATTAAAAAAACCTAACTCACAAAAAGTAAAAAATGGAACATTAGAGAAAATTTTAAAATACATTACAACCCCACCCCCCACTACAGAAAAAAAAAAAAACATTACACACCTGAAAAGGAAATACATATAACACATACAATACAATAAAATACATACAATACAAATTAAATGAAATACAATACAATACCCCCCAATCTAGCTAATATACAATAAATCCTATATATCTAAAATACATCAGCCAATCTATCTAATATGCAATACATCCTATCTATCTAATATACACCCCCCCCCCCCCCCCCCCAATCTATTTTTTTCTAGAGCGCGGATTGTTCCAGTGCCCAGCCGGGACAGAAGAGGAGGAGGCCGGGACATCGCGGGGAAGTAAGTACACTGTATATTATGTTTATTTTACTTTGTTTTTATGTTTATGTATGTTGTAGTCATGTAATGTTTTTTTTCAACAGGGGCCGAGCCGGAGAAGAAAAGAAGAAGGACGGGGACATGCTGGAAAGGTGAGTAGAATATTTAGAATGTTTATTTATTTACTGTAAATGTTGCACTAATTTTTTTTTTCCCTAGGTGGCTGATCTGAAGGGACATCTGCAAGTGGTCTTAATTATTTTATTTTAGCTTACAATTAGGGTTTTTTAGATAGAGATAACATTTATTCTATGTTAGATAGGGAATTTATTTTAGATAAATAGGATGTATTTTATATTAGATAGATTGTGGGATGTATTTTAGATAGATAGGATGTATTGTATACTAGATAGATTCGGTGATGTATTGTATTTTATTTGTATAATCATTTTTTCTCTCTCTTCCGGTGGGGGGTGGGGGGGTTTGACGTTGTAATCTATTTTGTTATTTTCTGTAATGTTCCCTTTTTTATGTTTTGTGACTTAGGTTTTTTTTATTTTATGTAATGTAGATTTTTTATTTTTGGTGACTTTAGTTTTTTTTTCCTGTAATTAGAGTGGGGGGTTATTAGGAGGTAGATAGTGTAGTGTAGGTGTTAATATGTTAGTGTAGAGGGGAGCTAGTTTAGATGTAATGGGTTATTGGGGGGCTATAGTGCAGTGTAGTGTTTATACTTAGTGTCATGAGGGTACTGTAGAACCCTCATAGCACTTATGGGGTAATGTTAGGCTTCTAACTGTCCCATGAGGGACTTTAAATACCCTTATGGGACTAATAGGGTTAAATAGAGGCTTATGAGGGTCTGTTGTGCTTACACTTTCATGGATGACCCGCATGGCACTTAGAGTGTTATTACATGCGTTCATTAGTGTGTTAGAGGGGTCTATATAGTTGAGGCACACAGTACATTCACATTGTGTGACAAACAGCATTTCAACACTTTTTTATTGCCCCGTCATTTTTGACGGGCAAGTCGTTAGTGTATAAATAAATGTCACATAATAATGGAATATTATTATCATCAAGTCCTGTATGATTGATAACATAGGTCTTAGAATAGATATTAGGTCATTACGTAAAGCTCAAGATTTTGCTATGTTAGCTAGAAATCATTTGGAGAACCCTGAGGGCAAGGAACAAAATAGACAATATATTATCTTGCCTCTCAAAAGCATTTAGTACATTTAGAACTTTGTTTCCCAGCAAGTAGGAATCTTTCAACACATATCAGGAGGGTCATCACAAGAGGAGTCCCCACTGCCAGCTCTACACGATGGGTTTTCCATTCTTTGGAAGTCAGATAGAGAAAATCATATACCGAGGAACATCTGACCACAGTAATGAGTGAGATTACTATCAATGGGGAAGCACCAGGGAACCTCGCAGTGTTTACCAGATCTTATCTCTGGAATTATCAATAAGAATCGCAACATCTATATTTCATACGTGGATCTCATCAAAACTGTTTGCACGATCAGATAGATGGGCCACAACATCAATGAGGTGTTTATTGTGGCCATTCAAACTAGTGAATGGAGCCCTAGGAGAGATGCAGTTGCAAAGCCCAGCAATCTGTGCTCTCCACCTATCTCTCATCAGCTATAAGTGGAGAAAGTAGATAAGTTATCCACCATCAGCATAACCATTCATATACATCAAAAGAGTATATTGAAATCTTTAACCACATAAAGCCTGATTTCTGTGCTAAATAGGATGTGATCACTTCCACAGCCATTCTTTTGTTTTTCCACAAAATCAATATAATGGCCCCAACAGCTTCTTCCAGTTAGACAACATATAGTAAGTTCAGTAAAATACAGCAAAGTCATTGGGAACACAAAGCCATGGGGGGTTGTAGTGGCTCAGAGACAAATAAAACTCAGCCCCAGATTCCAAAGACCAACAATGTGTTATGAAGGCAAGGCCTGCATAGTCCAACAAGGCTATGGGGTTAATGGTACCTGATATCTCAGTCTATCCTTATTACCATACTGAATGTGTTCTGCAACCATGACCATATCTCCAGGCTCCAGATCCTTGGTGTCTGTGAGTTTGTCCAAATCTTCATGGGGCAAAAAGGGGATATTTCATGGACAAAAGTCAGGATTGGGGCATCTAGGACAAGAGATCACAGAGAGCAGATTACTGCAGATGACTGTCTGGGCCAACAGTAACACCTTCTTCTTCCATATTCTTTTTACCAAATACGTTTGAGATGTACTTTTCTATTACATTTTCCTTTTTTTTTTTTTTTTTTTTTTTTAAGAACCATTTGTCCCATATTTAGACTATGTTCATTTGAAGAACTAGACTTTATGATGGATTTTTTGTGTAAGTAATTGAAACATTATCTTCATCTAAGGCTTGCTATAAATATGGGACTTTGGTTCTAGTGCATAACCTTGTTTCCTGTTTCAGTCATACTTTTTAAACCGCTTGCGTCTATGGTCTCAAAAACTGAACCTTAATTTACACTCAGAATGTAACACTCTGGTCAGCTAACTTCTGAGGACCTGACGTACAGATGACTTAGAGCCACATTCAATTGCAAGCTCGCAACTCGATCGATGTAGGCCGTAATTCTGTGGATGTGTTGTGGGCTCCCGTTCGTCTCTGATTGTGATGCTATAAATTAAGCAAGCCTGTAACCTGCCATTTCGGATCAGCCAATAGAAAATTAGGCAGAGTCATTATTACGGCAGTAAAATCAATTAATGTCAAGCAATTAGGTCCCATATGCTATCAGACTTGCAAACCCTTAAAATACAGAATTATGAAAATGAATGCTGATACTTTTCTAGTCCATATGGGTGGCCTGATATGTATTAACTTATTGTATTAACTTTATTTGCTTTTACAGTGCTACAAATAGGTGTTTAACCCCCTTGCGGGTCCTCTCTAGCACTCGTAAGATTTTCTCCTTCTTTTGCCATTTATGGGTGTGAAAACATTTGCGGGCTTGGGGAAATTGAGCAATTGAATAGTGATTTGCGATTTTAGCCATTGTAACTCTTGTGAAAGTGAAAGAACAAAGGCTTCGGGAGGCAGTAAGTTACGGGTTTAACCATCGCCATTTTTTCCAGGCCTTAACACGTAAGCCGCTTGAAGCCCACAAAAAGACGTCAATTAAATATCAAATTAACTTGCGACCTCAATTATGGGTTACCAGATCACCTGAAACCTCAATTGAATGGGGGCCTTACTTACTTAAATCATAACTTTTCTTTAGAAATGACACTGTTTATAATAGAAGATCTGAGACATGATGTGCTTATTTACCTTTATCTATCACCTAATGAATGTGTTATCATTTATCTTGTACCCAACTGCATTTAGATTGTAAACTCTCTTTTGCAAACTTGGATATATGTTGAATTATAAGGTGGAACATTTGACAAGTTCCATTTTAGTCGACTGATTTTTATGACCTAACATGCAGTTGACTTCCATACTTATTCCTATTAGGACCTGCCTTATAAATGATACCAGCACTCCTTCCGTTTATGAGATCTGAGATATGAGGTGTCTATTTACCTTTAGCACGCAATTAATGTGTTATCATTTCTCTTATACCCAACTGCATCTAAGTTCTATTATATGTTGAATCATAAGGTGGAAGATATCTAATCATTTATACCTGAATGCTGAACACGGCTAAACTCATCATATGATGCTCAACATCTTGGAGAGGATTCCTCACTGTCTACATTTCATTACAATAACCCTTTAAGTGGCAAATTACATTTCAAAAACCCACTAATAATAATTGGTTATGAAATGTATGAAGTAATTTGTGGTTGACATACAGAGTTAAACAGGGGAACCTTTTATGTATAAAAAAGCCACATAGCAATTGAACCCAGGGCAATTAATATTAATGAGTCCTGTATAATTGATTGTGCAGGTCTAGATTAGATATTATCAACATAAGCAAGTGATTTACATGATGGATTTGATCTGACCAAAATAAAGAGTGAGATTGTACCATCTAATGTTGGAGGTGAGTATCCTGCCATTCACCCAAAAAGTGTCTCCAATAATTAGTCCTGGAATCATGAGTGACGTAAATAAGAAGAGATGAATAGAAATGTGGTGGTCATCTTCGTGAAGTAATATTTCTGGCATTTATTTTAGTATTTACTTTAGTGGAGTCCTTGCAGAGTTAGGCACATCTGAAAATGTAATGAGATGAGTCACATTTCAGAAAGAAGTCTGGAATAAAACGTAAAAAGCTTGAGAATCACCAAGAATAACAATTAACCTTCATCTTAAAAGAAGTCACAGGCCTTACTGAGTGGATATGAAAGTTCCCTTTAGATGCGTCTGGCAGATGATTACTATGGTTTGCACAAATGAGACAATAATAGTAGACACAATTATGGATATTTTACAGTTTACTTTTAGCCCAGTGGGTTTCAACAGGAAACTACTGTAAAAAGACTATATTATGTTACAAGTTCAACCTTTTTAGATCTCTTCTACTCCTTTTAATATGTGGACTATTTTACAGTGAAGTTTAGACACAATGTTCCTCTCCTGACCGGTTTTTAGTTCACCTGTAGATGAGGGGCTACAGTAAAATACAGGTAATAAATATTCAGGTACAAAATGGCGGCCACAAAACAAGTATTTACAATTCCCTCCACATAAAGATTTCAAAAAGTGCTTAGAGTCCCTTGGAGCTTAGAGGGACAGTGGCTGACAGATGTGCCTGGCGTGCTTCCATGACAGTCATACTTTTCATGGTATTCAGGAGCAGACAAATAGGACTTATACTAAGTATACTAACAAGCTGCCTTCTGCTGAGCATGTGCTGAGTGGTGTCAAATACTCTAATATTATCTGAAGTGACAAACAAAATCCCCCTCTCCATTCAACCCCAGGATAGATAAAAATCCAAGATTGCCTCAGGTCTTGCATCCTCTGACTCCAATGGGAGAATTTACATTTTTATCTATACAGCATCTAGTTGCTTAATAAATCTGGGTAAGAAGCTTATTAAATTACTTGGAGTTGTCTTCTGGTGATCTACTGAGGACCCCCTAGGTGCAGAGGGGAATAGGTATATGTATTCATTTATTTTGTGAGCATGTCTACAGTGCCAACACATGAGAAGAAAGTTCCTCGTTCTCCATATCCTCGATAGCATAAATTGGACAGTCCATGAAACTTTCACAAGGTGCAAAATATTTAAATACTAAGTTGCACTTAATAGGTAAATAGGAAATAGAAATCCATAATCACATGTTTTATTTTAACCAAAAAATCTATTAAATGCAAATAGATATATAAAGGGAGTTAATGCCCACAGAGCACAGTTTAGCTGGTCCTAGCATGGAGGGTGGAGCTGGGGCTAGTGAGGATGTCCTGGGAGGTAGCTGGGTTACAGTTACAATGGGAAGCAGAGGAAACAGGAGGAGGCGGGCCAGTTCTGAGTTGGCAAGCACCAACAGATTTGCCAGATTGAGTGAAACTGTTGGGGATGTCCATTTAGGAATAGCAATGCCAGATAGAACTGTTCCCTCTAACAGTCGGGAGAACAGTTCTACTGGAGGACTGGGAGGGCAGCATAGGCAGATCAACAACCAGGTTTTGGTGGTTGGGGACTCTATTATTAGGAAGGTAGACAGGGTGATTTGTCACCCAGATCCAAGCAATCGAACAGTTTGCTGTCTCCCGGGTGTTCAGTTCGGCATGTTGTGGCTCGGGTAGATAAATTATTGGGAGGGGCTGGAAATGAACTGTCAGTCTTGGTACATATTGGTACCAATGACAAAGTTAATGGAAGATGGAGTGTCCTAAAGAATGATTTCATAGAACTAGGTAATATGCTGAAGGCAAGGAACTCCAAGGTAGTATTTTCTGAGATACTACCAGGGCCACGTGCTAGCCCAGGAAGGCAGAAAGAGCTTAGGGAGGTTAATGCATGACTAAAAATGTCGTGCATTAAGGAGGGGTTTGGGTTTTTAGAGCACTGGGCTGACTTCTCACTTGGGTACAATCTCTATAGAAGGGATGGATTGCACCTTAATGATGAGGGAGCTTTTGTGCTAGGGGATACGATGGTATAACGGCTGGGGGAGATTTTAAACTAGTAGGTGGGGGGACGAAATAGAAGTAATGGGGTAGAAATTATAGAGGGGGAAAGGAATGCATTAACTAGTCATGGGGATGGAGATGGGGGAGGGTCAGTACAGTCAATAGGGAGGTATTGCTAAGTAACTCAACTACAGTGGCAGGCACTTCAGAACTACAGATTCATAACAAGGTGTATGCTTGCTAATGCCAGAAGCTTGCCAGGAAAAATGGGGTAGTTAGAATTATTAGCAGTTAATGACAAATGGGATGTAATAGGCATTACTGAAACGTGGTGGGATGAATCTCATGACTGGACTGTTAATCTGAATGGTTATAATCTATTTAGGAAAGATAGGGGGAATGGTAAAAGAGGATGAGGGATTTGTCTGTATGTTAGGCCTGAATTTAAGCCTATAGTCAAAGAAGATATTTATGGTGGAACTAGCAGTAATATAGAATGTTTGTGGGTAGAGTTCAATAGTCGAGCAGCAAATTCTGAAAGAATATTAGGAGTTTGCTAGAAATCCCCAAATATAATTGAAAGTGAGGAAATGCAATTCTTGTTACAGATTGGAAATGCAGAGAAGCATGGGCAAGTTCTAATAATGGGAGATTCGAATTACCCTGAAATAAACTGTATAAATGAGACCAGCAGTTCGGGGGGGGGGGGGCAGGTTCTTGAGTACACTCAGAGATTATTATCTGGCTCAGGTTATACAAGGACCTACTAGAAATGAGGCTATCTTGGATTTAGTTATCACAAATAATATTGATATAGTATCACCTGTTGAAATAGGGCCACCTTTGGGAAACAGTGGTCACTACACAGTCTCATTTGAGATTTAATTAAAAAGACATAACTGTAAGGGGCTAACGAAAACTCTTAATTTTAAAAGGACAGATTTTAACGGTCTAAGGGCAGCAATACAATGTATAGACTGGGACAGAAAACTGACAGGTAAAAATACTGAACATAAATGGGCAACATTTACATCCTTACTAAATAAACATGCTTATCACCATATACCACGTGGAAATAAAAGTAGAAGGAGTAAATCACAACCCATGTGGCTTAGCAATGAATTCAAGATGAAGATGAGGAGTAAAAAAAACAAGAATTTAAATTATACAAACAAGAGCGGACAGAGACTGCTTTACGCAAGTACAAGGAAATCAACAAGGCTTGCAAAGGGCTATTAGACTGGCTAAAGTCGAAAATGAAAAGTTAGTTGCAAGACTAACCCTAAAATATTTTTTAAATATATTAATGGGAAGAAGGCCAGGAAGGAAGCTATAGGAACATTACAATGTGAACCAGGCCATCTGATAATTAGTGACCAGGAAAAGGCAGATTAACTAAATAGGTTCTTTTCTTCGGTATACACAAGGGAGGTACATTCCCCAAATAACTGGTTAACACTGGAAGAAATCCAAAAGAGGTTGAATTTATTTTTATTTTTTTCGGTATACACAAGGGAGGTACCTTCACCAAATAACTGGTTAACGCTGGAAGAAATCCAAAAGAGGTTGAAAATTTTGTTTTTTTTAATAAAGCCCCAGGTCCTGATGGAATACATCCAAGGGTACTGAGGGAACTGGGCTCTGTAATAGCAAAACCATTATATCTAATTTTTCAAGATTCACTCATCTGGTAGAGACCTGGGTTGACTGAAGGCAGAGGTGATACCTATATTTAAGAATGGAGCAAGAGCAAATCTGGGGAATTATAGACCGGTGAGTCTCACTTCAGTAGTGGGTAAGCTTTAAGAAGGGTTAATAAGGGATTACATATATAGTTGTGAGCGTACGGGCTGTTGCTCACGCTTGCAGGCTCGCGTTCGCGAGGGCCGCGAGCCGCGGCCCTCTAATAGCGAGGGCTGCGGGCAAGGGCCTCAGTTTCTCTCCATCCCAGCAACTGAGGCCCTTCCCTGCAGCCCTCGCTGCCCTAGCAACCAGCCGGCTTCATGTCTCTAAGGAAGTGATAGGCTGCACAGACTCCAGCATATCACTCTGACGGTGTGGGAGGGGTTTATACTGGGCCCAAGGCCTCGGTGTTTCTTGGCTGCTGTCGCCCGACATTAAGCTCTTCTCCCGGGTGTGGGCTGCGGGCCTCAGTTGCTGGGATGGAGCGCCATCCCAGCAACTGAGGCCTTTGTCCGCAGCCCTCGCTGCCCTTGCCCGCAGCCCTCGCTGCCCTTGCCCGAAGCCCTCGCGCTCCATTTCAGCAACTGAGGCCCTTGCCCGCAGCCCTCGCTGCCCTAGCAACCAGCCGGCTTCATGTCTCTAAGGAAGTGAGAGGCTGCACAGACTCCAGCACATCACTATGATTGTGTGGGAGGGGTTTATACTGGGCCAGAGGCCTCAGTATTTCTTGGCTGCTGTCGCCTGACATTAAGCTCTTCTCCCGGGTGTGGGCTCTGGGCAAGGGCCTCAGTTGCTGGGATGGAGCGCCCTGCACCCCTCGCTACCCTTGCCCGCAGCCCTATACATATATATATATATAATGATGTATTGTGTGTGTAATGTGCAGAGTGTATACATATATATCACATATTATAATTGTCTAACTACGATTCGTCGTCACGCTGCGTTGCGTAGTGCGTACGACTTAGCGATGAGCGCCGCAGGCGCTCATTGCCTGGCGAGCCTCGCGCAGCGAGGCGAGCCGTTAAACCGATCTGTTGCGTAGAGCGTACGACTTAGCGATGAGCGCCACAGGCGCTCATCGCCTGGCGAGCCTCGTGCAGCGAGGCGAGCTGTTAAATCGTAGCACTTTGTCAATGAGCGCCACAGGCGCTCATTGCAGGCGAGCCTAGCAGGCGAGCCTCGCAGCCGTTAAACCGTAGCACTTAGAAAAAAAATACGAGCTGAAAAAAATTACGAGATAAGCGGCGGAACCAAAACACAAAAAACCCCACTAAATACACACTAAAAAATTAAATAAAGGTCACTTACAGCATGGGGAACCAAGCAGGACGTCTGGAAGTGAGTTGGAACTCCAATTTACAGTGATTTAGCCGAGTTACAAAGACCGAAAATCAGCGAGAAAAAAATGGCCGCCGAAAAAAATGAAAACGAGGCTATACTACTACGAACTGCGTAAAACACAGCCACAGACGTATGTGTTTGACAACAACGAGATAAAGGATGCGGATCAACCGCGCAATGAGTAAAAAGACAGTAGCGAGTACATTTTACGAAACGCAATTACAGATTTACGCATTAACACAGATTTAACGACTTTGTCTCGGGCAACATCGGATTTCCCACCTAAACCAACGCATTTGATGAAATATAAGTTGCAAATTACAAAAATAAAAATTTTATAAAATTTTTTTAAAATTTATTTTAAGAAAAAAAAAAAGGGACAAATGTAGCGTCATGTTGTGTGGCAAACAAATTTACTGTTAAACCGTAGTACTTTATCGGGCTTAGCGATGAGCGCAGCAGGCGATCATCGCCCGGCGAGCCGTTAAACCGTAGTACTTTGGCAATGAGCGCCGCAGAAAAAATGCCGAACGAACAAAACAAAAACCAGTCTACAGCACTATAACCACGGAAAACACGTACCGATAATCCGCTAAGACGCATACCACACATTATCCGCCATTTTAGGATAATGCCGAAGTACACAGCTACGTTAACGGTTTCGGATCGCGCACACACACTATTACACTGCACACGTTCTTTTTGTATATTAGATAGATAGGGGGTTGTATTTGATATAGTTAGGATTTATTTTAAATTAAATAGATTGTATGTTAGATAGATAGGGGGTATTTGATTTGGACTATATGTAATATATTATATGTAATATATTATATTTAATATATTATATGTAATATATTATATTTAATATATTATATGTAATGTCATGTATTGTATGTAATGTATGTAATGTATTATATGCATGTATTGTATTGTGTTTATCTGTCTTTCCTTTTCAGGTGTGTAATTTTTTTATTTTCTGTAGTGGGGGGTGGGGTTGTAATGTATTTTTTTGTTTTCTGTACTGTATGTTTTTTGTTTTTTGTAATTAGAGTGTTGGGGGAGGTTTATTAGGGGGTAGGTAGTGTAGGTAGGTAGTGTAAGTGTTAATAGATTAGTGTAGAGGGGGGTTAGTTTAGATTAAATGGTTTATTGGGGGTTATAGTGTAGTGTTTGTAGTTAGTGTCATGATGGTCCTTGAGGACCATCATGGCACTTATGTGGTTAATGTTGGGTTGTAACAGGCCCATAATGGTAATAATATACCCTTATGGGACTGATGGGGTTAAATAGAGCCTTATGGTGGTCTGGATTGACCACCATGAGTTAATGGGTTAATTAAGGCCTTATGGTGGTCTGTATTGACCATCATGAGTTAATGGGTTAATTTAGGCCTTATGGTGGTCTGGATTGACCATCATGAGTTAATGGGGTAATTTAGGCCTTATGGTGGTCTGGATTGACCATCATGAGTTAATGGGTTAATTTAGGCCTTATGGTGGTCTGGATTGACCATCATGAGTTAATGGGTTAATTTAGGCCTTATGGTTGTCTGTATTGACCATCATGAGTTAATGGGGTAATTTAGGCCTTATGGTGGTCTGTATTGACCATCATGAGTTAATGGGTTAATTTAGGCCTTATGGTGGTCTGGATTGACCACCATGAGTTAATGGGGTTAATATTTTGAGTGCGAGTCCTTTCAGGACCTTTACGGTCCTTTGAGGACCCGCGAGGCGGGAAATTTAAAATTGAATTGCAGCAGGGTCACGATCGGTGCCGATCGGGGACCCCGGCTGCAGGGGGTTTATGTGGAGACACTTCGGGGGTCCCGATGGGGACCCCCAGCATAGAGGGGGGTTAATTTTAAGTGCCGCGGCCGGGATTGGGTAATAGTGTGCCGCGGCCCGTTTAAGGAGCCGCGGCGGGGAATTTAAAAGTTTTAAATGCAGAGGGGGGCCTGATCTATGCAGATCGGGGACCCCCCCTGCAATGGGTTTATGTGGGGACACTTCGGGGGTCCAGATGGGGACCCCCAGCATAGAGGGGGGTTAATTTTAAGTGCCGCGGCCGGGATTGGGTAATAGTGTGCCGCGGCCCCTTTAAGGAGCCGCGGCGGGGAATTTAAAAGTTTTAAATGCAGCGGGGGGCCTGATCTATGCAGATCGGGGACCCCCCCCTACAATGGGTTTATGTGGGGACAATTCGGGGGTCCAGATGGGGACCCCCAGCATAGAGGGGGGTTAATTTTAAGTGCCGCGGCCGGGATTGGGTAATAGTGTGCCGCAGCCCCTTTAAGGAGCCGCGGCGGAGAATTTAAAAGTTTTAAATGCAGCGGGGGGGCCTGATCTATGCAGATCGGGGACCCCCCCTGCAATGGGTTTATGTGGGGACACTTCGGGGGTCCAGATGGGGACCCCCAGCATAGAGGGGGGTTAATTTTAAGTGCCGCGGCCGGGATTGGGTAATAGTGTGCCGCAGCCCCTTTAAGGAGCCACGGCGGGGAATTTAAAAGTTTTAAATGCAGCGGGGGGCCTGATCTATGCAGATCGGGGACCCCCCCTGCAATGGGTTTATGTGGGGACAATTCGGGGGTCCAGATGGGGACCCCCAGCATAGAGGGGGGTTAATTTTAAGTGCCGCGGCCGGGATTGGGTAATAGTGTGCCGCAGCCCCTTTAAGGAGCCGCGGCGGAGAATTTAAAAGTTTTAAATGCAGCGGGGGGCCTGATCTATGCAGATCGTGGACCCCCCCTGCAATGGGTTTATGTGGGGACACTTCGGGGGTCCAGATGGGGACCCCCAGCATAGAGGGGGGTTAATTTTAAGTGCCGCGGCCGGGATTGGGTAATAGTGTGCCGCAGCCCCTTTAAGGAGCCACGGCGGGGAATTTAAAAGTTTTAAATGCAGCGGGGGGCCTGATCTATGCAGATCGGGGACCCCCCCTGCAATGGGTTTATGTGGGGACACTTCGGGGGTCCAGATGGGGACCCCCAGCATAGAGGGGGGTTAATTTTAAGTGCCGCGGCCGGGATTGGGTAATAGTGTGCCGCGGCCCCTTTAAGGAGCCGCGGCGGGGAATTTAAAAGTTTTAAATGCAGCGGGGGGCCTGATCTATGCAGATCGGGGACCCCCCCCTACAATGGGTTTATGTGGGGACAATTCGGGGGTCCAGATGGGGACCCCCAGCATAGAGGGGGGTTAATTTTAAGTGCCGCGGCCGGGATTGGGTAATAGTGTGCCGCAGCCCCTTTAAGGAGCCGCGGCGGGGAATTTAAAAGTTTTAAATGCAGCGGGGGGCCTGATCTATGCAGATCGGGGACCCCCGCTGCAAGGGGTTAATGGGGATGTGTATAAGGTGCAGGGGGGAGCCTCACACTGCTGTCTCGGGCTGTTCCGAGGCAGCACGTAGAGGCTTTCGGATCCCTTGCGTGGACTTTTTGTCCACGTAGGGATTCTTACGATATGCGAGACTCATGCATAGATTTAAGGCTACGTAGCTCTCTCTGAGCCTATTCTCGGCCATTTTCTCGCAGTCATATCGCAAAGCAGGCTGCGAGAGATTCGGTACTCGCAAACAGCAGGAAAACTGCCTTTGCGAGATACGATTTCATCCGCAGCTCGAATTTCATAGGGCCCATAGTATTTAAGGTTGAAAAAAGACTTTCAGTCCATCAAGTTCAACCTTTTAAGATCTCCTCTGATCTGCAATATGCGGATTAACTATTAATTCATTAGTTGTTAATTAATTATTAATCAATTATTTAATGTTTTTTTTGTTTTTTTATTATTATTAATTAGCCCAGAGGAAGGCAAATAGAAAAAAAAAAAAAAAAAACACAAGCGAGACTTAGCCAATTGTCTCAAACAGAAATGTAAAAAATGTGGATCAATACTGTCTCTCTAATTATCCATGATAACCCTGAATTCCCTTTTTAATTAGAAATAAATCTAGTCACCTTTTAAAGTTATCTATCGAATCCGCTGTCACCACCTCCTCTGGTAGAGAATTCCACAGATTAACCACCCTTACTGTGAAGAACCCTTTTCTTTCTTTGAGGTGGAATCTTTTTACTTCTAACCTCAAGGGATGTCCTCTTGTCAGCTGAAAACCTCTTGGCACAAAAAGCTCCCCTGACAAATCTTTATACTGACCCTGGCTGTATTTATATAAGGTAATCATATCTCCTCTTAGACGCCTTTTTTCTAGAGAAAATAAGTTTAATTTGGTTAGTCTTTCTTCATAACTTAGCCCCTCCATTCCCCTTATTAGTTTTGTTGCCCTTCTCTGTACCTTTCCCAGCTCTAAAATGTCCTTTTTATGAAGTGGTGCTCAAAATTGTACTCCATATTCCAAATGAGGGCGTACTAGAGATTTGAATAGTGGCAGAATTATATTTGCTTCCCTGGCTTCTATACCCTTCTTAATATATGCTAATATTTTATTTGCGTTTGCAGCTGCTGCTTGGCTTTGAGCACTGTTACCTAGGTGGTTGTCCACAAGCACTCCCAAATCCCTTTCAATATCTGATACACCTAGATTTGCTCCATTAAGATTATAAATTGCATGGCTATTTTTCCTTCCCAGATGCATAACCTTACATTTATTCGTATTAAATCTCATCTGCCATTTAGATGGCCATTCCTAAATTTTATGTAAATCCCCTTGGAGGGAAAGCACATCATTATCTGATTTAATTACCTTGCACAACTTTGTATCATCAGTGAAAATGGAGACCCCATTATATATATATATATATATATATATATAATGATGTATTGTGTGTGTGAGGTGTGTGTGTAATGTGCAGAGTGTATACATATATATATATATATATATATATATATATATAGTAATTTAGTAATTATTAATCCATATAAATATAGATTAATAATGAGTATTGCAATATAATTTGATACCTTTTGTATTGGACAAACGTTATATTTATAATGACGAGCTTTCGAGAGGCTTAACCTCCCTTTATCAAGTCTCAAGCAATACTACATGAGATGGAACCCTCAGTTTGAATAATAACAGCAGATGCAGAGAGAGTGGAAACAGCATCTGACATCATCAGGTAAATTCAAATATGGGGAATAAACACAACATAGCAAAGGAAACATATATACACATATTAAATACACATATACATCAATATATACATGAAAAAGCAGAGCACTGTAGTCCACGGTGATATCTTTCCTGTTGGACAAACACCTCACTAAGAGTGCTAAGTCTGTTATTGTAGAAAAAGAAAAAAAATCACATGAAATTCTGATAATGTGTTAGAAAGCCCAAATCTATATTAAGTCCTGTGTTTTTAGAGTTGAAGAATGTAATCATCTTTATTTCAAATGCTTTTCTCTCTTGGATGCTTTTAAATTTTCCTCTGAGTATTTTGACTTTTAAGTTTTGGATGGAGTGATCATTCTGGCTAAAATGGTGTCCTACTGGGCTACAATAACTGTCTTCATTATGTTTTCTTATTGAATGCCTGTGTAAATTCATCCTTAAATGCATTTTTTGGCCAGTTTCTCCAATGTAACAGCCTGTGTCACATAAAGTGCATTGTATCATATAAACCACATTTGACGATGTACATGAATATGATCCTTTGATGTTATAGGTTTTGTTGTTATGTGTGGCTGTATCATCATTATAAATGTGTTGGCATAATTTACAGGCACGTTTGTTACAAGGTTTAGTTCCATTTTTTGTATTCAGTTGTTCATTGGCCAATTTTCTGCTGACAAGTTTTTGTTTCAGGTTTGGTGGTTGTTTAAATGCAAGGATGGGAGGTTTTGGGAATATATTTTTTAATTCATTATCTTCAATTAGTAATGGTTGTAAATCTTTAATTATTTTCCGAATTTTCTCTAAAATTGGATGGTATGTGGTCACTAGAGGTATACGTGAAGTAGTTTCTTTTGTTTTGTAGTTTAATAGTTGTTCTCGGGGTATTTTGATGGCAGATGATATTTTTTGGGTAATAATACGGGGTTTGTAACCCTTTTGTTTGAAAGATTCAGACAGAGTTTTTAAATTTTTATCACGGTCTCCAGTGTTTGAGCAAATCCGATGGTATCTAATAGCTTGACTATGGATGATGGCTTGTTTGGTGTGGGAGGGATGGAAACTGGAGCTGTGTAGGTAATTACATCTGTCTGTAGGTTTCCTATATATAGATGAGTGGAGAGTGCCATTGGTGATGGATATAGTAGTGTCTAGAAAGTTTACCTGTTCTGTGGAGAAATCCATTTTAAGTTTTATAGATGAATGGAAGGCGTTGAATGAATTATGAAAGTCTCTGAGTTTGCTTTCTCCTTCTGTCCATATGATGAACAGATCATCTATGTAACGGTAGTATTTGTATGGTTTGTAAATGGATACAGATAAGAATGTTTCTTCTAGATTGGCCATAAATAGATTTGCATATTGTGGAGCCATTTTGGTACCCATGGCAGTCCCCATCATCTGTAGGTAGGTATCTTGGTTAAAAGTAAAATAGTTGTGGGTAAGGATATATTCTATTAGTTTAACAATAACATCAGGGCCATATTTATTGTTTTGCTTGTTTGTTGAAAGAAACCTAAAGCATGCCTCAGTGCCATCTTTGTGTGGGATATTACTGTAAAGAGACTCTACGTCCATGGTAACAAGTAGTGTGTTAGCAGGTAGGCCTTTAATCTGACTGAGTTTGTTGAGAAAGTCAGTGGTGTCCTGTATATAGCTACTGGTGTTACTAACTAATGGTTTAAGGATGTTTTCAACAAATCCAGATATCTGTTCAGTCAGTGTGTCCATACCTGTAACAATTGGTCTCCCTGGGTTGCCTGGTTTGTGGATTTTTGGCAGTAGGTAGAAAGTCCCAGTTGTAGGATTGTCGGGGATTAGTTGTTCTAATTCCTGATGTATATTTTTAGGGAATGTTTTGAGGAGTTTTTTAAGTTGAACAGTATATATTTCTGTAGGGTCCTGGTTCAGTTTCTTCTTATATATACACTGCTCAAAAAAATAAAGCACTTAAACACTTAAATAGCACATCCTAGATCTGAATGAATTAAATATTCTTATGAAATACTTTGTTCTTTACATAGTTGAATGTGCTGACAACAAAATCACACAAAAAAAAAAAAAATGGAAATCACATTTTTCAACCCATGAAGATCTGGATTTGGAGTCACCCCCATTATGAAAGTGGAAAACACACTACAGGCTGATCCAACTTTGATGTAATGTCCTTAAAACAAGTCAACATGAGGCTCAGTAGTGTCTGTGGCCTCCACGTGCCTGTATGACCTCCCTACAACGCCTGGGCTTGCTCCTGATGTGGTGGCGGATGGTCTCCTGAGTTATCTCCTCCAAGACCTGGACTTAAGCATCTGTCAACTCCTGGACAGTCTGTGGTGCAACGTGACGTTGGTGGATGGAGCGAGACATGATGTCCCAGATGTGCTCAATTGGATTCAAGTCTTTGGAACGGGCGGGCCAGTCCATAGCATCAATGCCTTTGTCTTGCAGGAACTGCTGATACACTCCAGCCACATGAGGTCTAGCATTGTCTTGCATTAGGAGGAACCCAGTGCCAACCACACTAGCATATGGTCTCACAAGGGGTCTGAGGATCTCATCTCGGTACCTATTGGCAGTCAGGCTACCTCTGGAGAGCACATGGAGGGCTGTGTGGCCCCCCAAAGAAATGCCACCCCACACCATTACTGATCCACTGCCAAACCGGTCATGCTGGATTATGTTGCAGGAAGCAGAACGTTCTCCACAGCGTCTCCAGACCCTGTCACGTCTGTCACATGTGCTCAGTGTGAACCTGCTTTCATCTGTGAAGAGCACAGGGCGCCAGTGGCAAATTTGCCAATCTTGGTGTTCTCTGGCAAATGCCAAACATACTGCACGGTGTTGGGCTGTAAGCACAACCCCCACCGGTGGATGTCGGGCCCTCATACCACCCTCATGGAGTCTGTTTCTGACCGTTTGAGCAGACACATGCACATTTGTGACTTGCTGGAGGTCATTTTGCAGGGCTCTGGCAGTGCTCTTCCTGTTCCTCCTTGCACAAAGGCGGAGGTAGCGGTCCTGATGCTGGGTTGTTGCCCTCATACGGCCTCCTCAACATCTCCTGATGTACTGGCCTGTCTCCTGGTAGCGCCTCCATGCTCTGGACACTACGCTGACAGACACAGCAAACCTTCTTGCCACAGCTCGCATTGATGTGCTATCCTGGATGACCTGCACTACCTGAGCCACTTGTGTGGGTTGTAGACTCTGTCTCATGCTACCACTAGAGTGAAAACACCACCAGCATTAAAAAGTGACCAAAACATCAGCCAGAAAGCATAGGAACAGAGAAGTGGTCTGTGGTCACCAACTGCAGAATCACTCCTTTATTGGGGGTGTCTTGCTAATTGCCCATAATTTCCACCTGTTGTCTATCCCATTTGCACAACAGCATGTGAAATTGATTGTCACTCAGTGTTGCTTCCTAAGTGGACAGTTTGATTTTACAGAAGTGTGATTGACTTGGAGTTACATTGTGTTGTTTAAGTGTACCCTTTATTTTTTTGAGCAGTGTATATATATAATTATGTATTGTGTGTGTGTGAGGTGTGTGTGTGCAATGTGCAGAGTGTATACATATATATATATATATATATATATAATGATGTATTGTGTGTGTGAGGTGTGTGTGCAATGTGCAGAGTGTATACATATATCACATATATAGTTGTGAGTGTACGGGCCGTTGCTCACGCTTGCGTACGCTTGGCAGATGAGATTTAATACGAATAATTGTAAAGTGATGCATCTGGAAAGGAAAAATAACCATGCAATTTATAATCTTAATTGGGCAAATCTAGGGGTATCAGATATTGAAAGGGATTTGGGAGTGCTTGTGGACAACCGCCTAGGTAACAGAGTTCAATGCCAAGCAGCATCTGCAAAGGCAAGTAAAATATTAGCATGTATTAAAAAGGGTATAGAAACAATGGAAAGAAATATAATTCTCCCACTATACAAGTCCTTAGTACGCCCTCATTTGGAATATGGAGTACAATTTTGGGCACCACTTCATAAAAAGGACATTTTAGATCTGGAAAATGTACAGAGAATGGCAACAAAGCTAATAAAGGCATTGGAGGGGCTAAGTTATTAAGAAAATCTAACCAAATTAAACCTATTTACTCTAGAAAAAAGCCGTCTAAGAGGGGATATGATTACCTTATATAAATACATCCAGGGTCAATACAAGGCTTTGTCAAGGGAACTTTTTGTGCCAAGAGATTTTTTAACTGACATCGGGACATCTTTTTAGATTAGCAGTAAAAAGATTTCACCTTAAAAAAAAAGAAAAGGGTTTCTACACAGTAAGGGTGGTTAATCCGTGGAATTCTCTACCAAAGGGGGTGGTGACAGCGGATTCGATAGATAACTTTAAAAAGGGTTTGGATCTATTTTTAAATACAAAAAGGCATTAAGGTCTATCCTGGATAAATAGAGAGGGATTATTGATCCAAGGATGAATCCGATCACCAGTATCTGGGGTCAGGAAGGAATTTTATATTGTTTTCGCTGTTGAGACAATTGGCAAAGTTTCATTGGGGATTTTTTTTCTGTTTGCCTTCCTCTGGATCAATTAACAATAAATCCGTGTATTGCAGATCAGAGGAGATCTAGAAAGGTTGAACTTGATGGACTAAAGTATTTTTTCAACCTAAATTATTTTGTAACTATCTAAAGCTATATAGTATAAATATTATAATATTACTTTCTATGTATAATATTGCATGTGGCCATTCTAATACAATTTCAGATGTTGTGTATTAGGAGGATTCTTTATGTTCTGCATTTTTCAACATTATACTAACATTAAATATTTAGATTTTTAGCTGTTAGTCATTCGTTCTGATCCACAACTGAATAGGGATCTTATCTAAACCCACAGTTACTCTAATTTCTTCAGGTGTTTAATGCTGTTAGGAACTAAAGCAAATGTTTTAAAAAGTAACAATTACACTTATTTATTTTAAGATTTTTAAAAATATTTACTGCAAACATTAAAGACACGTTTTACATGAATGTGTATTGTACATATGACACTTTAGTGCTCATTCAGTAAATGTCTTTATTTTCATTATATTTCTTTGAACAGATGGATCCATGAGACAGAATACTTCTGGTCAACATCCCAACACAGTGACTTATACAAAGAAATGTTGGACTGAAACCACCACAGAACTTCACCAAACCATTTTGGTTCAGTATAACAACAGTTTACTAAAATCACAGAGATGCGCTCAGCAGAAGTCTAAAAAAAGAAAGGAAGAATGTTCTGATTGTGGGAAATTTTTTGTTAGCAAGTCGCATCTTCTCATACATCAGAGAGTGCATACAAGGGAGAAACCATTTGCATGTTCTAAGTGTGAGAAAAGATTTAATCGGAAATCTAGCCTTATCCAACATGGGAATATACATACAGGAGCTAAACCATTTGTATGTACTGAATGTGAGAAAAGATTCACTCAAAAATCTCATCTTATCCAACATAAGAGTGTACATAGAAAGGATAAAACATTTGAATGTTCTGAATGTGCGAAAAGATTCACTCATAAATCCAGCCTTATCCAACATAAGAATTTACATACAGAGGATAAACCATTTGCATGTTCTGAATGTGGAAAATATTTTGTTAGCAAGTCTTATCTTCTCACTCATCAGAGAGTCCATACTGGAGAGAAACCGTTTGCATGTTCTGAATGTGATAAATGCTTTGCTCAGAAAGTTCACCTTATCCAACACATACGTATTCATACAGGGGAGAGACCGTATACATGTTCAGATTGTGGGAAATCTTACACAACTCAATCAGCTCTTTTTTGCCATAAAATATGTCTTTCAGAAGAGAAAAAATGTGTATGTTCTGAGTGTGAGAAAAGCTTTAACAGCAAAGCACACCTAATAAGACATGTAAAAATACATACAGGAGAGAAATCATTTATATGTACTGAGTGTGATAAATGTTTTAGCACAAAGTGTAATCTCCTTAGGCATCAGAGAATTCATACAGGAGTGAGACCATTTGTGTGTTTGGATTGTGAGAAATGTTTTAGTACTAACTCAACTCTAGTAAAACATCAAAGAGTTCACACAGGAGAGAAAAATTTAAAAGGTTCTGAGTGTGCTAAGGGCCCTATTAAATTCGAGCTGCGGATGAATTCGTATCTCGCAAAGGCCCATCGTAAGTCGATTTACGATATCCGAGTCGACTTGCGATTGACTTGCGATTGACTTGCGATTGACTTGCGTAATTTCGGACTACTTTGCCGAGATTTGCCTCTGATAAGCGCTACATAGTAAGTAGCGGACAAGAATTCCTTGCGTAGACACTCGTATCTCGCAAATTCGCTAAGTGCACAAAAAACACACTTAAAATGGTTTACGCATTACGTACAGACAACTTTAAAATATAAAAGTGAGTTTAACAGAGGAAAAGCATGGAAGGCCATTACAATTGTTTTCACCATCCCCTCCCCCCACCAAAGCAAAGGCATTATACAACCAATTAGTTGTTACATTTTGAATGAAAAGCCATGCTGCAGCTTACATAAACCAAAATTAAAGACACACTACCTCATTACATAAAAACACAAAAACATCAAGAAAATGCCATATTAACCCTGTTATTTTGTATACATGTTGCTCATCACATCTACATTTGGGAACACAAATATGGGGCACATGGAGAATGTGAATATGTCCTGTTCAGTCTTTCGGTCGGGTCCGACTGTGACCCTCTGTCACTGCTTTCTTACAAGGTTCCTATGCCGGTGAGACCGGAGTGGGTTGTCAGTTCCTTCCCCAGTGGTTTGGGATTTGGCCCTGCATTCAGCTTTCCCTCTCACCCCCACAATGACCCTTAATGAGATAGCTCACAGATTCATTGAAATACACAATACCTCTTGTTTGGTCTTTCGGTCAGGTCCGACTGTGACCCTCTGTCACTGCTTTCTTACAAGGTTCCTATGCCGGTGAGACCGGAGTGGGTTGTCAGTTCCTTCCCCAGTGGTTTGGGATTTGGCCCTGCATTCAGCTTTCCCTCTCACCCCCACAATGACCCTTAATGAGATAGCTCACAGCTTCATTGAAATAGACAATACCTCTTGTTTGGTCTTTCGGTCGGGTCCGACTGTGACCCTCTGTCACTGCTTTCTTACAAGGTTCCTATGCCGGTGAGACCGGAGTGGGTTGTCAGTTCCTTCCCCAGTGGTTTGGGATTTGGCCCTGCATTCAGCTTTCCCTCTCACCCCCACAATGACACTTAATGAGATAGCTCACAGCTTCATTGAAATACACAATACCTCTTGTTTGGTCTTTCGGTCGGGTCCGACTGTGACCCTCTGTCA
Organism: Discoglossus pictus; assembly: GCA_027410445.1. Taxonomy (NCBI): domain Eukaryota; kingdom Metazoa; phylum Chordata; class Amphibia; order Anura; family Alytidae; genus Discoglossus; species Discoglossus pictus. The sequence goes on from CM050173.1 coordinate 3,342,877, forward strand.
CTGCTTTCTTACAAGGTTCCTATGCCGGTGAGACCGGAGTGGGTTGTCAGTTCCTTCCCCAGTGGTTTGGGATTTGGCCCTGCATTCAGCTTTCCCTCTCACCCCCACAATGACCCTTAATGAGATAGCTCACAGCTTCATTGAAATAGACAATACCTCTTGTTTGGTCTTTCGGTCGGGTCCGACTGTGACCCTCTGTCACTGCTTTCTTACAAGGTTCCTATGCCGGTGAGACCGGAGTGGGTTGTCAGTTCCTTCCCCAGTGGTTTGGGATTTGGCCCTGCATTCAGCTTTCCCTCTCACCCCCACAATGACCCTTAATGAGATAGCTCACAGCTTCATTGAAATACACAATACCTCTTGTTTGGTCTTTCGGTCGGGTCCGACTGTGACCCTCTGTCACTGCTTTCTTACAAGGTTCCTATGCCGGTGAGACCGGAGTGGGTTGTCAGTTCCTTCCCCAGTGGTTTGGGATTTGGCCCTGCATTCAGCTTTCCCTCTCACCCCACAATGACCCATAATGAGATAGCTCACAGCTTCATTGAAATACACAATACCTCTTGTTTGGTCTTTCGGTCGGGTCCGACTGTGACCCTCTGTCACTGCTTTCTCACAAGGTTCATATGCCGGTGAGACCGGAGTGGGTTGTCAGTTCCTTCCCCAGTGGTTTGGGATTTGGCCCTGCATTCAGCTTTCCCTCTCACCCCCACAATGACCCTTAATGAGATAGCTCACAGCTTCATTGAAATACACAATACCTCTTGTTTGGTCTTTCGGTCGGGTCCGACTGTGACCCTCTGTCACTGCTTTCTTACAAGGTTCCTATGCCGGTGAGACCGGAGTGGGTTGTCAGTTCCTTCCCCAGTGGTTTGGGATTTGGCCCTGCATTCAGCTTTCCCTCTCACCCCCACAATGACCATTAATGAGATAGCTCACAGCTTCATTGAAATACACAATACCTCTTGTTTGGTCTTTCGGTCGGGTCCGACTGTGACCCTCTGTCACTGCTTTCTTACAAGGTTCCTATGCCGGTGAGACCGGAGTGGGTTGTCAGTTCTGCTGTCACTCTCCCACCCACAAGGGCAGCAAACACACACTGAGGGTTTGCAGAGGCACAATGAGCACCAGCCAACTCACCTCCATCAGGGGTCATCGCCACTACTCTTATCCAAGGAAGTCCAACGCCATTGCTGATGGCCATGTGCCAAGATGACCATTCATTCCCATTTGGTGACCTCCCATTATGTTCTGCTATTCATCAATTTACATTAGTTTCGATTGCTAAGTGATGTTTGGGAAGTGCGTGTGAGAGCAGAATGGACGGACAAATCAATAATCACTGGAGAAGGAACTGACAACCCACTGCAGTATCACCTATCATTATCCTTTTAGACCCACAGGGGAATGTTCCTACTCCCCAGTCCCGCTAATTGTACTTGGCCTGTGCATTAACCCTTTATTATGCCTAGATTGTAGATCAATTAGATGCATTATATGATATCTAATGCTATTAGGACTATTATTCCTCTTAGTATGTATGGATCTATTGCAGGTTAACTAGTGCTCATTAGTTTACAGCTATAGTAATGTGACACTAATGTGATGCATGTGAATGTCCCCTAACCCCAACCATTGAAAACACACTGACATGGGGAGAACAGAATAACACAGCTTTATTTTTGGACACAGACCACAATCAGCAGTGGTCAAGACTGTGCATTCACAGAACGGTATAACAAAACTTTATTTTTGGACACACACCACAATCAGCAGTGGTCAAGACTGTGCATTCACAGAACGGTATAACAAAACTTTATTTTTGGACACACACCACAATCAGCAGTAGTCAAGACTGTGCATTCACAGAACGGTATAACAAAACTTTATTTTTGGACACAGACCACAATCAGCAGTGGTCAAGACTGTGCATTAATATCATGGGTGTGGTGTGGGCGGGTCCCGAGAGAGCAAGGGGCTAAATAAAAAAAAGGGGATACCTACAGGGGTCAATCTAATAGTCTAGAATAAGCATGATGCATAGCACCTACCAGGGTCACATGCTGCAACCGGAACCAGAAATCTCTCCGTTTAACTGAAGAAACCATTAAAGTGCACGGCACTTACAACTTGTCTGGATCTGTTCAATTGAACAAATGATTCAACCTCTGGACTGTGTAATCCAATCCAGTTTCACACATACAGTGTGGTGTGTGAAATTGCCCACAAAAATGAATGGTCAACAAAAAACAAAAAAGGCGGAGGAGGCTAAAAAAAAATAATGACAATGCATGTAAAGTAAAGTGCTAAATACTGTACCAATATACCAACTCACCTGATTCCCATCTGCAAGCATTACTAACTATTAGCTACAGTAGGTCTCTGGATAATGAGTAATATGGGCAAATACCCATTAATATGGACAGGACACAAAGGTCAGCAGCCACATTCACTGTTTCTTACATCAGACCCAAAGATCTGTTCTCAGACCGATATTGAGGTCAGGATCACATGCTTTATTAGTGCATATATTAATGCTGGCTGTCATTAACATGCCATTGTGAGACTTTGCAAGTCCACCGCCATAGCGGTATTAGTCTACATTTCAGCTAACAATAATCATGTCTGAGATATCTGGCAATATGATAGTTTTAAGATTGTGGGAGATACATGTTAAGGAGGGGGCTGTCATTGGAGTAATGTCTACCTGAGAGGCACTGGGAAAACCTTACGCCTCATATAATTCCTCCACTATGCTTGCAGATGCAGGAGATGCCTTCATGGGCCTGAATTCTACCTAAAACAAAACAAATGGAAAGAAAAACATAAAGAGAAAACATAAAATCTAAGGGCCTAAAAAAAAGGGGACTGCAGCATCCCTTCCCAACAGCATTCCCCAGTGACCATCAATTCGTGGCATGTTCAACCGAACCCTACGTGTCCACAGAGAAGAGGATCATGGACCATGTGATGGGAGGTAGCCATCTGCATACAAAATGTCACCATCACATAGGCAAAGATCCAAAACTCTGTAGCCAGGCTAGATGAGGTCAGCATTGTGACCAATAGATTGTCACTGAGGAGTGCTGTTGAGAAGGCACAATTATGTCCACAGCCCCTAGGTCCTCCTCCGCCTGGGCACAGGACCTGCCTCGTCCGCGGCCGGACGCCGTCTCCTTGTTGGTGGTGGGGGAGCAGGAGGAGGTAGTGGCACCACGGGTGTTGGTGGCGGCGGAGGCATGGTGGAAGGAGAGGAGGGGCCAGGCTGCTGTTGGCTGGTGACCTGCCACGTTCCAAGCAGCCTGACCAAATGCTGCTCCAGCCTACGATGATGGCTCCTCTCCTCCCTAAAGCGCCTGTCCAGGCTGCGCCTCATGCCAGAGATGTTGGCATCAATCCTATTCACGACGGCCAACAACTCCAGCAGCGCAGCCTCGGTCGTTGGTGGTGGGGGCTCGGGTCCTGCTGGCAGGGCCGGGTGGGAAGATGGCGGGGACAGAGTGGGGAGGATCTGGGACCCGGCTGGAGACAGGGTCTCTGATGTTGTTGTCCCCGGTGGCTCAGAGTGTGGGGAAGGAGGAGCTGTGGCATATTCCACTCCTTCTGAGGGCCCCGGCGAGATGGCAAGTCTTTGGAGGAGGTGGACAGTCGGGCTCTGGACAGGGGGGCTGTCAACGACCACGACCTCCCCCTCCGAAGAGCCAGGGCCCTCGGATGAGTCTGTAGCCTCCTCCCCCTGAGCGGTCTCCTGCGGGGCGGGGGCTGACGGCCCCGCTCGTGGCTCATCACTGGACCCAGACCTCCTACTGGATGCTGAAATAGAGAAAAGAAAGGTACATGTCATTAGTATGCTGATCAATACATTGATATGTTTTCACTCCTAACTATCTGACATCTAGGCCTGAACATGGATGATTCTCCTAATTGCAACTCCCATTAGCTCTCATTTGCTAGATTGGATCTATTCTTTGGTTTCTTGTCTTGACCTCTACTGGCTCCTAACACTGTCTGGATTTTTCCTGCGGTTTCACTCCTAACTATCTGACATCTAGGCCTGAACATGGATGATTCTCCTAATTGCAACTCCCATTAGCTCTCATTTGCTAGATTGGATCTATTCTTTGGTTTCTTGTCTTGACCTCTCCTGGCTCCTAACACTGTCTGGATTTTTCCTGCGGTTTCACTCCTATCTGACATCTAGGCCTGAACATGGATGATTCTCCTAATTGCAACTCCCATTAGCTCTCATTTGCTAGATTGGATCTATTCTTTGGTTTCTTGTCTTGACCTCTCCTGGCTCCTAACACTGTCTGGATTTTTCCTGCGGTTTCACTCCTATCTGACATCTAGGCCTGAACATGGATGATTCTCCTAATTGCAACTCCCATTAGCTCTCATTTGCTAGATTGGATCTATTCTTTGGTTTCTTGTCTTGACCTCTCCTGGCTCCTAACACTGTCTGGATTTTTCCTGCGGTTTCACTCCTATCTGACATCTAGGCCTGAACATGGATGATTCTCCTAATTGCAACTCCCATTAGCTCTCATTTGCCGGATTGGATCTATTCTTTGGTTTCTTGTCTTGACCTCTCCTGGCTCCTAACACTGTCTGGATTTTTCCTGCGGTTTCACTCCTATCTGACATCTAGGCCTGAACATGGATGATTCTCCTAATTGCAACTCCCATTAGCTCTCATTTGCTAGATTGGATCTATTCTTTGGTTTCTTGTCTTGACCTCTCCTGGCTCCTAACACTGTCTGGATTTCTTATGTGGTCTGTAACTGCATAGGCTGCATTGGGCGCACCAGTACATGGACTCTATTGCTTAATTACTCTTGGGGTGGCCAGGAATGACAGTGATTTGTCAGCTTCATGGATTTAATGATACATCCATCCATCCCTTGTTAATTCCATGGAGCTGACATGTCAGTGTCCTTGTTGGTCACCATGTGTAGTGTGTGTGATGCACATGTGGTGGCATGTTGGTGTATGTGATATTCACCTGAACTGGAGGCTGGGTCCTGCTGGGCCACCGGGGATGAAGCTCCAGCTGCGGGCGATGGTCCTAGAAAGTCCCCTGCGATCCTCTCCCACTCCTTATAAGCGACACTGTGTCCCTCAGCTTCTCTGGCCATCTTCCTTTTCACCGTGGCCCTGATATCCACATATCTGTGCTTCAAGGACCTCAAGCCCCTAGGAACCGTGGACACCTCCTTCATCACTTCCACTACCTCCTTCCAAGCCTGAGCCTTAGGCCCAGGCTTCGCTTCCCTTGCAACAAGGATGACGGGCCGGTCACGGATCGCACCCAGGAGGACCATATTCTCCTGGGGCGTATAATTACGGGCCCTGCACCTGCCCTTGCCAATAGCCCCTTGCTCTCTCGACTGTGCTCGGGGACCCTGGCCTCCCTGCACTCTTCCTGAGGCCTGTCCCTTCCCCAAACTACCCCGCCCCCTGGGAACAGGCCCCTTCCCCTCTGTCCCTCCTCTCTTAGTGCCTTTGTCTCACTCCTCCTCCTCCTCCTCCTCCCCCCCCCCCCCCCTCTGGGGACCACTCCTCCTCCTCTAGGGACACCTCCTCCTCTGGGGACACCTCCTCCTCCTCCTCTGGGGACACCTCCTCCACCCCCTCCGGGGACACCTTCTCCACCGCCTCCGGGGACACCTCCTCCACCTCTCCTCCACCCTCCACTACACTCTCCTCACTCTCCTCACTCTCCGCTCCTCTCCTCCTCTCTCCACCTATCTCCTCCCTCCATGCTCAAATAATACAAAAATAAGGATAACTCAAATAAGTGTAACTGTTATATAGGTGATGGAAACAAAAGTGTATGTTCTATGTGTTTTTAATAACTGTTGGGGGATGCGGTGCAAAGGTTGGGGGGGGGGGGGAGGTGTGTGTTGTGTGTCCTAACGCTATGTATGTCTCTATGTGTCTTTAATCTATGTGTCAGGCAAATATGTGTAATGTGTAAATATGTGTAACTCTTACGTGTAAATATGCTAGTAATAAAATCCCAAACAATCAAAAAGAGTGCGCCTACAAGTCAAAAGAACGATAAAGAAATAAAAGTATTACTGGAATGTCTGTTGGAAAGAAAAGATGTGTGTGCTATGTGTATTTAATATGTGTTGGGGGATGGGGTGTGGTGGGGGGAATGGGTGTGTGGGGTGTGTGTCCTAACTATATATATGTCTCTATGTGTGTTATTTAATCTATGTGTCTTGCAAATATGTGAAATCTGTAAATATGTGTATTGCTTAGAATATAAGTACTTAGGAAGTAAACAAGAAACAAGACAAAAAAGTAATCTACCTCTCTCCAAACCACTAATCTCACAACTCAAACTCTCTCCCACCTGCTCCTGAAACTGTGTGCTAACTCCAATGGCTCTTACAACACAGTCAGCGCATGGGTTTGTATCAATCACATTTATAAGCTCATACTGTCAATCAAATTCTTAGCTCGTACGTGATTGGCTGAGAGGCGTGTCTCGCTAGGACGTCCCCTTATCAGCTTGCGAGCGCGCCAACAGACTCAGCCAATTACATACGCACTTATAGTGTCAGGCCGCCAAGTGCGTATGTAATTGGCTGAGAGTCCCAACACGGGCCGCCAAGTGCGTATGTAATTGGCTGAGAGTCCCAATACATACGCACTGGGCGTCCCGCGTTGGGACTCTCAGCCAATTACATACGCACTTGGCGTCCCGCGTTGGGCTTCTCAGCCAATTACATACGCACTTGGCGTCCCGCGTTGGGACTCTCAGCCAATTACATACGCACTTGGCGTCCCGCGTTGGGACAGCCAATTACATGCGGCCAAGTGCGTATGTAATAGGTTGAGAGGCTTCTTGACTTAAAATCATCAGCTGGAATGCCATGTAAAGATCCACAGGTGACCAATGGCAAAGCAGAAATTAACGTGCCTAATACCAGATCATGCAATCAACAAGCTATATAACCCCATCCCCAACAAGTCATCAGCATGTCTGAAACAGCATGGATGATCATGTGAGAGGGATGATGGCCAGGATGAGTGGGCGTATGAGGTTGAGACGCTTTTGTGCAGCTCAACTAGCACAGTATGAAGACCAGGAAGCAAGGTGTGTGATTGAGGGGGTGATGGCGAGTGGCAGAGAGGAATGTCTAGGAGTGAATGAGGGTGTGAGTGGTGATGTGATCCATGCTGGGGCAGAACCAAGCCAGGCAAGGTAATTACCACAGGCCATGCCTAGTATCGTGGGGGCGGATCAGGGAGGAGAGAGAGCTCCAGTAGCACAGGGACTGATGGATATAGGGCCACCTGCACCCAGGGAGGCTGACAATGTTGTCGGTGATCAGCTGCTGGGGGGAGTACAGGATGTGTTGGCTCAGGCAGAAGGGGGGGAGCCTGACCAGGAGCCTGACCAGGAGCCTGACCAGGAGCCTGACCAGGAGCCTGTGAGGAGGCGGGCACCCAATGTGTACAGGGAGAGACTCACATTAGAGGGGTTAACTGATGTATGAGCGTTTTCGGCTGACCCGTGCCAGTCTTGGGGAGCTCTATGAGGTTCTCAGAGCGGACCTTGAGCCTCGCTCAGGGGCAAATAGAGCCATCCCAGGAATGACACGGATGTTAGTTGCAATACACCTCCTTGCTTCTGGGAGCTTTCAGACCACCCTGAGCATAGCCGGAGGAATGTCTCAGCCAAGCCTCTCGAATTGTCTGAGTGCATTCCTCCGTGCTATTGGTCGGAGAGCTGCCAGATACATCAGTTACCCTAACACTGCTGAAGAGATCTCGAAGGTGAAGTTTGATTTCTTCCAATTAGGAGGTATCCCCAATGTGCTTGGTGCTATTGACTGTACACACGTGGCACTGATACCTCCTAGAGAGCAAGAAGCGCTGTACAGAAATCGTAAGCATTATCATTCAATCAATGTCCAGGTTGTTTGCGATGCGAACATGCGCATACAAGGTGTGTTTGCAGGCTTCCCGGGAAGTGCTCACGACGCCTATATCCTGCGTGCATCCGGAATATATGACATCTTTGAGTCCGGCAGATTTCCATCCGGATGGCTACTGGGTGAATACACATTAGTAATGGCAGTCAACCATATCTTACTATGACTGGATACAATAACACATACGGTACATCATGTTTCCCTCTATTGCTCTGATGTTCACATGTGCATTACGGAGTAATACTACCAAAACCAGAACAGAATAGCTCATTGCTGGCCAGAACCCTGTGTTAGCTTGGCCAAACAGTATGCACAACAACATATGACAAAAACCATAACTGATTAATCATTAGGTTTATGTTCTGATGCATTCCCTTGTATCCTGTGACATGGACATCTCTAGTCTACATAACGTGTTGTGTGTTCTTGTACGGCCTATGTAAGTGAGATGTCTTCAGAATTCATCTGATAGAGGAGAATTAATATTGTTTGGCAAACTTTTTCTTGACTAAATATATCCCGGAATAAACATGAATTAGCTTACCTTGAAGTTAACAAAATCTCCAAGGTCTTTTGGCATTTGCGTTTGATCGTGTCCGCCCCTGGGAAATTCCACCTGAATTAGCATCACATTTACGTTCACAAGAATACACGATCACGCTTCACCTCAGACCTCTGGCATGTGCTCGTTACAAGAACTGCAACAGTGACTTCCTGCTCTCTACCAGAAGGGTCGCAATATGTACCCTGTTGTATTTCCCTTGTATCTCCGCCTCATGTAAGTGTCCTGTGGGTGTGAACATCTGGATTTTCCATTTGTTGAAATCACATTATAATTGATCTGAAGCTTCAGATAGAATCCATGTGTTAATACCCTACTAATTATCCTATCAGATGCATTCATGATCCATCTCCCTTACATATATCTTTAACTGTGTATTAGCCACAGGGATGTGTTGATAGGTCATGATGACGATATTTGGCCATATGCTTTGTCAAACATCACAACATCCTATTCATATCAACATCATATTTTATTTCCACCAGGTGATGCAGGATATGGGTGTTTGCCGTGGTTGTTGACCCCTGTGAGCAATCCCCATACTCGGGCAGAGGCGCGGTATAATGCTGCGCATAAAACCTGCCGGAATGTAATTGAGCGTACCTTTGGTGTACTAAAGATGCGCTTCAGATGTTTACATTCCACTGGGGGGGCTCTACAATACAAGCCCCAGAAAGTTTGTTGCATCATCGTTGCCTGCTGCTGTCTGCACAATATAGCAGTACAGGCCAACTGTCTGGGGGACATTGATGCGGCTCCGCTACCTGGGGAGGAAGAGCCTTTATTTCACCCTGAAGTGGATAATCTGCAGGGGTCACAACAACGTGCCCGCCTATTTCGTGAGTACTTCACATGTAAGTACATACCCAATATGCATGGAACACAGTCTAATGTATCTGGATTATGCCTAACTCCCAAATCCACCTTTATCCATCTCCCTTGTCATACAGAATTCCAACCAGTCCACAGTAGAGGAGAGTTCACTGATGTTGTCGATGTTTGTACACTGGAACAAGCCACATGATCAGTTATAGGTAAGTAAGCACACATTCCCATACACATCTTAAGTACTGACGGTTAGAAACATCAATGGCATAGATAATTTGAGTGGATTATATATCCCACTATGTTAATGTATATATGCCCCACGTTACATTGTTATCTAGTAATTTAGATGGAAAAAAGACTTTAGTCCATCAGGTTCAACCTCTATAGATCTATGATCTGCAATACGCAGAATTATTGTTAATTGATCCAGAGGAAGTCACCGAACAACAAAATGTGAAGCTTTGCCAATTGTCTACACAGGTCAGAAAAATATAACATTCCTTCCTGAGCCCAGATACTGGTGATCGTATTCATCACTGGATCAATACTCCCTATCTCTTTATCCAGGATAGCCCCTAATGCCTGTTTGGTTTTGTAATGTAAAAAGATACCCAATCCCTTTTTAAAGTCACCTACAACCTCTACGGACCAGGATTGCTCACATTGTCTGATCCTGCAAAACCACATGAAATGGGATCCAAATGTGGTTGAAAAATACCATACACACATACTTTGTCTAATTTGTGACTGTAATCCTAACATCATATTAACCTTACAGAGCTGCTGTCGTGTGTCAACTCTTCTTTAAACAACCTAGACATGGAAAAACATGACCAGCAACAGAACTGCTACATCAATGTGAGCTACATAGTGAGTATTTGTGTAATAATATGGCCACGTATGCTGAAGGACACAAATAACACATCAATCAATTTATTAATATCGGCCTATCTCTTTCCAGAATACAGCAGATAGGTAAGCAGTGATAACTAATGACGATCCACAGCGCACGTGTCCTGGTGGAACAAATCACCTCGTGGATGAGCTTGGGACTGCGTCCAAGGTAAAACACCACATTTGGCTCTCCAAAGATGCATTAATGTGTAATCTATGTGATATTCCTACATCATTAGCCAGATGAGTAGCTTGTTTCATATGTAGGGAAAGAACAGTGAAGACGTTTGTATGAAATGAGCAACATATATCGGTACAGTGGATCGAAAAGGTCTAAAGTCTACACACCCCTGTTAAAATGTCATGTTTCTGTGCTGTCAAAAAATGAGACCAAGATAAATCATTTCAGAACTTTTTCCACCTCTAATGTGACCTATAAACTGTACAACTTAGTTGAAAAACAAACTAGAATCAGTTAAGTAGAGTGAAGAAAAAATCAAAAAAGAAAATCACATGGTTGCATAAGTATGCACACCCCTAAACTAATACTTTGTTGAAGCACCTTGTGATTTTATTACAGCACTCAGTCTTTTTGGGTATGAGTCTATCACATTGTGACTTTTCAAGATTTGCCCACTCTTCTTTGCAAAAACACTTCAAATCTGTCAGATTGCGAGGCCATCTCCTGTGCACAGCCCTCTTCAGATCACCCCACAGGGATTCAGGTCTGGGCTCTGGCTGGGCCATTCCCAAACTTTAATCTACTTCTGGTGAAGCCATTCCTTTGTTAATTTGGATGTATGCTTTGGGACATTGTCATGCTGAAAGATGAAGTTCCTCTTCATGTTCAGCTTTCTAGCAGAAGCCTGAAGGTTTTGTGCCAATATTGACTGGTATTTGGAACTGGTCCTAATTCCCTCTATCTTAACTAAGGCCCCAGTTCCAGCTGAAGAAAAACAGCCCCAAAGCATGATGCTGCCACCACCATGCGTCACTGTGGGTATGGTGTTCTTTTGGTGATGTGCAGTGTTGTTTTTGCGCCAAACATATCTTTTGGAATTATGGCCAAAATGTTCAACCTTGGTTTCATCAGACCATAACACCTTTTCCCACATGCTTTTGGGAGACTTCAGATGTTTGTTTTTTTTGAAAAATGCAGCCTGGCTTGGATGTTTTGCTTTGTAAGAAAAGGCTTTCATCTTGCCACTCTACCCCATACGCCAGACATATAAAGTTACTAATGACTTGCTCAACGCCAAATCAAAGGGTCATTTCTCTATCCTAATTCTCCTGGATCTCTCTGCTGCTTTTGACACAGTTGATCATCCTCTTCTTGTCCAAATTCTCCACTCTCTTGGCATCCGTGACACTGCTCTCTCTTGGTTCACATCTTATCTAGAAAATCGAACATTTAGTGTCTCCTTCTCTGGCACCTCTTCATCTCCTCGTGCTCTAACTGTCGGTGTACCCCAAGGCTCAGTCCTAGGCCCCCTCCTTTTCTCCATCTACACATCCTCCCTTGATACCCTTATACAATCTTTTGGATTTCAGTATCATCTATATGCTGATGACACCCAAATCTACATCTCTGCACCTGAACTATCCCCCTCTCTGCTAGCTCATGTTGCCAATTGCCTCTCGAGCATATCCTCCTGGATGTCTGCCCGTCAACTCAAACTCAACATGTCTAAGACAGAGCTCCTTATCTTTCCACCCTCTACTACAGCTTTCACTCCACAAATATCTCTCACTGTTGACAATGCCATCATCACTCCCACCTCTCAGGCCCGCTGTCTTGGGGTCCTACTAGACCCTTCCCTCTCTTTCATTCCCCACATCCAATCACTCACAAAATCTTGTCACTTTCACCTAAAAAACATATCCAAAATACGCCACTACCTCACACAAGACACAACTAAAATTCTTATTCACGCTCTCATCATATCTCGCCTCGATTATTGCAACTCTCTCCTTGCTGGCCTTCCTATCACCCGTCTGTCTCCACTCCAATCCATTTTGAATGCATCCGCCAGACTCATCTACCATACTAAACGATCAGGGTCTGCAGCACCTCTCTGTCAGGCACTCCACTGGCTTCCCATAGCGTCTAGAATACAATTCAAAATCATGACCCTAACATATAAAGCCCTCCACAATAGTGCCCCCTCCTACATCTCTGCTCTCATCCCAAAATACACTCCCACCCGCCCTCTTCGCTCTGCTAATGACCTTCTTCTCTTCTCCTCTCTCATCACCTCCTCTCACTCCCGTCTTCAAGACTTTTCACGTGCTGCCCCTATTCTTTGGAACTCTTTACCTCGCACCACCAGACTATCTGCCTGCCTCAGATCCTTCAAAATCTCTTTAAAAACACATCTATTCAAAAAAGCATATCATCTTTAGCCTCTTCATTCACTATGCATCTCTCACTCTCCTGTACCTCACCCATACCCTTTAGAATGTAAGTTTGCGAGTTTTAATCTTGTGAGGTGCTTTAGGGAAAGCACAGTGTATATCAGATTGAAAGCTCAATAACAGAGTCTTCCATTATTTTCATTGTGGGGTATCGTTTATACTTGTACCTAACCCCTCTATTGCGCTACGGAATATGTTGGCGCGTTATAAATAAAGGATAATAATAATAATATGAAGAATACGGGAGATTGTTGTCACATGTACCACACAGCCAGTACTTGCCAGATATTCCTGCAGTTCCTTTAATGGTGCTGTAGGCCCTCTTGGTAGCCTTCCAGACCAGTTTTCTTCTGGTCTTTTCATCCATTTTGGAGGGAGCTCCAGTTCTTGGTAATGTCACTGTTGTGCCATATTTTCTACGCTTGATGATGACTGTCTTCACTGTGTTCCATGGTATATCTAATGCCTTGGAAATTCTTTTGTACCCTTCTCCTGACTGATACCTTTTAACAATGAGATCCCTCTGATGCTTTGGAAGCTCTCTGTGAACCATGGCTTTTGCTGTGGGATGCGACTAAGAACATTTCAGGAAAGACCAACTAGAGCAGCTTAACTTAATTTGGGGTTAATCAGAGGCACTTTAAATGATGGCAGGTGTATGCTGACTCCTATTTAACACGATTTGGAATGTGATTGCTTCATTCTGAACACAGCTACATCCCCAGTTATAAGAGAGTGTGCAGACTTATGCAACCACATTAGTTTTCTTTGTTTTTTTCTTCCCTCCACCTTACAGATTTCAGTTTGTTTTACAATTGAGTTGTACAGTTTTTGTCACATTAAAGGTGGATATAGTTCTGAAATGATTTTTCATTGGCTAATTTGTTTACAGGAGTGTGTAGACTTTTTATAACCACTGTAAGTGACGAAGTAAGCGCTCCGGGAGCATGTGCAATGTAAATATTGACATGTTCCTTTTATGTTTCAGATCGCAAAGATTAGTCCCTTTCCACGGTCAGAACAAGGAATGATGAGCATTCCCACGTTCCAGGACTATGCTATTGTCACATTGCATCATGTATGTTCAGATGTCAGTCATCATGTGTTGCATCGGGTGTGATATCACATCCTCTACATCGATTTATATGTACCTATTGCTTTAGATCTGCCATTCTCTCCTCTACTTGGACTATTGGGAAGCCTGTATCATACTTCCTTCCAGATCTCTTCCTCAGTGCTGATGTGATCCTCCCTGTACATATGGGGAACAGTAACTCTAGCCTTGGAACATAACTGTTAATGAGGTTCCGTTTACCTTCAGTTATGAATATGCAACAGCAGATAATAGAGATGCTCATTCACAGAACAGAATACACCTCGAACTGGCCAGTTGGTTGGTAGTTCTGCTAACACCTGAAATTATTTGGAACACACTGATATGGTCCTGGTCATGTTCCCATCTGAGTGTCCAAACTTATGTATGTAGAGTCTTCTCTCATAGTGCCATTTCCAGTGACATGACCTACGGGGGTTCTAACATTGACTGATTGAGCACTTCTACCTCTGCAGTTGCATAGGAGTGTGTGTTGCGCGCACACACAAGACTACAGATTACTTCTCCCCATGAGCATATCTCCTTCTGTATTGTTGGGTTTGAATATTGAATGTTATCCTGATATATTTAATAATATAACTGATATTGCCTCACGTTGGATGATGCACTGTATCTCCCCCCCTCAACTGATCATCTATACCAATGTCACCCCCCCTGCGTGCATTCTGGCCACATGTCCCTATTTCCGTGTGTTACTGGAACTCTGTATCCTACCCACCTCCACCATGATACTGAGCAGGCCTGTGGTAATTTGTCACTGTGTGGCTTTGTGAACAATTAAACCGTTTTTTTTCACTCAATGTTTGTGTAATCCTGTATATTTACCATGTAACAATTCAATTCCCCTGAAAGTCAGATGTGCTCAGCACCATCAGTTAGTGGTGTAACTATTCGGGGCAATCTGCGTTGACATTACTACATAATCATGAATGTCGATTCATATCATTAAAGTTGAGCCCTTCAAGTCATTATATACAACCCTGCATGTCTCTAGACATGATTTCAGAATTCACACCCCTCCAACTTGCACCTACATGTATATTGGCAAGGTACAGATTCATGTAGCATATGTATCTATGTAAACACACACAGATATATGTATTTAACAGGAATGTGCATTAATATCATGTGTGTGTTGTGAAGAGATCCTAGTATGGCAAGGGGCTGTGGCAAATCTGAGGACATCTGAAGAGGAAACAGACAACATCATCAGGGAAATGCATAGCATCTCCTAGGGTCACATGTGGTCAGGACCCCACAGTAACCAACAGCATATAACACGACATCTAATCAACATAACCATTAATGCACATACAACAACCATATGGTTGCCAGAATAAACAGACACTATAAAACAGGGATCATGTCATACTAAGCGATTTCACACACAGTGTGAATTGGTCAATAGATGATATGAATCTGTAAAACAGAGGTAGGAGGTGTTAGAACAATCAGAAGCTGTTATTAGAGTACATTGTTTTTGCTTTTGACACTACTCTAAACCAACTAACATGAACATCATCTCCGAGCAGTAAGAACCATAATTATTCTATCCTGTTCAGTCAGCCTTCCAGGAATATGCTTAGGATGTGGAATACGACAAGGCATGCTTCACTGTGAACACAATCCTTCAGCAAAATGTACTATCACTATCTATGTGGAATAGTTGTGCCATGCTGATATCACATCTCACTTCTAAATGGGTGGTACCAAGGCCAGACAGATTACACTGTTCACATTACCCCTAAACACATGCACATTGATCATGAAGTCAAACCCTGGAAATTGCCACTTTGGTTTGGATGACATGAAAAAACTGAAGTCAATTTCATAATGTTAACGGGATGGAATGCTATAAAAACTTATGTGGAATTGCTGGTTTGGATTAGCAGATAGTAATGGGACTGTGCAACTCGATAGCCTGGACACTGATCATTATAATGGAAGATCACACAGTCATGTTTCTTAGTGAAAAGATATGTAGTCATATATTTCATTTCAGAGCCATCTGCAGTGGGGAATAATCCTGATAGAATGCCCGTTGGGAACTGGTTTGAGTGTTTACTCACATGATGGTATTGTACTGCTCGAAGATGAATAAAATGTCTTCATAGTTGTGAGATTTGGCTATTAACACCTACAAAGACAAAAACAATGTCTCATTCCGAACAATATTATGATTAAATACAGCATTTAAGCTCAAGGTCAATCCACATTGAACATCAATTGTTAAAATGTTCAACATAACCAGACATGTACACACTCTGTAGCCAATATTATGTCAACATGTATAACAATCTGTATTCTGTGAGGAGTGGTCAGGAGGCCCTCTCGGATGGTCCTAACACCTCCTACTCCGAGTTAGCGGGCCCCCACCGTCTGTGCCCGCGGCCCGTCTCCCTCTTCCACGTCTTGGTGTGGGATCAGGGGGTGCCACTACAGCAGGTGGCTGGGGTTCATGGGTGGGCGATGTCTGAGATGAGGAGGCAGACATCTCAGGTTGAGATTGGACAACCGAAGGCTGGAGAGGTATGGGCTGGCGACGGAGATTACGCAACAATGCGCGTCTCTCCCGGCTTGCGCGTTCCTCATATCTCTCCATCCTTCGGTTGTGCCTCCTCATCTCAGCATATATGGCACGTGTGGTGGCTGAGATGACCCTATTTCCAGCCAGGATGGCCCTGCTAACAGCCAATTGATTTTCGCTGATGGCCAGCATTTGACTTGCTAGCTGGCTTTGGGCCTGGTCCTCTTCGTCAATGTGAGCCATGATGTTCCGTAATTGGGCAGGGAGATGTGGCAGAGGACCTGGAGGTCTGGCGGCTGGTGGCTGGGCGGCTGGCGGCTGGGCGGCCGGCGACTCCGCGGCCGGCGACTCCGCGGCCGGCGTCTCCGCGTCCGGCGACTCCGGGGCACTTCCTCCCGGGGCACTTCCTCCCGGGGCACTTCCGGCCGGGGCACTTGTGGCCGGTGCACTTCCTCCTGGGGCACTTGTGGCCGGTGCACTTCCTCCCGGGGCACTTGGGGCCGGGGCACCTCCTCCCGGGGCACTTGTGGCCGGGGCACCTCCTCCCGGGGCACTTGTGGCCGGGGCACTTGTGGCCGGTGCACTTCCTCCCGGGGCACTTGTGGCCGGTGCACTTCCTCCCGGGGCACTTGGGGCCGGGGCACCTCCTCCCGGGGCACTTGTGGCCGGGGCACCTCCTCCCGGGGCACTTGTGGCCGGGGCACCTCCTCCCGGGGCCCATGGTGGAGCCCAGGCTGAGTGCGGTGCCCCATATGTCGGGGGAGCACAGTATGAGGGGGGAGCCCAGGGTGAGGGCTGTGCCCAGGGTGAGGGCTGTGCCCAGGGTGAGGGCTGTGTTCAGGTTGAGGGCTGTGCCCAGGGTGAGGGCTGTGCCCAGGGTGAGGGCGGAGCACCAGATGAGGATGGAGCCCAGGATGAGGGCTGTGCCCAGGATGAGGGTGGAGCCGCTGAGAGAGGCACAGGATGGTGTGGCTGGTGCAGGCCCTGAGGTGGCCACGCCGAAGAGGGCCCGGGCATCACTTCCCGCTCCGTATGAGCAAGTGATGTGGATGGTCCCGGGCCCTCCTGAATGTCCTGGGCCTCTTCAGCCCTTCCTGCCTCCTCCTCTTCTGAATCTGTGGATACTGCAATGGAATAAACATATATTTCAGTTGGTTGCCAGACACAATTGCAAGCTATGCATTTTCATATCATTGACATCATGGTCACCTGTGAGTGACTGTGGTGCTTGTGTTACACAGATGAGCCACGGGCTGCATAATGAGCATTGTGGATCATGGCACATATGAATGTGTACTGCATGTGCCTCAGACACGTGCTCTTCTGCATCTGCTGTGCAGTGTGTGAGACTGACCAATCTGACCAGTTTCCAGCAATGGTTGTTAATATGCAGCTGAGACATGGGCCAGGTTAGGACAGTATATGACACACATGCAGTGCTACAGAGTCTGTATCCACATATGCCGCACAGCCAAATCTTTAGTCACGATCGCAGTGGAGGCCAAAGTCAGGCCTGCATTTGGGGATAGCCATGCTGCATCCATCTGAGAATATCATTCTCCAAGTCATTAAGTCTAATTGACTCATCTGTTCACAACAAGGAAATCCACATATCCAGGCCTGTGCGCATCCCAGCAAGTTTGACTTTGGACACCCTGCTCTATTGCAATCAATCTGGATATAATTCGAAATTGACATATCAGGGAGACAAATTATGAACAGGATAGGTTTGCTACCAGGACTGAAATGGTTATTGTCGCACCATACATTTTTAGTCAACCATCGGGCTTACAGTGCTATTGTATGTGAATTATCCCAGTGTGTGGGCAGGGGTGTAGGAGGCCATATAATTCTTGACCAAGGGTGGGCAGGTTCGGGCCTGGAGGGCCACACAGGTGAGCCAATCGCCTTTTCAGTCATCCGGATTGACTCACCTGTGCTCAAAAAGGATATCTTGAAAGTCCGGCATGTATGTGGCCCTCCTTACCCACCCCTGTTCTAGAGGGATTCAGCTCATTATATACAACAGCCAGAACACAAGCCTATTTATACATACATACATACATACATACAGCATGATATCCTGAAAGTCTGGCATGTATGTGGCCCTCCTTACCCACCCCTGTTCTAGAGGGATACAGCTCATTATATACAACAGCCAGAACACAAGCCTATTTATACATACATACATACATACAGCATGATATCCTGAAAGTCCGGCATGTATGTGGCCCTCCTTACCCACCCCTGTTCTAGAGGGATACAGCTCATTATATACAACAGCCAGAACACAAGCCTATTTATACATACATACATACATACATACAGCATGATATCCTGAAAGTCCGGCATGTATGTGGCCCTCCTTACCCACCCCTGTTCTAGAGGGATACAGCTCATTATATACAACAGCCAGAACACAAGCCTATTTATACATACATACATACATACATGTGGATTTACCTTACAAGTAAAGGCTGATAAACTGCAAAGTGCACTAATTGTGCCCAGGTGAGAGGGGTGTGGCTTGACTGTTAAACTTGTATAAAAGGTTTGTGAGCTGGTTTGGGGTCTGTTTACAAGTGGATTTACCTTAAAAAGTAAAGGCTGATAAACTGCAGAGTGCACTAATTGTGCCCAGGTGAGAGGGGTGTGGCTTGACTGTTAAACTTGTATAAAAGGTTTGGGAGCTGGTTTGGGGCCTATTTACAAGTGGATTTACCTTACAAGTAAAGGCTGATAAACTGCAGAGTGCACTAATTGTGCCCAGATGAGAGGGGTGTGGCTTGACTGTTAAACTTGTATAAAAGGTTTGGGAGCTGGTTTGGGGCCTGTTTACAAGTGGATTTACCTTACAAGTAAAGGCTGATAAACTGCAGAGTGCACTAAGTGTGCCCAGGTGAGAGGGGTGTGGCTTGACTGTTAAACTAGGATAAAAGGTTTGGGAGCTGGTTTGGGGCCTGTTTACAAGTGGATTTACCTTACAAGTAAAGGCTGATAAATTGCAGAGTGCACTAATTGTGCCCAGGCGAGAAGGCAGAAGTTAATAGAAACCGGAGAAGGGGAACTTGTGAGCTTGCGAGCATTTTCAGTATCAAGTGCAATTCTAGTAAAAGCCTAGGAGTTTAAATAAAAGGAGGGCCTTTAAAGAAAAGGGAGGGCAGATTTATAGTGCAAAGGAGGTAAACTTTATATAAATATATTATATTATATTCTTTATTTTTCCCACTGAAATTTCGTAGACAATAAAAATAATTAGGAGTCAGTCCAGTGGCAACCTTATTCAGTGTACATCCTGTCATATGTATGCATTACTGGAACAGATGATCCAGGGTCCATACCTCTGTGAGAGGTGTGAGCATGTTGCCTCTCTGGAAGCTTAAATTGGAGATCTGGAGAGGAGAATTGCAGCACTTAGTGATATTGCTCCACTGGAAAGGGGGTTGGTGCTCACTGAGCACAGTTTAGCTGGGCCTAGCATGGAGGGTGGAGCTGGGGCTAGTGAGGATGTCCAGGGAGGCAGCTGGGTTACAGTTACAAGGGGAAGCAGGGGGAACAGGAGGAGGCAGGCCAGTTCTGAGTTGGCAAACAACAACAGATTTGCCAGATTGAGTGAAACTGTTGGCGATGTCCATTCAGGAATGGCAATGCCAGATAGAGCTGTTCCCTCTAACAGCCGGGCGAACAGCTCTACTGGAGAAGAGGGAGGGCAGAATAGGCAGAACAGACAGGTTTTGGTTGTAGGGGACTCTATTATTAGGAAGGTAGACAGGGTGATTTGTCACCCAGATCCCAGCAATCGAACAGTTTGCTGTCTCCCGGGTGCTCGGGTTCGTCATGTTGTGGATCGGGTAGACAAATTATTGGGAGGGGCTGGAAATGAACCGGCGGTCTTGGTACATATTGGTACCAATGACAAAGTTAGTGGAAGATGGAGTGTCCTAAAGAATGATTTTAGAGAACTAGGTAATAAGCTGAAGGCAAGGACCTCCAAGGTAGTATTTTCTGAGATACTACCAGTGCCACGTGCTAGCCCAGGGAGGCAGAAGGAGATTAGGGAGGTTAATGCGTGGCTAAAGATGTGGTGCACTAAGGAGGGGTTTGGCTTTTTAGAGCACTGGGCTGACTTCTCACTTCGGTACAATCTCTACAGTAGGGATGGATTGCACCTTAATGATGAGGGAGCTTTTGTACTAGGGGATAGGATGGTAGAAAGGCTGGAGGAGTTTTTAAACTAGTAGGGTGGGGGGAGGGACTAGATATAAGTAATGGGGTAGAAAGTGTAGAAGGTATAAGGGATGAATTAACAACTCATAGGGGAGGAGATGGGGGGAGGGGTAGTATAGTCAATAGGGAGGTAGTACTTAGTAATTCAAGTTCAGTGGCAGGCACTTCAGAACTACAGACTCATAACATAAGGTGTATGCTTGCTAATGCCAGAAGCTTGCCAGGAAAAATGGGAAAGTTAGAATTATTAGCAATTAATGAAAAATGGGATTTAATAGGCATTACCGAAACGTGGTGGGATGAATCTCATGACAGGACTGTTAATCTGGATGGTTATAACCTATTTAGGAAAGATAGAGGCAATGGTAAACGAGGAGGAGGGATTTGTCTGTATGTTAAACCTGAATTTAAGGCTATAGTCAGAGAAGATATTTATGGTGGACCTAGTGATAAAGTTGAATGTTTGTGGGTAGAGTTAAATAGCGGAGCAGCAAATTCCAAAAGAATATTAGTAGGAGTATGCTATAAACCCCCAAATATAGCTGAATGTGAGGAAATACAATTATTATTACAGATTGGAAATGCAGCTAAGCACGGGCAAGTTCTAATAATGGGAGATTTTATTTACACTGAAATAAACTGGATAAATGAGACCAGCAGTTCAGCTAAGGGGAGCAGGTTCTTGAGTACACTCAGAGATCATTATCTGGCCCAGGTTATACAGGAGCCTACTAGAAATGAAGCTATCTTAGATTTACTCATTACAAATTATATTGATATTGTATCAAATGTTGAAATAGGGCAACCTTTGGGAAACAGTGATCACAACACAGTCTCATTTGAGATTGAATTAAAAAAACAACATTTTAAGGGGCCAACAAAAACTCTTAATTTTAAAAGGGCAGATTTTAACGGTCTAAGGGCAGCAATACAAAGTATAGACTGGGACAGAGAACTGATAGGTAAAAACACTGAACATAAATGGACAACATTTAAATCCTTACTAAATATACATACACATCGGCATATACCGTGTGGGAATAAAAGTAAAAGGAGTAAATCACAACCCATGTGGCTTAACAATGATTTAAAGATCAAGATACGGAGTAAAAAACAGGCATTTATATTATACAAACAAGAGGGGACAGAGACTGCTTTACGGGAATACTAGGAAATCAACAAGGCTTGCAAAAGCGCGATTAGACAGGCTAAAATAGAAAATGAAAAATTAATTGCAAAAGAGAGTAAGACTAACCCTAAAATATGTTTTAAGTATATTAATGGGAAGAAGGCGAGGAAGGAAGCTATAGGAACATTACAATGTGAAACAGGCTGTCTGAAAATTAGTGACCAGGAAAAGGCAGATGAGCTAAATAGGTTCTTTTCTTCGGTATACACAAGGGAGGTACCAGTGGTTGGGACACTGCGACATAATGGGGCTACACTACCTTTGCCAAATAATTGGTTAACACAGGAAGTAATCCAAAAGAGGTTGGAAAAAATAAATGTTAATAAAGCCCCGGGTCCTGATGGAATACATCCAAGGGTACTAAGGGAGCTGGGTTCTGTAATAGCCAAACCATTATATTTAATTTTTCAAGATTCACTCAACACAGGGTCTCTACCAGATAACTGGAGAAAAGCTGATGTGATACCTATATTTAAAAAGGCAGGGGGGATTTCGACCACGGAACAATATGAATTTAACGGCCGAACCGCGGTAATCAAAAAAGAAGAAAAATAATTTAAAACAATAAATAAAAACACACACAGCACAGGGGGAGAGCCAGGAAGCCTGGGAGTGAGGTTGCAAGTGAATTTGACCCATATTTGGGAGTTTTCGTCAATCCAAAATAGGCTAAGCAAGAAAAAAAATTATGGACGAAAAACATAAAAAATTCTGAAACTGCATGAAAATGAGGCTGCGCAAAGGTATTCACCCCCTTGAAGTTTTACCTATTTTGTTACATTACAGCCTTAAGTTCAATGTTTTGTTAATCTGAATTTTATGTGATGGATCAGAACACAATAGTCTAAGGCGGTGAAGTGAAATGAGAACAATATATACATAAAACAATTTTTTTAGAAATAGAAAACAGAAAACTGGTATGTGCGTATGTATTCGCCCCCTTTGTTATGAAGCCCATAAAAAGCTCTGGTGCAACCTGTTTTCTATTAGAAATAGAAAACAGAAAACTGGTATGTGCGTTTGTATTCACCCCCCTTTGTTATGAAGCCCATAAAAAGCTCCGGTGCAACCAATTACCTTCAGAAGTCACATAATTAGTAAAATGATGTCCACCTGTGTGCAATTTAAGTGTCACATGATCTGTCATTACATATACACACAAAGGTGCTCAGAGGAGCAAAAGCCTCGCATTGTGTGGCAAATAGCATTGCCTGGCTTACAATTTTATCGCCGGCTAGTATTTTATATATTACAACTGAGTCCTGGAATTTTAACAGAGAACAAAAGTAACTATATTGGAATAAATTATAGAAATGATAACATTACAGGGAAGTTACAAATTCATAACTAAAATAATATCAAAAAACTCAACTTGTATTAAGCTAGCAAAACCTAAAATCTTTCAGAAGATTTAAATTATTTAAAAGAAAATTAAAAACAAAAGAAGTGTCACAGAACCTCTCCATAGCCAGAAACTGGTTCCCCAGAGGTAAATCAATTGTACACTGTATACAAGATATAAGTTTTGCACTGAAAATACCTTAAATGTGATGTTCATATTCAAAAGTGTCAAAATGTGCAGTCAAATCTTTATAAGAACTTTAAAAATATTTTTGTGTGACCTAACTCAAGAAAACATTTTATAACTGAATGTTTGGAATATCTGACATTTTGTATAAATGCAATAGATTTTTTTACACATTATTCACAGGCAATTTACCATTTGCTGGCTAGTTGCCCATCACTGTGCCCCTATAGCAACACTTAGAGATGTGCCTACTTTACACAATAAAGTAAAACATTTCACTTTTAATGCACATAGACAATAAAACAAAGGTAGAGTGATGGTGCGCTCTACTGACCATTTTCACCAGATAAGGGAGGACTCAATTAGCTTAATCCATACAGGAGGCAAAAGACTGGTCAGGCAACCGAGTTAGTTTGAGTTGAAGTAAAATTAGAAGTTCATACACAGAGAGATCCATCCAGGGTAAAATGAGAAGTGGTCACACAGTTGCATCAACATGGAATTTGGTATCCTGGTAAACTGTGCAAGAAACTTGAAAGCTGGTCATAGTAGTGAATAGGTATTGGCAGAACTGGTAAGTAGTAGTATGTGACTGATCAGATTGCCATAGTGGTGGACAGGAACACATTGCAGTCACCATATATGCGCAAGACTGACAGAAGAAGGTGACTGACAGACAGGAGTAGGTAACTGCAGTAGTCGGGTACTCTTCAAAGTGGAGCCAAGGCTGGCAGAACAGCAATTGTGACTTAGGCTAGTACAATGGCAGATAGGAAAAAATGCTGTAGAAACTGGTTCAGAGATCACAAAAAACAAAAAGAGAACTTGAGAGCCTGCACACTCAGGCACATGCAAAGGAGATGGGTGGTTGCAAACTTAAGTAGTTTGACAGGAAGTTGATTGTTATAGATCTAAATAATGGAAATTGGGATGCTATGCTTAAATTTCACAGATAAAGAGTAGTGATGTCCCGAACAGTTCGCCGGCGGACTATTCGCAGCGATTTTTGCATGTTCGCGTTCGCAGCGAACGGTGAACACATGCGCTTTTCGGTCCGCCCCCTATTCTTTATCATTGAGGAAACTTTGACCCTGCACCTTACAGTCAGCAGACATATTCCAGCCAATCAGCAGCATACACTCCCTTCCAGAGCCTTCCATCTGAAGGACAGCCTCCATTTTAGAATCATTCTGAAGCTACATTCGTTGAGAGAAGACATATATTCTAGCTGCTGCTGATTTAATAGGGAAATAGCTAGGCTGTGTATTTAGCTTCCACTACACACCTGAAGGACTCATCTGATATCTGCTGCAAGAACAGCAACCCAAAAAGCCCCTTTCAGGGCTAGAACATCATTTATTTTATGTTATTATTTTTTTCTGTGTAATCTAATTATATATGCCTGCCTGCTAGTGTGTGTGACAGGCTAACACCTAACAGCTTCTATTGTGCTCAGTGAAATAAAACAACACTTTTTTGACAGTAATAGATTGAATATCAGTTGCCTTCCTACAAGCGTGTGTGTGAGGCCTATTGCATCTACTCTGCCAACTTTCGCCAGTGCACAGTGACACTCATATCTGGTGCAACCTAGTGTACAGTGACATTTAAGTACCCTTTAATGACTGTAATCGATTGAATATCAGTTGCCTGCCTACAGGCGTGTGTGTGAGGCCTATTGCATCTACTCTGCCAACTTTTGCTAGTGCACAGTGACATTCATATCTGGTGCAACCTAGTGTACAGTGAAATAAATCGAAAAAAAAAATGGCAGGCAGAGGCAGGCCACCCCGCAATGGCCGTCGTGGTCGTGGTGCTGTTATTCCCTTTGGCCCTAGAATAATGCCCAGTTTTCAGAGGCTACATACCCTGAACTTGAAAAGTTCTGAGGACATGGTTGACTGGCTAACACAGGACACCCAATCTTCTACAGCTTCCGCTCGGAACCTAGACGCACCATCCTCCTCCAGCTTAGCTTCGGCACCTCTCCAGTTACCACTCGCCCGCCTGCCGCCACCACCAACACTAGCACCACAGCCGCTTCACTTGATCCGTCAGCAGAGTTATTTACACATCCGTTGGAAGAAATGAGTGATGCACAAACATTAGTGCCAGAGGATGTAGATAACAGGGATATGTCCCAGTCAGGCAGCATTACACACATGGACGTACGGTCTGATGATGATGATGTTGTACCCGGTGCTACTTCCTTTGTTGAGTTGTCAGATACAAGTGAAGCGGTTGATGATGACGATGCGTCCGTGGATGTCACGTGGGTGCCCGCAATAAGAGAAGGAGGAAAGTTCAAATGGGGAGACAGAGAGGAGGAGGAGACGAGTTGGAAGCAGCAGGAGGTCGTCAAAAGTAGCTAGTGGCACAGTCAGACAGCATGCATCGGCACCCGGGGTCAGCCAGACAGCACACCAGTCAACGCATGCTGTTGCCACCACCAGAATGCCGTCATTGCAGAGCTCAGCAGTGTGGCAATTTTTTCTTGTGTATGCCCGTGACAACAGTGATGCCATTTGCAACCTGTGCGAAAAGAAACTGAGTCGTGGGAAGTCCAACACCCACCTAGGTACAACTTCTTTGTGCAGGCACATAATGTCACATCACAAACGCCTATGGGATCGACACATGAGTACAAGCAGCACACAAAGTCAAAACCGCCATCCTCCTCCTGGTCCAGCATCTTCAGCCACGTAAACCACTGCTGCCCTGCTTGCCCCCTCTCAAGCATCCGCCACTCCGTGTTTCACCCTGAGCAGTCCCTGCTCATCTGCCCACAGTCAGGTGTCTGTCAAGGACAAGTTTGAGCGTAAGAAGCTAATGTCAAAAAATCACCCCCTTGCCTGGCAACTGACAGCTGGCTTGTCTGAACTCTTAGCCCGCCAGCTTTTACCATACAAGCTGGTGGAGTCTGAGGCGTTCAAACAATTTTTAGCTATTGGGACACCGCAGTGGAAGGTACCCGGACAAAATGTCTTTGCACAAAAGGCAATCCCCAACCTGTACTGGATTGTGCAAAAGGAAGTAATGGCATCTCTGGCACACAGTGTTGGGGCAAGGGTCCATCTGACCACTGATACCTGGTCTGCAAAGCATGGTCAGGGCAGGTATATCACCTACACTGCGCATTGGGTAAACCTGGTGACGGCTGCCAAGCATGGAAAACGTGGCTCTGCAGAGGAGTTGGTGACACCGCCATGACTTGCAGCAGGCCTGCTGCCACCTCCTCTACTTCTCCTACTCCATCCTCTTCCATAACCTCCTCGGCTGAGTCCTCTTCTGCTGCTGCTATGTCTTGCTCCACATCAACGGCACCCCCCCAGCTCCACAGGTACTATTCCACATCCCGGATACGGCAG
This sequence comes from Discoglossus pictus, assembly GCA_027410445.1. Lineage (NCBI taxonomy): Eukaryota > Metazoa > Chordata > Amphibia > Anura > Alytidae > Discoglossus > Discoglossus pictus. The sequence goes on from CM050173.1 coordinate 3,369,475, forward strand.
TGTCACGCCGTCTTGGGGTTGACTTCCCTGAAAGCAAAGAGTCACACCGGACCAGCACTCCTATCCGCCCTGAACGCCCAGGTGGATCAGTGGCTGACTCCGCACCAACTGGAGATCGGCAAAGTGGTTTGTGACAACGGAAGAAATTTGTTGGCGGCATTGAATTTGGGCAAGTTGACACATGTGCCGTGTATGGCACATGTGTGTAATCTGATTGTACAACGCTTTGTGCATAAGCACCCAGGCTTACAGGACAGCAGTCCAGGAAGGTGTGTGGCCATTTCAGGCATTCCTACACGGCCATGGCGCACTTTACAGATATCCAGCGGCAAAACAAAATGCCAGTGAGGCGATTGATTTTAGACAGCCCGACACGCTGGAATTCAACACTCCTAATGTTCGACCGCCTGCTCCAAAAAGAAAAGGCCATTAACGAGTATTTGTATGACCGGTGTGCTAGGACAGCCTCGGCGGAGCTGGGGATTTTTTTGCCACGTTACTGGACGCTCATGCGCAATGCCTGTAGGCTTATGCGTCCTTTAGAGGAGGTGACAAACCTGGTCAGTCGCACTGAGGGCACCATCAGCGATCTCATACCATTTGTTTTCTTCCTCGAGCGTGCCCTGCGAAGAGTGCTGGATCAGGCCGTAGATGAGCGTGAAGAGGAAGATGAAGAGTTTTGGTCACCATCACCACCAGAAACAGCCTTATCAGCATCGCTTGCTGGACCTGCGGCAAAGCTGGAAGAGGATTGTGAGGAAGAGGAGTCAGAGGAGGAATGTGGCTTTGAGGAGGTGGAGGAAGACCAACCACAATAGGCATCCCAGGGTGCTCATTGTCACCTATCTGGTACCCGTGGTGTTGTACGTGGCTGGGGGGAAGAACATACCTTCAGTGAGATCACTGAGGAAGAGGAACGGGACATGACTAGCTCGGCATCCAACCTTGTGCAAATGGGGTCATTCATGCTGTCGTGCCTGTTGAGGGACCCTCGTATAAAAAGGATGAAGGAGAACGACCTGTACTGGGTGTCCACGCTACTAGACCCCCGGTATAAGCAGAAAGTGCCTGAAATGTTACTGAATTACCACAAGTTGGAAAGGATGCAGCACTTCCAAAATAAATTAAAAAGTAGGCTTTACACAGCGTTTAAGGGTGATGTCACAGCACAACAGCAATCTAAAAGCGGAAGAGGTGAACATAATCCTCCTCCTCCCCCGACCACGCCTGCAAGGAGAGGACACTTTACAGACGTGTTGTTGATGGAGGACATGCAGAGCTTTTTAAGTCCTATGCATCGCTACAGCCCTTCGGGGTCCACCCTCAGAGAACGACTCGACCGTCAGGTAACAGACTACCTCGCCTTAACTGCAGATATCGACACTATGAGGAGCGATGAACCCCTTGACTACTGGGTGTGCACGCTTGCCCTGTGGCCTGAGCTATCCCAATTTGCCATAGAACTTCTGTCCTGCCCCGCTTCAAGTATCCTGTCAGAAAGGACCTTCAGTGCAGCAGGAGGTTTTGTCACTGAGAAGTTGCCTAGGTCAAAAAAGTCTAGATTACCTCACCTTTATTAAGATGAATGAGGGATGGATCCCGAAGGGACTGACAGTGGGCTATACATTCGATTAAAAAAGGCCTGATAGATGAGCTGCTTTGAGCTAATAATGGTCCACACGCAGCTGTATTTTATCCCTGAATGCCGGATGACTTGCGTGACTTATCCGCCACCAACTAGGGTTCAAGACGCAATGTTTTAGGGCACTTTCTGCCTGGCAAACTAACATCAATTTTTCTTGTTGCTGAAAACAATACCTAATTTTTGCATTTAAATTATTTTATTGTCAGAAGGCATACAGCATGTAATGAAAAATAAAGCATTTTTGAACAGTCTTGCATAACAGTTGCGCAAAAATACATATTTACAATAAAGACATTTTGTGAAAGTTAGCTGACTATTCCTTATTATATTTACTTTTTAGGTTAATAATTGTTCTTATTTTTTACTGTGATTGCAATTTAAGAGATACCTAAAACATGGTAAAACAGACAATAGTAAAGAGTATATCTGCAGAAAACACCAAAGTCCTATTAGCTATCATCCCTCCAGCAGTATTAGCTTATTATTTACAATATCTAACCTGGGCAATCACCCTTGGGTTACCCTAGGTCAGGCTTCAGTAAACGACCTCTCCTTTCCTGGGATGAATTTACCGCGGTTGCTTCTGAAGGGTCTTCAGGGCTCCCCCACTCCGGTCCTTCCCCCAGTGTCGCTTCAACCAGTAACAAATGTTTTATATTTGTAAAGTGACCCAATGATCCCCCTTGATAGAGGTTTATCTTTACAAATTTTGGAGAACCAATTTAAGACCGGTGTCCCCTTTTTCTGGGTCAGGGAGTGAGTGAAATGCCTCAGCCTACAGTAATTGTAATGTTCTAACAGCGGTAGCTCATGCTTGTCCCTCAGTTCCTCATAGGTGAGCATCTGGCCCTTTACTAACCATTCTCCCAGTCTATCTAGTTTCCTTGACCTCCACCAGTGTTGTGATGTTGTGCTCATGTGTTTCGGGGCCTGAGGGTGGTCAAGAATTGGGGTCATTTGGGTGGATCCAGGGAACAAACCCGTGTGTTTCTTGGCCCATTTCCAGTATGATAGTGAGTGTCTGATTAGGGGGTTTGGCGAGTTTTTAAGGCTCTGAGGCAATTCTGATAGCCAAGACACCTTGTCCCAGGTTAAGGGCCTTAAAGTGTGGTTCTCTAAATACACACAGGCCGGTTGATGACATATAGAATGTGCTATTGGGAGGAAAGATAGGTGACGTAACATGAATTAAACTGATAGGAATAAATGTACAACTGATCACACCACTCATATCTGGTGGCACCTTAGTGTAATGATATAGGAATCACAAGGTTGTGGAGACCAGTAGCCAAGGTCAGCAATAATCCAGTTCAGCAACTTGTAGGTGAAACAGGAACAAGCTTTATTGAAGGGATCAGGAACCATCAATAATCTGGCAAGGATACAGAGACAGGAAGTGCCTTATATAGGCCAAGAACCAGACAGCTGACCAGACACAGCTAAAGAGAGTTGTTACTGATTTCATTGCTTTTAGAGTCAAGGTATCAGATCTCAGGCAAATCTGCAAGAGGCAGGCTGGCGTACCGGTAGGGAAGAGGTCCAGCAACATGCAAACCAGGGTTTGTATCCCACCAGAGTAAATTCCTCACATTACCCCCACCTCTATAGGCGCAGCCTCTGGATGCCCTATTACCCGGTTTAGCAGGGTACTGTGCATGGAAAGACCGAAGAAGATCAGGAGCGTGAATATTGTCCACTGGTTCCCACGATCTATCCTCCTCACCATAGCCTTTCCACCGAACCAAATATTAAAGCTTGTTACGGAAGATCCTGGAGTCAAGAATTTTTTCACTTCGTATTCATCTTCACCATCCACGAGGACTGGAGGTGGGGCAGGTAGGGCTCGGCCAGGGAAAGTATTTTCATGAAAAAGTTTAAGCAGTGCAACGTGAAACACTGGATGTATTTTCATGGAATTTGGAAGTTGCAAACGGAAAGTGACAGCATTGATCTGAGCAATGATCTCAAAAGGTCCCATGAACCTTTGACCCAATTTATGAGAAGGAATCCAAAGCTTAAGATTCTTTGTTGACAGCCACACCTTGTCACCAACATGATAGACAGGGGCCTCCTTTCTATGCCTATCAGCAGCTCTTTTGTAACATTCCTGAGCCTCCAAAAGAGTCTCTTTCAACAGTGCTTGGGAATCACGTAAGGCGGTTAGCCGGTCAGTAACTGCAGGAACGGGAGTAGTAATCGGGAGACTCCTGAGAAAGGTTGGATGGTAACCATAATAGGCAAAAAATGGGCTCAGAGAAGTGGAGCAGTGTTGGGCAATGTTATAGGCAAACTCCGCCGTGGGTAAAAAATCCAGCCAGTCATCCTGCAGGTAACTAATATAGCACCGCAAATATTGCTCCAAAGTCTGGTTGGTTCGCTCAGTCTGTCCATTACTTTGCGGATGAAAAGCTGACGACAGATTTACATTAATACCTAGATTAGAATGAAAATGTTTCCAAAAACGAGATGTAAACTGCACTCCCCTGTCAGAAACTACTTCATCAGGCACTCCATGCAAGTGAAATATTTCCCGAATAACCAGGTCAGCCGTCTGTTTAGCTGAAGGGAGACCACGAGCTGGTATGAAATGACCCATCTTAGTTAACCTGTCCACAACAACAAAAATGGTAGTGTGTTCCTTAGAGGGAGGTAGTTCCACAATAAAGTCCATGGATATAGATCCCCAGGGACGATGAGGAATCGGAAGAGGCTGAAGCAAGCCAACAGGGGATGAGCGAGGAGTCTTATGTCAGGCACATACATCACAAGAGGACACATACTTCTTAACATCCTCATGATACTTCGGCCACAAAAGCCTCGGGCAAGTTGCTCTTATGTCTTTCGGATTCCTGGATGACATGCTGGTTTTGAGTCATGGTAGAAACGTAAAAGGTCCAGACGCACTGACTCCGGAGCAAACAGACGTTGTTGAAAAATCCAAAACCCATTAAGCATCGTCATATGGAGATCACGAGGAGGATCACGAAGAACTGGGTCTTCAGCGTAGCCCTTTTTTAATGCGAGACATCAGATCAGAAGGAAATGTAACTCCTATAAGATGGTGGTCTTGGTTACGGTAGCATGGAGGGGGTCAGCTATTCTAGACAAGGCATCCGCCTTACCATTCTTGGAGCCAGGACGGTATGTAACCAAAAAATTAAACCTCGAGAAGAATAGGGACCAGCGTGCTTGTCTGGCTGACAGTCTCTTAGCTGATAGAATACATTCCAGATTTTTGTGATCTGTGAGGACAGTAATTGGATGGGTAGCTCCCTCCAAGAGATGTCTCCATTCGGTGAAGGCAGCTTTTATAGCCAATAGTTCTTTATTCCCTATGTCATAGTTTCTTTCTGCTGGCACCATCTGGCGGGAATAGAAGGCACACGGATGTAACAGCATCTTAGGTCCAGTCCTTTGAGACAGTATAGCACCAACAGCTGAATCAGAAGCATCAACTTCCACAATAAATGGTAATTCCGGCTGAGGATGTACCAGGACGGGGACAGATGTAAACAGAGTCTTTAATCGGGAAAATGCAGTATCAGCCTTATCGGACCACTGAAAAGGAGTCCCTTTAAGTGTGAGTTCAGTGATCGGTGTAATAACGGCAGAGAAATTATTAATGAAACGCCTGTAAAAATTGGCAAACCCCACAAATCTCTGGACATCTTTTTCATTCTTGGGGATGGGCCAGTCCAGCACAGCTTTAATTTTACTTGCGTCCATAGTTAAACCTTTAGGAGTTATTACATACCCCAGGAATTGAATTTCTGTTTGTTCAAACTCACATTTTTCTAGTTTAATGTAAAGGCGGTGGGTACGAAGGCGCTCTAGAACTATACGGACCTGTTTTCTGTGGTTTTCAAGATTATCAGAGAATATTAGGATATCATCCAAATATGCCACAACAAACTGATCCAGGAGATCTCGTAGTACATCATTGATAAGATGCTGGAAAGTTGCAGGGGCATTACACAGCCCAAAAGGCATTACTAGATATTCGTAATGCCCGTACCTGGTTCTGAAAGCTGTTTTCCATTCATCATTGGGTCTTATGCAAACCAGATTATATGCCCCCCGAAGATCAAGCTTCGTAAATATTTTAGCTGAGCGGAGTCTCTCCAAAAGTTCAGGAATCAGAGGCAAGGGGTAGCGGTTTTTAACAGTGATGTTATTAATGTCCCTGTAATCAACGCATGGCCGTAGGCTGCCATCCTTCTTTTCTACAAAGAAAATAGGAGCTCCTGCTGGAGAAGTAGATGGTCGAATAAAGCCTTTGGCAAGATTTTCTTGTAGGTATTCACGAAGAGCTTTCAATTCAGGCTCAGAAAGGGAATATATACGGCCAAATGGGATAGCAGCCCCAGGCAACAGCTCTATTGGGCAATCATAAGGCCTGTGTGGTGGAAGCTGATCAGCATTCTTCTTATCACAGACATCTGCAAAATCCCGATATTGTAGAGGAATCTTAGTCAAGTTTGTAGCAACCATTTAATTAATTGTTGTGGCAACAGGTGTTACCTTAGAGGGTTGACAATTCATTAAGCAGTGTTCTGAAGGAAAGGACAAAGTTCTGATCTTCCAATCAATCTGTGGGTTATGCAGAGCAAGCCAAGGTACCCCCAAAATCACTGGAAACTGTGTTGAGGAAATTAGGTGGAAAGAGATAGCCTCATGGTGATTCACTTCCACAGTTAACTTTAAGGGCACAGTCTCATGTGTAACCGGTCCTGACGTAAGTGGAGAACCATCAACTGTCTCCATTAACACAGGTGAAGAATTAGGGATAGACTGAATTCTATTTCCTGCTGCAAATTTAATGTCCATAAAGTTTCCGCCTGCTCCAGAATCTATCATAGCGGTAGTTGAAATTTTACGATCACCACATTGCAACGTGATAGGCACCACAAAATGAGGATGTTGAGTCAACATACCCTCTTCACCATGAGCCAGAGAAAACAAGGGTTGTGTGACAGAATCCAGTTGATCCGAAATCTGGGATTGGTGTCGAATCTGTGCACCCTCAGCCGCCATAGCTATTGTTCTTTTGGATTTGCTAGGGCAATTGATGGCATAGTGCCCTGCACTACCACAGGCATAAATTGTGAGTGCGTCGCCACTGTTTTTCTTCATTGGATAATGGCCCTCTTATTAGATTTACCTGCATAGCCTCAGGCTCAGAGTCTGTAGGTGTTTGTGGGTTTGAAGTAGAAATTCTTGAATAGGAAATAGAAGTAGTACTTGGTCTAAAAAAGCCCTGTCTTTCAGAAAGTCTCCGATCGATACGGATAGCCAAACGTACAAATGCATCGAAGTCAGCAGGAAGATCAACACGAGCTAGCTCATCTTTTATAGCTTCTGAGAGACCTTTTCTGAAGTGGAACCTCTGGGCTGATTGGTTCCAGGTAGTATCAGCAACCCACTGTCTGAATTCAGCAGCATATTCAGCCACAGAGCACCTCCCTTGATGCAAATGAAGGAGAGTGGCTTCAGCGGTAGCACATCGATTGGGGTCATCTAAAACTAGGCACATGGCCTCAAGAAAGTCATTTAGATTACCCAAGACTGGACTTTCCTGTTCCAGAAGAAGGGAGCCCCAAGCCAGGGCTTCATCTTTGAATAGTGAAAAAATAAATTCCACCTTCTCTCTTTCAGATGGAAATTGGTGAGGTAACATCATGAAGTGCAAACGGCATTGATTTAGGAAACCCTTAAATCTTTTGTGATCTCCTCCAAACTTTTCTGGCAGGGGCAAGCGGGCATCTTGTGCAGGTGTAACAGTAGCAGCCGCAACATCACTTGCCCTGTAGCTGGTATACTCACTGTGCATTGACTGAAATTTATTTTGCAGTTCAGCTACCTGGTCCTGCAGCACTTGAATGGTCTGTGCCTGGGTCTGCACAGTTCTTGCAAATAAAGCAACCTGCTGGGCCAATACAGAATCTGACCCGGCGGTCTCCATGAAAGCGCCAGATTATTCTGTAATGATATAGGAATCACAGGGTTGTGGAGACCAGTAGCCAAGGTCAGCAATAATCAAGTTCAGCAACTTGTAGGTGAAACAGGAACAAGCTTTATTGAAGGGATCAGGAACCAACAATAATCTGGCAAGGATATAGAGACAGGAAGTGCCTTATATAGGCCAAGAACCAGACAGCTGACCAGACACAGATAAAGAGAGTTGTCACTGATTTCATTGCTTTTAGAGTCAAGGTATCAGATCTCAGACAAATCTGCAAGAGGCAGGCTGGCGTACCGGTAGGGAAGAGGTCCAGCAGGGTTCGAATCCCAGCAGAGTCAATTCCTCACACTTAGATTGCACGCGCAGTGCCCCAAATTCGAAGTAGGAGGTCCGACCAAGCATCTTTATCCATCTCCCTGTTCCAAGAATCCATGACATATACACGTCCCATGATAGGTGACGTAACAGGTATTAAACTGATAGGAATAAATAGTACAACTTAATACACCACTCCTATCTGGTGGCACATTACATTGCACGTGCAGTGCCCCAAATTCGAAATAGGAGGCCCGACCAAGCATCTTTTTCCATCTCCCTGTTCCAAAAATCAATGCCATATACACGTCCCCTAATAGTGGACCTAACAGGGATTAAACCAATAGGAATAGTACTACTTAACAGTACACACCTTATAATAATGCAGACAGAGGCAATGCAGAGAGAGGAGTCTGAAGAAGAGGAGTCAGAGGAGGAAGGTGGCATTGAGAAGGTGGAAGACCAAACACAGCAGGAGTCCCAAGGGGCTTGTTGTTACCTTTCGGTGACCCTTGGTGGCTGGGTGGAGGAAGAGACCTTCAATGACATCAGTAAGGACAAGGAACGGGACATGGCTAGCTTGGTATCCAACCTTGTGCAAATGGGGAGTTTGCGGTTGTGCAAAGGGACTGTTTGCGGTTGTTTGCGGTGCATTAAACGGGGAGATTGGTCTGTTACTGTGAAGCGGGTGTAACCCTTACACTACCTGATCGATACAACATTGTACCTGATGTTTTAAAGCATGTTATTCCAAATAATTTAGGAATGTTAGGTGATTTATGCCTTTTATGGCTTAAAACCAGACTCTGCATCAACTATGTAATTTTCCTTGGGAGTTTTGCCATGGATCCCCCTCCGGCATGCCACAGTCCAGGTGTTAGTCCCCTTGAAACAACTTTCCCATCACTATTGTGGCCAGAAAGAGTCCCTGTGGGTTTTGGAATTCGCCTGCCCATTGAAGTCTATGGCGGTTCGCCGATGTTCGCCCGTTAGCGAACATTTGATGAAATTTGCGTCCGCGGTTCGCGAACCGAAAATTTGATGTTCGCGACATCACTAATAAAGAGTCTATGCTAGGACCTAAATACAATATAGCTGTAGGACACCACCTGTTCATTGGATCTTTGGACTAGATATGTGGCATCAAGAGAGCTGGGAATTTTTTTTATAAATATTAATGTTAATTATTATTGTTTATTTGTAACGCACCAACATATTTCATAGCACTTTACATGGGTCACAATAAAGTAAAAAACAATAGCAGTATTAACAGGTTGCACAGGTTGGAGGGCCCTGTCTTTGAGCTTAGAATCCAGTGCCCAAAGTGCTTTCTCCAAAGCACCATGCAAGATTGAAAACTTGCAACCTTACAAACTAATTTTTTTGGGTGAGGTACAGGAGAGTGAAAGATATGTTACATAGTTATATAGTAATTGAGGTTGAAAAAAAGACTTTCAGTCCATCAAGTTCAACCTTTCAAGATCTCCTCTGATCTGCAATATGCGCATTAGTTGTTAATTGATCCAGCTGAAGGCAAACAGACAAAAAAAAAATCAAATGAGTTCCTTCCTGACCACAGATACTGGCGGTCGGATTCCTCCCTGGAACAATCTCTAATTATGCAGGATAACCCTGAATGCCATTTTTTATTTAAAATAAGTGCAGTCCCCTTTCAAAGTTATCTATCGAATCTGCTGTCACCACCTCCTTTGGTAGAGAGTTCCACAGATTAACCACTCTTACTGTGAGGAACCCTTTTCTTTCTTTAAGGTGGAATCTTTTTACTTCTAACCTCAAGGGATGTCCTCTTGTCAGTTGAAAACTTCTTGACACAAAAAGCTCCCTTGACAAATCTTTATACTGACCCTGGATGTATTTATATAAGGTAATCATATCTCCTCTTAGACACCTTTTTTCTAGAGAAAATAAGTTTAATTTGGTTAGTCTTTCTTCATAACTTAGCCCCTCCATTCACCTTATTAGTTTTGTTGCCCTCCTCTGTACCTTTTCCAGCTCTAAAATTTCCTTTTTATGAAGTGGTGCCCAAAATTGTTCTCCATATTCCAAAATGAGGGCGTACTAGAGATTTGTACAGTGGCAGAATTATATTTGCTTCCCTTGCATCTATACCCGTTTTAATACATGCTAATATTTTATTTGCTTTGCAGCTACTGCTTGGCATTGAGCACTGTTACCTAGGTGGTTGTCCACGAGTACTCCCAAATCTCTTTCAATATCTGATACCCCTAGATTTGCTCCATTAAGATTATAAATTGCATGGCTATTTTTCCTTTTCAGTTGCATAACTTAACATTTATTCATATTAAATCTCATCTGCCCTTTAGCCGCCCATTCCTCTAATTTTTGTAAACCCCTTCGGAGGGAAAGTACATCATTATCTGATTTAATTACTTTTACGACCCCAGGAGTGAGGGGGACCATGCTCACTCCTTAATCATTCTGCTTACTAGTACAGTATCACCCCTGGATGGTCTGGGTTCTTACAGTCTTAGCAATTCTGGCTTTTTCAGGCCAGGACACCAGTTCAGTACCTCAGGATACAGACAGGCAGAAATCAGTCTTGGCAAAATAATACACTTAAAAATATAACAGATACACCTTTTCTTTATGTATCAACCCTTAAAGCCAACTTTACTAACAGACAGCATGACAGTTACAGACTCCTCACACATCAGTATATCAACTGACTGCTCTGACAGTTACAGACGACATCACACCATTCCAAATCCAGTTAACTCCTTATACACTGGATACAATTTAAGATATAATAATCAAGATAACATAGCATAGCATAACATACAATAATTTATAGACATATGGTAATCAACTTAACATAAAAACATTAAATAACAATAACAATTAATAAACTCAAATAATGGTCAGGGGAATCATAACAACAATTCCCCCTTTTTAAATGCAGCATTCTGGTGATCATCTCTATCAGATGAACACAGGCATGCGGCAAAAATGATTTCCATATATAAATCCTGGTCTTGGGTGGAGCAACCAATAGTCCTAATATGTCCATAGTCTAAAGAATAAATTGTTGCTTAGGGATGTCACTCCATTGGTAGAATGCAGTCTCAGTGTCCTTTCACCATGGCCAGGACCAATGCACCCTTCTTCCCAGTGGGTTAGGAACAAGCACAATTTTCTTGGGGGCTACATTGAAACGGTGTCCTGGTGGGTCCTTACTGGTAGTCAATGGAAATAGGAACCTCTAGGTTAGTATAGACTTGAAATAGTTCTTCCCCAGGCCAACCCTTCCCAACCAAAACAGTACCAACAGCTATCCTGTTATATCTAAAACAGACCATGGGCCTATGTGACCAAAAGTTGGCAATACATCCTTTGTGTCACAAACTGTTGAGTTTGAGGAATAGTTCAGGTATAACTTCTTAAATAATCCTTCATATTCACATTTACCAAGAATATATGTTGGTTCAGAGCTATCAGAGTGAAAGTCAAATCCCAAAGCAACTTTTCTTTTCTTTGCAAATTCTTGTTGAACTTGATTTATATTTTCATATTGCAGCTTTCCATACTTAGATCAAGTCTTTACTGATTAACTATTTTGTAGTTATATGTTGTGGTTCTTGATGTTGACCAAATAAATGTATCTCTCTTATCTGTCAATTAGTTTTTTTTTCACATTAGCAGGCAACTGTGACAGCTGGGACCTATTTGAAAGTATCAGTATTCAGTATTCTGCTTGTGAGTCACCATGAAATATGTCTGTATATTTTTGTGTTTCATTTCTTTTTGTAAGGAAATCTTGGTATGATGTCCTTCTTTTCTATTTGTCAGTTTTGCAAGACAGATCAATTTTCCAGGGAAGCTTTAGTGGATGTTAATTGTCTTGATCTGTAGTGTCCTAATTCTGTGCCATTTTCTTCAACCATTTTATTCTACTGGTGCTTATGTTTTTCCATTAATGCAACCATTTCAGCAATCTTATGCTGCAATGGATATCTGTTTATTTCTGTTTTTTGATTACTTCATCAGCAGCACCTAATCTATCAACCTCTTTGTTAAGACATTCTTCTCTTATCTTTGCATCATCTATCTCCTTTTGCTTATTGTTCAGTGTTCTTTCATGGTCGATTTTAGTATCTTCAAGTTGAATGTGTAATTCCTTCAGCTCAGATTCAAGAACACTACACTGCTTGCTTTCTCTTGTCATTTTATTTTACAAAGACTCGTTTTCTTGTTGTAACTCTTCAAATGTCTTGTTTTTATTTTCTACTAGCGAATTGCCCGTCAAAAAATGACGGCAATGAAATTGTAAGGTAGCTAAATTAGTAAATGAATCTAGTGTACCTATTTTGAAGCATTGTGATGAAGAGCTGGCAATCTGTGTTGATGTTGCTGCAGCATTAGTGGTGTGGAGCTGCTGTGTAAGCATGCTGAATGTGTGCACTGTGTGGTATGAATATCCGTAGGTGGTTTGTGGCGTTTTGCGAGTTTCTTGTGGTGTTTTGCGAGTTTGTTGTGGTGTTTTGCGAGTTTAGAGTGCTGTAGCCTCGTTTTCGTTTTGTTCGGCAGCCATTTTTTCTGTCGCTTAGATTTTTTTTTAGTCTCAAAAGTCTTTTATTTCGAGTAAAATCGAGGTGTAAGTTGCATTTTTGAGGTCCTGGGTGCTCCCTCTTGGTGTAGGTAAGGTTTTTATGTATGTGCTGTGTGTATGTATTGTGTTTTAAATGTTTGTATGTCGGCGTGTTGCGTCCGATGTTTGCGAGGTCGTAATGTGTGGTAACGTGTTTCGTAGGTTGTTTGCGTTCCTCGTAAAATTTAGCGAGTGTCGTAATTTGTGTGTCGTGTTTTTTGAGTAGCGACGTGAAGTTTGCGAGGGTTTGAGGCCCTTGCCCAGTGACCTCGCCAGCAACTGAGTCCCTCGCTTTGCGAGGGGCCTCAGTTGCTGGCATGGAGCGCCTTCGGCGCTCCATGCCAGCAACTGAGGCCCTTGCCCAGTGACCTCGCCAGCAACTGAGGCCCTCGCTTCGCGAGGGGCCTCAGTTGCTGACATGGAGCGCCTTCGGCGCTCCATGCCAGCAACTGAGGCCCGTGCCCAGTGACCTCGCCAGCAACTGAGGCCCTCGCTTCGCGAGGGGTCTCAGTTGCTGGCATGGAGCGCCTTCGGCGCTCCATGCCAGCAACTGAGGCCCTTGCCCAGTGACCTCGCTACGCGAGGGCCGCGGCTCGCTGCGCGAGGGCCGCGGGCTCGCTACGCGAGCCCGCAAGCGTGAGCAACGACCCGTACGCTCACAACTATATATGTGATTTGTTGCATCAAATACTCAGCTTCCTTCCTTAACTGATCATTTTTTTCTCCATACATCTGCTGCAATCCTGGATTTGTGTTTCTTTGTCTTTCAGTTCATTCTGTAACTCCTTGTTGTGATTATGCAGAGCTTTGTTTTCCTCAACTTTGTTGGACACCTTTGCCTGTTATTCTGAAGTTGCTCATCAAAAGATCTTATTTTCTCATCTCTTTCATTGATACTTCCTTGCAGCTGTTCCAGCAACCTGCTCTTTCTTCAAACCCTGGAACATATTAATTTCTTCTTTCAGATCCATGTTTTCTCTCTTTAGAGCCTTGAGCTCCTCTCCGCGATTTGCAAAATTAGCATGTGCCAGAACCAAAAAATCTTCCTTCTGTTTTATCTGCTTGTCTTTTTCTGCAATAGTTTTCTGCAGTTCTTCAACAAAGATCGATGCTTGAGTCTGGACTGTCTTCTGTGCATGATACTTCTGCATTTGAGCATTTGAAACTTCATTCTGTTTCATCAAATCTTGCACCTGAAGAGTCTCACTTTTTGCTGCTGTGGTTGGGGCTTTGTTTTATGGCACAGTAATGTTCAAAGACACAGTATTTGGCCTTTTCCTCCTTTTTTTCACTGTGTTTATTTTTCTTCTTCTTTTTGTATACAGTTGATGAGTTAGCACTATAGCCTTTATACCTGTCAAGTTTTTTTGATGATTCTCGATCTGATTCAAATTTCTCTTTCTCCGAAGGAAATAAGTAGTCCATATATCTATCAGATACTTCTTCAGTCTCTGGCACATAATCTTTCTCCCTGCCGACTGGCAGGACCTTTCTCAACTTGGCCAAAGTCCTTCCACAGTTGTCGCATCCAACAAGTTTATACATTTTACTTCCAGCTGTAACTCTTGGGGAATAACTCCCTTGGCGAATAGCGCAAGAGCCTCATCAGACCAATGACATAGTCCTAGGAAGTCACAGCACTTCGCAAGTAAGTAAAGTTGTCTCTAAGCAGTGCCTAGGCCACAGTCCGGATTGCCTTACACAATCTCCCATAGTGCCTTCTCAAGCTCCAAGGGAAAACAGGCCTCCAACTTTTCAGCCAGGCTTAATACTGCTGCTCCAGGTCAATCTGCTGCCACACCAAATCAGCTCATGACCCGGCCACAATCCCAGGAATGCCTTACATTGAGCTAGAAGGGCCACTTTCCTGCACTGCATTCCTGCAAAACATCTGCAATGAATTCTTATCTCATAGTGGCTCTCACACTCCACCCTCTAAACCAACCAACAACACCCAGTCTTCTCCCTTCTCCAATACCACAGCCACTTTGAACTGCTTTGATCCGGCTACAGAGGATGAAGTCTCCAAACTGCTATCATCCACTCGCCTCACTACCTGTCCTCAGGATCCTATTCCATCTCCGCTCATCTCTCCCCTATCTACCACACTAATCAAAGCTCTCACACATATTTTCAACCTCTTGCTTACTACTGACATGTTTCCATTGTCTATAAAACATGCCATAATTATACCCACCCTCAAAAAACCCTCATCTGACTCTGACGTTGCATCTAAATGCCTATCTCTCTGCTACCCCTGGCTCCCAAACTGCTGGAGTGACTCATCTATAACTGCCTTACCAGCTTTATTTCCTCTCCCTTCTTGACACCTTCCAATCCGGCTTTCGGCCCCAACACTCCACTGAGACAGCTCTCACTAAAGTCACCAATGACCTGCTTACCACCAAGTCAAAAGGTCACTTTTCAATTATTATTCTTCTAGATCTCTCTGCTGCTTTTGACACTGCCGACCATCCACTTTTACTCCATATCCTCTTCTCCTTCTGTATCTAAGACACTGTTCTCTCATGGTTTTCATCATACCTACAAAATCGATCATTCAGTATCTCCTTCTCTGACACCTCTTCTTCTCCTCACCCCCTGTCTGTTGGTATACCCCAAGGATCAGTCCTAGGCCCCTCCTCTTCTCAATCTACACTTCCTCACTTGGTACCCGAATAAACGTTTTGTGCTTCATTATCATTTCTATACAAATGACACCCAAATCTACCTCTCCGCACCACATATATCCCTCTCGCTTCTAACACACGTCTCCAACTTCCTCTCTAGTATATCCTCTTGGATGTCCACCCACCATCTCAAACTCAACATGTCTAAAACTGAATTCCTAATCTTCCCTTCCTCTCCCACAGAGTCAATTCCTCACATCTCTCTCACTGTCAACAACGACATCATCACCCCCACCTCCCAAGCCTACGGGACCCCGCTCTGTCTTTCATCCCTCACATACAATCACTAACTAAACCTTGTCTTCTCCATCTAAAAAACATCTCCAGAATTCATCACTATCTTACTCAAGACACAACTAAAATCCATATACACTCTCTCATCATCTCTTGACTAGATTACTGCAACTTGCTTCTTGCTGGCCTACCCACCACCCGACTATCTCCACTTCAATCCATTATGAATGCCTATGCTAGACTCATCTTCTGTACACAACGTTTAGTGTCAGCATCACCTCTCTGTCAATAACTCCACTGGCTTCCCTTAGCATCAAGAATAAAATGTGAAATCATGACTCTAATATGCAAAGCCCTCAACTATAATGCTCCCCCTTATATCTTTGCTCTCATCTTCAAATGCTCCCTCACCCGCCCTCTTTGTACTGCTAATGACCTTCTTCCTACAATTCTTGTCACCTCCTCTCACTCCCGCCTCTGAGGCTTTTCTCGGGCTGAGGATGGTGGGGGTTGAGGATGGGGTGGGTTGAGGATGAGGATGGGGGGTTGAGGGGGAGGATGATGATAAGGGGTTGAGGGGGAGGATGAGGATGGGGGGTTGAGGGGGAGGATGAGGATGGGGGTTGAGGAGTAAGGTTGAGGGGGGTTGTTGAGGGAGGATGAGTAGGGGGTTGAGGATGAG
Organism: Discoglossus pictus; assembly: GCA_027410445.1. Lineage (NCBI taxonomy): Eukaryota > Metazoa > Chordata > Amphibia > Anura > Alytidae > Discoglossus > Discoglossus pictus. The sequence continues at coordinate 3,385,630 of CM050173.1, forward strand.
GAGGGAGGTTGAGGTTGAGGAGGGGGTTGAGGTGGGGGGGTTGAGGATGGGGGGGTTGAGGATGGGGGGTTGAGGATGAGGAGGGAGGTTGAGGATGAGGAGCGAGGTTGAGGATGAGGAGGGAGGTTGAGGAGGAGGAGTGGGGTTGAGGAGGGAGGTTTGAGAATGAGGAGGGGGTTGAGGAGGGTGATAAGGGAAGGGGGAAGAGACACAGGGAAGGGAGAGGGGAGAAGAGACACGGGAGAGAGAGGGGGGGACACAGGGAGCAGCACATTTCCCACCCTCAGCTTATACTCGAGTCACTCATTTTACCCAGTATTTTGTGGTAAAATAGGCGCCTCGGCTTATACTCGGGTCGGCTTATACTCGAGTATATACGGTAACCAAATTAAACGTATTTACTCTAGAAAAAAGGCGACTAAGAGGAGATATGATTACTTTATATAAATATATCCAGGGTCAATACAAGGCTTTGTCAAGGGAACTTTTTGTGCCAAGAGGTTTTCAACTGACAAAGGGACATCCCTAGCAGTAAAAATATTTTGCCTTCAAGAAAGAAAAGGGTTCTTCACAGTAAAGGTGGTTAATCTGTGGAATTCTCTACCAAAGGAGATTGTGACAGCGGGTTCGATAGATAACTTTAAAAAGGGATTCAATATATTTTTACAGAAAAAGGCCATTAAGGGTTTTCCTGGATAAATAGTGAGGGAGTATTGATCCAGGGATGAATCCGATCGTCAGTATCTGGTGTCAGGAAGGAATTTTATATTTGTTTTCCCTGTTGAGACAATTGGCAAAGTTTCAATGTTTTTTTTTTTTCTGTTTGCCTTCCTCTGGATCAATTGACAATAAATCTGCGTATTTAAGATCAGAGGAGATCTAAAAAGGTTAAACTTGATGGACTAAAGTTTCTGATGCCTCTTGTTTGTATAATTCAAATGCCTGTTTTTTACTCCGTTATATTAGTTACATACAGCCTTATTAAATTGTGATTCTGTAAATTTAAAAGGGCTCTATTTTAGCACACAGCACATTTTTTTACAGAAGTTTTTAGTTAGTGAACTTCTATCCAAAAGCAAGGTCTTCACTAACTAAAAACTTCTGTAAAAAAAAATGCTGTGTGCTTAAATAGAGCCCTTTTTAAATTTAACAAATTGCAATTTAATAAGGCTGATAGTAATTAAGGTTGAAAAAAGACTTTCGGTCCATCAAGTTCAACCTTTTAAGATCTCCTCTAATCTGCAATATATACGGATTAAATATTAATTAATTTGTTGTTAATTCATTATTAATCTATTATTTAGTTTGCTGTCTCCCGGGTGCTCGGGTTCGTCATGTTGTGGATTGGGTAGACAAATTATTGGGAGGGGCTGGAAATGAACCAGCGGTCTTGGTACATATTGGTACCAATGACAAAGTTAGTGGAAGATGGAGTGTCCTAAATAATTATTTTAGAGAACTAGGTAATAAGCTGAAGGCAAGGACCTCCAAGGTAGTATTTTCTGAGATAATACCAGTGTCACGTGCAAGCCCAGGGAGGCAGAAGGAGCTTAGGGAGGTTAATGCGTGGCTAAAGATGTGGTGCACTAAGGAGGGGTTTGGGTTTTTAGAGCACTGGGCTGACTTCTAACTTCGGTACAATCTCTACGGTAGGGATTGATTGCACCTTAATGATGAGGGAGCTTTTGTACTAGGGGATAGGATGGTAGAAAGGCTGGAGGAGTTTTTAAACTAGTAGTTGGGGGGGAGGGACTAGATATAAGTAAAGTGGTAGAAAGTGTAGAGGGTATAAGGGATGAATTAACAACTCATAGGGGAGGAGATGGGGGGAGGGGTAGTATCTGCTGTCATCTCCAAATACTCCCTCACCCACCCTCTTCATTCTGCTAACAACCTTCTTTCCATTTCTCTTATTACATCTTCTCAAGCACGCATTCAGCACTTTTCTTGTGCTGCCATTATTCTTTGGAACTCCTTCTCTCACTCCACCAGACTCTCCCTGCCTCAATACTTTAAAAAAATCCTCACTAAAAACACATTTGTTTAAAGAAGCCTACCAGCTTCCACCTTAACTTCCATAACTTTAATGATTTTAGCGAACTGAGATTGAAGTCAAAAACAAAACTGTAAGGGGTCAGCAAAAGCTCTTAATTTTAAAAGAGCAGATTTTAACGGTCTAAGGGCAGCAATACAAAGTAAAGACTGGGAAAGAGAAGTGACAGGTAAAAATACTGAAATCCTTACTAAACATACATACTTATCACCATATAAATCACATCCAAGTGGCATAACAATGATTTAAGATCAAGATGTTGTTGTTGTACATGGAACAAACTCTGATTGGACTAATGTGGTAAGTGGGGTTCCTAAGGGTTCAGTATTAGGTCCTCTCCTTTTTAGCATATTTATTAATGACTTAGAGGTAGGATTGGAGTGTGTTGTCTCCATTTTCGATGATGACACAAAGTTGTGCAAGGTAATTAAATCAGATAGTGATGTGCTTTCCCTCCAAAGGGATTTACATAAAATTGAGGAATTGGCATCTAAATGGCAGATGAGATTTAATACGAATAAATGTAAATTTATGCATCTGGGAAGGGAAAATAGCTATGCAATTTATAATCTTAATGGAGCAAATCAAGGTGTATCAGATATTGAAAGGGATTTGGGAGTGCATGTGGACAACCACCTAGGTAACAGTGCTCAAAACCAAGCAGCAGCTGCAAAGGCAAATAAAATATTAGCATATATTAAGAAGGGTATAGAAGCCAGGGAAGCAAATATAATTCTGCCACTATACAAATCTCTTGCACCCCCTCATTTAGAATATGGAGTACAATTTTGGGCACCACTTCATAAAAAGGACATTTTAGAGCTGGAAAAGGTACAGAGAAGGTCAACAAAACTAATAAGGGGAATGGAGGGGCTAAGTTATGAAGAAAGACTAACCAAATGACACTTATTTTCTCTAGAAAAAAGGCATCTAAGAGGAGATATGATTACCTTATATAAATACATCCAGGGTCAGTATAAAGATTTCTCAAGGGAGCTTTTTGTTCCAAGAGGTTTTCAACTGACAAGAGGACATCCCTTGAGGTTAGAAGTAAAAAGATTACACCTTAAAAAAAGAAAAAGGGTTCTTCACAGTAAGGGTGGTTAATCTGTGGAATTCTCTACCAGAGGAGGTGGTGACAGCGGATTCAATAGATAACTTTAAAAGGGGACTGGATTTATTAGTAATTAAAAAGGGAATTCAGGGTTATCCTGGATAATTAGAGAGCGTGTGTTGATCCAGGGAGAAATCCGATCGCCAGAATCTGGGGTCGGGTGGAATTAATAAAAAATAAAAAAATAGTTTATCTATAATTAATTAACAATTAACAACTAATTAATTATTAACTAATCCTTATATTGCAGATTAGAGGATATCTTAAAAGGTTGAACTTGATGGACTGAAAGTCTTTTTTCAATCTTAATTACTATGTAACTATGTGACAATGAAAAGGCAAGACATCTACTCTCGAACTGGGGCTTCCAAGGAAACCTTTCATGCAAAAGTTGGGGTGATAACAGAAAAAAATGATATGGATTTAAAAGGAGATCAAATAAAGAGATCACTGAAGATCTATACAGGATCTTAACAGCATTGTTAACATTGATGGAGATGATGAAATCCCAGTGGAACTGATCAAAATCCTAGAAGTTGTTGCTTTGAAAATGTTGCTCACATTATGCAAACTAATTTGGAAAACTCAACAATGGCCAATGAATTGGAAAAGGTCAGTCTACATCCCAAAACAGAAAAGGCAGTGGCAAAGAGTGCTCCAATTATCAGACAACCGCACTCATTTCACATGCTAGAAATGTAATGCTTAAGATCCCTCAAGCTCAGCTGCAACGGTATATGGACCAAGGACTATCAGATGTGTAAGCCGGGTTCTGCAGAGGAAGAGGCACAAGAGGTCAAATTGTCAATGCCCAATGGATAATAGAGAAAACAAGACAATTCTAGAA
>CM050173.1:3390143-3522643 GCA_027410445.1 Discoglossus pictus
CGAGGGCATCTCCTTTGCACAGCCATCTTAAGATCACCCCACAGATTTTCAATCGGATTCAGGTCTGGACTCTGGCTGGGCCATTCCAGAACTTTAATCTTCTTCTGGTGAAGCCATTCCTTTGTTGATTTGGATGTATGCTTTGGGTCGTTGTCAAGCTGAAAGATGAAGTTCCTCTTCATGTTCGACTTTCTAGCAGAAGCCTGAAGGTTTTGTGCCAATATTGACTGGTATTTGGAACTGTTCATAATTTCCTCTATCTTAACTAAGGCCCCAGTTCCAGCTGAAGAAAAACAGCCCCAAAGCATGATGCTGCCACCACCATGCTTCACTGTGGGTATGGTGTTCTTTTGGTGATGTGCAGTGTTGTTTTTGCGCCAAACGTATCTTTTGGAATTATGGCCAAAAAGTTTAACCTTGGTTTCATCAGACCAGAACACCTTTTCCCACATGCTTTTGGGAGACTTCAGATTTGTTTTTGCAAAATGTAGCCTGGCTTGGATGTTTTTCTTCGTAAGAAAAGGCTTTCGACTTTCCACTCTACCCCATAGCCCAGACATATGAAGAATACGGGAGATTTTTGTCACATGTACCACATAGCCAGTACTTGTCAGATATTCCTGTAGCTCCTTTAATGTTGCTGTAGGCCTCTTGGTAGCCTCCCAGACCAGTTTTCTTCTCATCTTTTCATCAATTTTGTAGTGAGCTCCAGTTCTTGGTAATGTCACTGTTGTGTCATATTTTCTCCACTTGTCTTCACTGTGTTCCATGGTATATCTAATGCCTCTGAAATTCTTTTGTACCCTTCTCCTGACTGATACCTTTTAACAATGAGATCCCTCTGATGCTTTGGAAGCTCTCTGTGGACCATGGCTTTTGCTGTGGGATGCGACTAAGAAAATTTCAGGAAAGACCTACTAGAGCAGCTGAACTTTATTTGGGGTTAATCAGAGGCACTTTAAATGATGGCAAGTGTATGCTGACTCCTATTTAACACGATTTGGAATGTGATTGCTTAATTCTGAACACAGCTACATCCCCAGTTATAAGAGGGTGTGCAGACTTATGCAACCACATTATTTTTTATTTTTATTCCCTCCACCTAAAATATTTGTTTGTTTTTCAATTGAGTTGTACAGTTTCTAGGTCACATTAAAGGAGGAAAAAGTTCTGAAATGATTTATCTTTGTCTAATTTTTTTACAGCACAGAAACCTGACATTTTAACAGGGGTGTGTAGACTTTTTATATCCACTGTATTCAACTCACCTTTCAAGCATGTCCCCGTCCTTCTTATTTTCTTCTCCAGCGCGGCCCCTGATAAAAATAAACATTACATTAGTAAAACATATACACACACAAAATAAAATATAATAAACATAATATACATTCAACTTACCTTGGCGCGATGTCCCCGTGCTCCTCCGCTTCTGCCCCGGCTGGTCCCTACAAGAATCCGCGCTCTAACAAAATAAAAACAGTGCTCCGCACTCGCAGAGCTCAGAGACGCTAATGAGGCCCTAGAGTCTCTTCCACAAGAAAATTGGCAATGGCGCCTTCTGATTGGCTGAAATTAGATTGACAGCCTTTTTAGCCAAACAGAAGGCGCCAAGGTGTGAGCCAATCATATCCCATTCTGATTGGCTAATGCACCTGTCAATCTTTTTTAAACAAATCAGAAGGCTCTATTGCCTTTAGCCAATCACAATGGGATACACCTCCATGGGGTGATTGGCTGGAGGCACCTGTGCCTTCTCATTGGCTGCAGTCTGACTGTGACAACAGCCAATCAGAAGGTGCAGATGACTTCAGCCAACCACCCAGTGGGGGTGTATCCCAATTGTGATTGTCTGAAGGCAATAGAGCCTTCTGATTTTTTTTAAAAAAGATTGATAGGTCCATTAGCCAATCAGAATGGGATATAGCAGTGTATCCCATTCAGATTGGCTCACACCTTGGCGCCTTCTGATTGGCTGAAATTTGATTGACAGCGTTTTCAGCTAATCAGAAGACGCCATTGCCAATTTTCTTGCGGAAAAGGCTCTAGGGGCCTCATTAGCGTTGGGGAGCTCTGCAAGTGCAGATCTATGTTCGTTTTTTTTCTTTTCTTGTAAGAGAGCAGATTCTTTAAAGGCCCAGCCTAGGCAGAAGAGGAGGAGAACTGGGACATTAAGCCGAGGTAAGTTGAATGTGTATTATGTTTATTATATTTTATTTTGTGTGTGTATATGGTATACTAATGTTTATTTTTAACAGGGGCCGCACCGGAGAAGAAAATAAGAAGGGCGGGGACATGCTGGAAAGGTGAGTTGAATATTTAGAATTTACACTTTTGCAATGTACTCTTTTGTACTAATTTGTTTTGTTGTTTTTTTTCGTGGGGGGGGGCGATCTGAAGCGACATCTGCAAAGGTAAGTGGTCCTATTTATTCTATTTTAGGTTAGATTTAGGGTTTGTGTATGTAGATAGGATATGTATGTTAGATAGGGAGTATGTATTTTAGATAGGGGAGGGGGGTTGTAATGTAGCTTTTTTATTTTTTGTATTGTAGCTTTTTTATTTTCTGTGACTTAGGTTTTATTATTTTCGTTGACTTAGGTTTTATTATTTTCCGTAATTAATGGGGTGGGGGGTTTAATACTGGGTAGGTAGGTAGTGTAGATGTTAATAGGTTAGGGTAGAGGAGTGTTAGTTTAGATTTAATGGTTTACTGGGGGGGGGGGGGGATAGTGCAGTGTAATGTTTGTACTTTGTGTCATGAGGGTCCTGGACCGGGTTTAATAGAGGCTTATGAGGGTCTGTATAGACCCCCATAAGAGACCGGTTTAAATAGGCTTACAGAGGGTTCAATAGGCCCAGTTAGGGTTACATAGGTACTGTTATGGTTAAATGCGTACTGTTATGATTAAATAGGCCCAGGGTTGGGTTAATGGGGTATAGTTAGTTAGTAGTGTAGTTCTTACACTTGGTGTCATAAGGGTCCTGGATGACCCTCATGGCACTTAAAGTGTTGATACATAGTTACATAGTATTTAAGGTTGAAAAAAGACTTTCAGTCCATCAAGTTCAACCTTTTAAGATCTCCTTTGATCTGCAATATGCGGATTAACTATTAATTCATTAGTTGTTAATTAATTATTAATCAATTATTTAATTTTTTTTTTTTTTTTTTTTATTATTATTAATTAGTCCAGAGGAAGGCAAATAGAAAAAAAAAAAAAACACAAGCGAGACTTAGCCAATTGTCTAAAGGGGAAATGTTAAAAATTTGGATCATTACTGTCTCTCTAATTATCCATGATAACCCTGAATTCCCGTTTTAATTAGAAATAAATCCAGTCCCCTTTTAAAGTTATCTATCGAATCCGCTGTCACCACCTCCTCTGGCAGAGAATTCCACAGATTAACCACCCTTACTGTGAAGAACCCTTTTCTTTCTTTGAGGTGGAATCTTTTTACTTCTAACCTCAAGGGATGTCCTCTTGTCAGTTGAAAACCTCTTGGCACAAAAAGCTCCCCCGACAAATCTTTATACTGACCCTGGATGTATTTATATAAGGTAATCATATCTCCTCTTAGACGCCTTTTTTCTAGAGAAAATAAGTTTAATTTGGTTAGTCTTTCTTCATAACTTAGCCCCTCCATTCCCCTTATTAGTTTTGTTGCCCTTCTCTGTACCTTTTCCAGCTCTAAAATGTCCTTTTTATGAAGTGGTGCCCAAAATTGTACTCCATATTCCAAATGAGGGCGTACTAGAGATTTGTATAGTGGCAGAATTATATTTGCTTCCCTGGCTTCTATACCCTTCTTAATACATGCTAATATTTTATTTGCCTTTGCAGCTGCTGCTTGGGTTTGAGCACTGTTACCTAGGTGGTTGTCCACAAGCACTCCCAAATCCCTTTCAATATCTGATAGACCTAGATTTTCTCTATTAAGATTATAAATTGCATGGCTATTTTTCCTTCCCAGATGCATAACCTTACATTTATTCGTATTAAATCTCATCTGCCATTTAGATGCCCATTCCTCAATTTTATGTAAATCCCCTTGGAGAGAAAGCACATCATTTTCTGATTTAATTACCTTGCACAACTTTGTGTCATCAGCTAAAATGGAGACCCCACACTCCAATCCTACCTCTAAGTCATTAATAAATATGTTAAAAAGGAGAGGACCTAATACTGAACCCTGAGGAACCCCACTTACCACATTAGTCCAATCGGAGTATGTTCCATTTACAACAACCCTCTGCTTCCTGTCTTTTAGCCAGCTCTCAATCCATGAGCAGATATTTACTGCAATTCCTGTATCCCTCAGTTTGCCCAATAGTCTCCCATGTGGCACTGTATCAAAAGCCTTTGCAAAATCCAAAAAGACTACATCCACTGAGTTGCCTTGATCCAGGTTCCTACTAGCCTCCTCATAGAAACTAATTAGATTTGTTTGACATGACCTATCCCTCATAAACCCATGTTGACTCCTACTTATAATCCTGTTCAAATAGACATATTCATGTATATTATCCCTTATTAACCCTTCTAAAAGCTTCCCCACTACAGAAGTGAGGCTCACTGGTCTATAATTCCCCGGATTTGCTCTTGCTCCCTTTTTAAATATAGGTATCACATCAGCTTTTCTCCAGTCATCTGGTAGAGACCTGAATCTTGAAAAATTAAATATAATGGTTTGGCTATTACAGAACCCAGTTCCCTTAGTACCCTTGGATGTATTCCATCAGGACCTGGGGCTTTATTAACATTTATTCCAACTTCTTTTGGATTACTTCCTGTGTTAACCAATTATTTGGCAAAGGTAGTGTAGCCCCATTATGTTGCAGTGTCCCAACCACTGGTACCTCCCTTGTGTATACCGAAGAAAAGAACCTATTTAGCTCATCTGCCTTTTCCTGGTCACTAATTTTCAGACAGCCTGTTTCACATTCTAATGTTCCTATAGCTTCCTTCCTCGCCTTCTTCCTATTAATATACTTAAAAAATATTTTAGGGTTAGTCTTACTCTCTTTTGCAATTCATTTTTCATTTTCTATTTTAGCCAGTCTAATCACGCTTTTGCAAGCCTTGTTGAGTTCCTTGTATTCCCATGAAGCAGTCTCTGTCCCCTCTTGTTTGTATAATTTAAATGCCTTTTTTTTACTCTGTATCTTGATCTTTAAATCATTGTTAAGCCACATAGGTTGTGATTTACTCCTTTTACTTTTATTCCCACACGGTATATGCCGATGTGTATGTATATTTAGTAAGGATGTAAACGTTGTCCATTTATGTTCAGTGTTTTTACCTATCAGTTCTCTGTCCCAGTCTATACTTTGTATTGCTGCCCTTAGACCGTTAAAATCTGCCCTTTTAAAATTAAGAGTTTTTGTTGGCCCCTTAAAATGTTGTTTTTTTAATTCAATCTCAAATGAGACTGTGTTGTGATGACTGTTTCCCAAAGGTTTCCCTATGTCAACATTTGATACAATATCAATATTATTTGTAATGAGTAAATCTATGATAGCTTCATTTCTAGTAGGCTCCTGTATAACCTGGGCCAGATAATGATCCCTGAGTGTACTCAAGAACCTGCTCCCCTTAGCTGAACTGCTGGTCTCCTTTATCCAGTTTATTTCAAGGTAATTAAAATCTCCCATTATGAGAACTTGCCCGTGCTTAGCTGCATTTCCAATCTGTAACAATAATTGTATTTCCTCACTTTCAGCTATATTTGGGGGCTTATAGCATACTCCTACTAATATTCTTTTGGAATTTGCTGCTCCGCTATTTAACTCTACCCACAAACATTCAACTTTATCACTAGGTCCACCATAAATATCTTCTCTGACTATAGCCTTAAATTCAGGCTTAATATACAGACAAATCCCTCCTCGTTTACCATTGCCTCTATCTTTCCTAAATAGGTTATAACCATCCAGATTAACAGTCCAGTCATGAGATTCATTCCACCATGTTTCGGTAATGCCTATTAAATCCTATTTTTCATTAATTGCTAATAATTCTAACTCTCCCATTTTTCCTGGCAAGCTTCTGGCATTAGCAAGCATACACCTTATGTTATGAGTCTGTAGTTCTGAAGTGCCTGCCACTGAACTTGAATTACTTAGTACTACCTCCCTATTGACTATACTACCCCTCCCCCCATCTCCTCCCCTATGAGTTGTTAATTCATCCCTTATACCCTCTACACTTTCTACTCCATTACTTATATGTAGTCCCTCCCCCCCCACCTACTAGTTTAAAAACTCCTCCAGCCTTTCTACCATCCTATCCCCTAGTACAAAAGCTCCCTCATCATTAAGGTGCAATCCATCCCTACTGTAGAGATTGTACCCAAGTGAGAAGTCAGCCCAGTGCTCTAAAAAGCCAAACCCCTCCTTAGTGCACCACATCTTTAGCCACGCATTAACCTCCCTAATCTCCTTCTGCCTCCCTGGGCTAGCACATGGCACTGGTAGTATCTCAGAAAATACTACCTTGGAGGTCCTTGCCTTCAGCTTATTACCTAGTTCTCTAAAATCATTCTTTAGGACACTCCATCTTCCACTAACTTTGTCATTGGTACCAATATGTACGAAGACCGCCGGTTCATTTCCAGCCCCTCCCAATAATTTGTCTACCCGATCCACAACATGACGAACCCGAGCACCCGGGAGACAGCAAACTGTTCGATTGCTGGGATCTGGGTGACAAATCACCCTGTCTACCTTCCTAATAATAGAGTCCCCTACAACCAAAACCTGTCTGTTGTTCTGCCTATTCTGCCCTCCCTCTCCTCCAGTAGAGCTGTTCGCCCGCCTGTTAGAGGGAATAGCTCTATCTGGCATTGCCATTCCTGAATGCACATCGCCAACAGTTTCACTCAATCTGGCAAATCTGTTGTTGTTTGCCAACTCAAAACTGGCCTGCCTCCTCCTGTTCCCCCTGCTTCTCCTTGTAACTGTAACCCAGCTGCCTCCCTGGACATCCTCACTAGCCCCAGCTCCACCCTCCATGCTAGGCCCAGCTAAACTGTGCTCAGTGAGCACCAACCCCCTTTCCAGTGGAGCAATATCACTAAGTGCTGCAATTCTCCTCTCCAGATCTCCAATTTGAGCTTCCAGAGAGGCAACATGCTCACACCTCTCACAGAGGTATGGACCCTGGATCATCTGTTCCAGTATTGCATACATATGACAGGATGTACACTGAATAAGGTTGCCACTGGACTGGCTCATAATTATTATTATTGTCTACGAAATTTCAGTGGGAAAAATAAAGAATATAAAATAATATATTTATATAAAGTTTTCCTCCTTTGCACTATAAATCTGCCCTCCCTTTTCTTTGAAGGCCCTCCTTTTATTTAAACTCCTAGACTTTTACTAGAATTGCACTTGATACTGAAAATGTTCGCAATCTCACAAGTTCCCCTTCTCCGGTTTATATTAACTTCTGGCTTCTCGCCTGGGCACAATTAGTGCACTCTGCAGTTTATAAGCCTTTACTTGTAAGGTAAATCCACTTGTAAACAGACCCCAAACCAGCTCACAAACCTTTTATACAAGTTTAACAGTCAAGCCACACCCCTCTCACCTGGGCACAATTAGTGCACTCTGCAGTTTATTAAGGTAAATCCACGTGTAAAATGTGAGTTAGATAGGAGACCAGAGATGTCATCCTCCGTTAGAGGGCCAAAGGAGTTGGTAGGACATGTGGGATTAAGGAAGGTTGGCTTTCTGTCTTCAGCTGTGAGAAGGGTTACAGGTTGGGGTGAGTAAAGGAGAATGTAACAAATACAATTTGGGGTTGGTGGAAAGAGTTGATATTAACCATGGAAATGTGTGTTGTTTGAGAAGATTGAGGGTAGTTGAAGTAGGATAGCAGAATAAATGTATAATGCAGGACCGTGTGACAGTCTCATGTACAAATCCCAGCGTGTGACGTCTCATGTTTATTTGTACAGACAGTGACAAAGTGACACCATCAGTTCCCTCAGAGTCTGACCAAGAAGAAGAGACAAATATGAGGAGTCCCCGGGACATTAAAGAGGAGGAAATTCCTGTAAATATCAGTGAAGGTGAGTAATATCTTATGGACAATTATCACTTACTTCAGTCCTTATTGAGGTGTATTTATCCTTTATCTCTCACCCAAGAAGTTTTACACACAATGCGGCTCATGATAAAGGTGATTTTATACCCATGGACACAATATCTCGTCTTCTGTCCATACAAAGTAATAACATTTGGATGTTTCCGTCTTTGTGCTTCTTTCAACGAAAGGATGATTTAAATAGCTTTTAAGACACAAACACTAGATTAATATTGAATAATTAAAATGGTGAAAGTCTACAATATGTTCATCTATATCTGTAGGACCTTTAGATGTGAAGCCTCCAGTTGTCTCCAAGGTTGAACAAGAAGATCCGACTATAAGAGATCAGCAGCAGGTGAAGGAGGAGGAGATTCCTGAGAAAATAGATCAGCAGCAGGTGAAGGAGGAGGAGATTCCCGAGAATATCAGGGATGGTGAGTAATTAATAGAAAATTAGAACATGAATAATACATTCTGTAATGTCACCCTAACAATATGTTATAATAATATTAATATCTTAAAGATATTAATATCTTTAAGGAATAATATCTTAAAGAGGATTAAAAACTGTCTGTACATTGCAATAGCTGTTTATCTTTTATCTCTTTATATATACAGATATTCTTACATTATTCATAAACTGATAATTAGCAAAACTATGAAACCTCAGTCTGTATATTTACACCCGGGATCTGTTTGTGTATATATTTAATATCAGATAGTTAGGTAAATCTGCTCAAATCCAGAGACTTCTCTCTCTTGTGAATAACAGGACCCCAAGATGGAGATCTATATCCTGACTTAGATAATGAGGAGGGAGAATGTGAGAGAGATGAGAAGTCTTTTCACCAGATGGGAACCCATTCAGATCCCTTTACAGGTGAGTGATAAAAATAATGTATTTGTCTTCATGGTCTGAATTAGTGATACAGGAATATTATGGTAATATAAGTAATATGTAATACAAATCTCCCCTTCTTGATCGCTACCTTGTTGTGGTGAAGGGGTTTGTGTACCTCAATTAAGCTGTGAGCTATACCATGAAAGATCAACCAAGATGGGCAAGACATAGCAGAGAGATCAGACAAAGCGTGGTCTACTGGAGAAGGAACTGGCAACCCACTGCAGTAACTTTGCTAAGAAAACTCTATGGACAAGCACAATCAGAGACATAATGATTTAGCACTGGAAGATAAGCCCCTCAGATCATTAGGTGCCTACCACATTACTAGAGGAAGACCAGAGGGGGAGTACGAGTAACACCAGATCTAATGAAGTGGTTGGGCCAAAGCTGAAAGGACATCCAGCTGCGGATGTGTCTGGAGGGGAAAGGAAAGTCCGCTTCTGAAAAGAACAATTCAGCATAGCAGCCTGGAATGTTACTAACATGAACTATGAACCAAGGTAAACTAGATGTGGTCAAGAATGAAATGATAAGGTTAAACATTGATATCCTGGGAATTGGTGAACCTTAATGGACTGGAATGGGACATTTCATATCTGACAACCACCAGATATTCTGCTGTGGTCAAGAATCCCACAGAAGAAATGGAGTAGCCCTTATAGTCAATCAAAGGGTGGCCAAACCAATGCTCGGTTACAACTCAATAAATGACAGAATGATTTCAATTAAAATTCAAGGCAAGCCATTTAATATTACAGTGATCCAACCATGGATGCTGAAGTTGTCCAGTACTATGAAGATCTCCAACACGTCATGAATATAACACCAAGAAAAGATTTTACTGTCATCCTAGGAGATTGGAATGCTAAAGTACGGAACCAAACGATACCTGGAATAACTGGCAAGTTTGGCCTTGGAGTACAGAATGAAGCAAGCCAGAGATTAGTAGAATTCTGTCAAGATAATTCTCTGGTCATAGCAAACACCCTCTTCCAACAGCCTCCGACGATTCTACACATGGGCATCACAGATGGACAACATAGAAATCAGAATGATCAAAACAGTCTAAAAATCCCTGGCGCTTAACACTGAGTAATCCGATAGCAACTTTGATAATTAGGGATAGTAAACAGGGAAAAAAAATGTTGCTTTTAAAATACCCAAGACTACTCCATCACTCAAACATACCCATTGATTCTACTGTATGTCCGATATATAAGGCAGGTATACTCTAAAAAATACATACTGGTTCAGAAGATATAAGTATCAATATAATTGTATATACGTCACTATAGTATATCTACACCAGATAAATACAGGTGATGTGATGCACACCTCATATGTAGCAGTATATGCTTAAATCATAGGGGTGCCAAAGTCTCAAGTTTAAAAATGATATTAAAAGAAAGGTACTGGATGATACCTATTGCAGCAATGGTGAACAAAGCTAGTCTAACAGCAGCATACAGGTAATAAATAGTAAATAAAGGACATAATGGCTGCAACAAATTCATTAGCTCAATACTTGCGGTTTAGCCATAGTGCTATCCATCCTGTGATACGCCAAATCAGGTAGATTCACTCAGTATAAACTGCTTTTTAATTTCTAACCCACAGCTGCTTATTTCCAGAAGGTCCGTTTCACTCCTTGACTGTCTTAATCATGGGTGTGTAAAGCTAGTTGTTACTCCTGGGCTTTTAAAGCCCTTAACTTCCGGTTTAGTAATCAAATTGTCAATTCTATTGGTCTGTGCTAGGCCTGTTAATATGCACCTCCGGTTTGCGTGTCAGCCTGGAACTCAACACTTTCGGTGTTCGTTCCTATAACTTTCTATAGAAGAAACACATCTCCGTTTGAATTAATAGCACCAATCAGCGCACACTTCGCTTTACAAGTGACACTCTATACTCAATGAATTTAGTTGTCATGTCTTTGCGTTCAACAATGGAACGCGGAAGTCCTTTAACAAAGGGATTATTGGACCCTGTCAAACCCGGAGGCCCCTATAACATAGCTAATAACAGGCTAATATAGACAAATTATTTATTTACACATATTTACAAATATACAGGGTCGAAATTTTCTATCAAAGTTTTTCTATGATTTGCCAAAGGCTTCTCAATCACATAACCTTTTCATCATAAGCGTTTATGCCATTCTAGAAACCATTCATTACCGTGCTTATTAGCTTTATTTTTTACATATATACATAGTTACATAGTTACATAGTATTTAAGGTTGAAAAAAGACTTTCAGTCCATAAAGTTCAACCTTTTAAGATCTCCTTTGATCTGCAATATGCGGATTAACTATTAATTCATTAGTTGTTAATTAATTATTAATCAATTATTTAATGTTTTTTTTTATTTTTTTTTTATTTTTTTATTATTATTAATTAGTCCAGAGGAAGGCAAATAGAAAGAAAAAAAAAAGTGAGACTTAGCCAATTGTCTAAAGGGGAAATGTTAAATTTGGATCATTACTGTCTCTCTAATTATCCATGATAACCCTGAATACCCTGTTTAATTAGAATTAAATCTAGTCCCCTTTTAAAGTTATCTATCGAATCCGCTGTCACCACCTCCTCTGGTAGAGAATTCCACAGATTAACCACCCTTACTGTGAAGAACCCTTTTCTTTCTTTGAGGTGGAATGTTTTTACTTCTAACCTCAAGGGATGTCCTCTTGTCAGTTGAAAACCTCTTGGCACAAAAAGCTCCCCCGACAAATCTTTATACTGACCCTGGATGTATTTATATAAGGTAATCATATCTCCTCTTAGACGCCTTTTTTCTAGAGAAAATAAGTTTAATTTGGTTAGTCTTTCTTCATAACTTAGCCCCTCCATTCCCCTTATTAGTTTGGTTGCCCTTCTCTGTACCTTTTCCAGCTCTAAAATGTCCTTTTTATGAAGTGGTGCCCAAAATTGTACTCCATATTCCAAATGCGGGCGTACTAGAGATTTGTATAGTGGCAGAATTATATTTGCTTCCCTGGCTTCTATACCTTTCTTAATACATGCTAATATTTGATTTGCCTTTGCAGCTGCTGTTTGGCTTTGAGCACTGTTACCTAGGTGGTTGTCCACAAGCACTCCCAAATCCCTTTCAATATCTGATACACCTAGATTTGCTCCATTAAGATTATAAATTGCATGGCTATTTTTCCTTCCCAGATGCATAACCTTACATTTATTCGTATTAAATCTCATCTGCCATTTAGATGCCCATTCCTCAATTTTATGTAAATCCCCTTGGAGGGAAAGCACATCATTTTCTGATTTAATTACCTTGCACAACTTTGTGTCATCAGCGAAAATGGAGACTCCACACACCCAATCCTACCTCTAAGTCATTAATAAATATGTTAAAAAGGAGAGGACCTAATACTGAACCCTGAGGAACCCCACTTACCACATTAGTCCAATCGGAGTATGTTCCATTTACAACAACCCTTTGCTTCCTGTCTTTTAGCCAGCTCTCAATCCATGAGCAGATATTTACTGCAATTCCTGTATCCCTTAGTTTGCCCAATAGTCTCCCATGTGGCACTGTATCAAAAGCCTTTGCAAAATCCAAAAAGACTACATCCACTGAGTTGCCTTGATCCAGGTTCCTACTAACCTCCTCATAGAAACTAATTAGATTTGTTTGATATGACCTATCCCTCATAAATCCATGTTGACTCCTACTTATAATCCTGTTCAAATATACATATTGTTGTATATTATCCCTTATTAACCCTTCTAAAAGCTTCCCCACTACAGAAGTGAGGCTCACTGGTCTATAATTCCCCGGATTTGCTCTTGCTCCCTTTTTAAATATAGGTATCACATCAGCTTTTCTCCAGTCATCTGGTAGAGACCCTGTGTTGAGTGAATCTTGAAAAATTAAATATAATGGTTTGGCTATTACAGAACCCAGTTCCCTTAGTACCCTTGGATGTATTCCATCAGGACCTGGGGCTTTATTAACATTTATTTTTTCCAACCTCTTTTGGATTACTTCCTGTGTTAACCAATTATTTGGCAAAGGTAGTGTAGCCCCATTATGTCGCAGTGTCCCAACCACTGGTACCTCCCTTGTGTATACCGAGGAAAAGAACCTATTTAGCTCATCTGCCTTTTCCTGGTCACTAATTTTCAGACAGCCTGTTTCACATTGTAATGTTCCTATAGCTTCCTTCCTCGCCTTCTTCCCATTAATATACTTAAAAAATATTTTAGGGTTAGTCTTACTCTTTTGCAATTAATTTTTCATTTTCTATTTTAGCCAGTCTAATCGCGCTTTTGCAAGCCTTGTTGATTTCCTTGTATTCCCGTAAAGCAGTCTCTGTCCCCTCTTGTTTGTATAATTTAAATGCCTGTTTTTTACTCCGTATCTTGATCTTTAAATCATTGTTAAGCCACATAGGTTGTGATTTACTCCTTTAACTTTTATTCCCACACGGTATATGCCGATGTGTATGTATATTTAGTAAGGATTTAAATGTTGTCCATTTATGTTCAGTGTTTTTACCTATCAGTTCTCTGTCCCAGTCTATACTTTGTATTGCTGCCCTTAGACCGTTAAAATCTGCCCTTTTAAAATTAAGAGTTTTTGTTGGCCTCTAAAAATGTTTTTTTTTTTAATTCAATCTCAAATGAGACTGTGTTGTGATCACTGTTTCCCAAAGGTTGCCCTATTTCAACATTTGATACAATATCAATATTATTTGTAATGAGTTAATCTAAGATAGCTTCATTTCTAGTAGGCTCCTGTATAACCTGGGCCAGATAATGATCCCTGAGTGTACTCAAGAACCTGCTCCCCTTAGCTGAACTGCTGGTCTCATTTATCCAGTTTATTTCAGGGTAATTAAAATCTCCCATTATTAGAACTTGCCCGTGCTTAGCTGCATTTCCAATCTGTAACAATAATTGTATTTCCTCACTTTCAGCTATATTTGGGGGTTTATAGCATACTCCTACTAATATTATTTTGGAATTTGCTGCTCCGCTATTTAACTCTACCCACAAACATTCAACTTTATCACTAGGTCCAGCATAAATATCTTCTTTGACTATAGCCTTAAATTCAGGCTTAACATACAGACAAATCCCTCCTCCTCGTTTACCATTGCCTCTATCTTTCCTAAATAGGTTATAACCATCCAGATTAACAGTCCATTCATGAGATTCATCCCACCTCGTTTCGGTAATGCCTATTAAATCCCATTTTTCATTAATTGCTAATAATTCTAACTCTCCCATTTTTCCTGGCAAGCTTCTGGCATTAGGAAGCATACACCTTATGTTATGAGTCTGTAGTTCTGAAGTGCCTGCCACTGAACTTGAATTACTTAGTACTACCTCCATATTGACTATACTACCCCTCCCCCCATCTCCTCCCCTATGAGTTGTAAATTCATCCCTTATACCCTCTACACTTTCTACCCCATTACTTATATCTAGTCCCTCCCCCCCACCTACTAGTTTAAAAACTCCTCCAGCCTTTCTACCATCCTATCCCCTAGTACAAAAGCTCCCTCATCATTAAGGTGCAATCCATCCCTACTGTAGAGATTGTACCAAAGTGAGAAGTCAGCCCAGTGCTCTAAAAAGCCAAACCCCTCCTTAGTGCACCACATCTTTAGCCACGCATTAACCTCCCTAATCTCCTTCTGCCTCCCTGGGCTAGCACGTGGCACTGGTAGTATCTCAGAAAATACTACCTTGGAGGTCCTTGCCTTTAGCTTATTACCTAGTTCTCTAAAATCATTCTTTAGGACACTCCATCTTCCACTAACTTTGTCATTGGTACCAATATGTACCAAGACCGCCGGTTCATTTCCAGCCCCTCCCAATAATTTGTCTACCCGATCCACAACATGACGAACCCGAGCACCCGGGAGACAGCAAACTGTTCGATTGCTGGGATCTGGGTGACAAATCACCCTGTCTACCTTCCTAATAATAGAGTCCCCTACAACCAAAACCTGTCTGTTCTGCCTATTCTGCCCTCCCTCTTCTCCAGTAGAGCTGTTCGCCCGGCTGTTAGAGGGAACAGCTCTATCTGGCATTGCCATTCCTGAATGGACATCGCCAACAGTTTCACTCAATCTGGCAAATCTGTTGTTGTTTGCCAACTCAGAAATGGCCTGCCTCCTCCTGTTCCCCCTGCTTCCCCTTCTAACTGTAACCCAGCTGCCTCCCTGGACATCCTCACTAGCCCCAGCTCCACCCTCCATGCTAGGCCCAGCTAAACTGTGCTCAGTGAGCACCAACCCCCTTTCCAGTGGAGCAATATCACTAAGTGCTGCAATTCTCCTCTCCAGATCTCCAATTTGAGCTTCCAGAGAGGCAACATGCTCACACCTCTCACAGAGGTATGGACCCTGGATCATCTGTTCCAGTATTGCATACATATGACAGGATGTACACTGAATAAGGTTGCCACTGGACTGACACATAATTATTATTATTGTCTACGAAATTTCAGTGGGAAAAATAAAGAATATAATATAATATATTTATATAAAGTTTTCCTCCTTTGCACTATAAATCTGTCCTCCCTTTTCTTTGAAGTCCCTCCTTTTATTTAAACTCCTAGGCTTTTACTAGAATTGCACTTGATACTGAAAATGCTCGCAAGCTCACAAGTTCCCCTTCTCCGGTTTCTATTATTTTCTGCCTTCTCGCCTGGGCACAATTAGTGCAGTCTGCAATTTATCAGCCTTTACTTGTAAGGTAAAACCACTTGTAAACAGGCCCCAAACCAGCTCACAAATCCTTTATCCTAGTTTAACAGTCAAGCCACACCCCTCTCACCTGGGCACACTTAGTGCACTCTGCAGTTTATCAGCCTTTACTTGTAAGGTAAATCCACTTGTAAACAGACCCCAAACCAGCTCACAAACCTTTTATACAAGTTTAACAGTCAAGCCACACCCCTCTCACCTGGGCACAATTAGTGCACTCTGCAGTTTATCAGCCTTTACTTTTTAAGGTAAATCCACTTGTAAAATACATTTTAGGAAGTTTATGAAATGGGTTTTAAACACCCAATTACGCTGTCTTATATGGTTTTCTGAATAAGGCTAATTCGCATATGCTGGTATTTTCTTCTTAATGGTTTATAAAGCTTGATTGTAGTGATTTAGGCATGGGGAAAGAAAACGTTTCTCTACTTTTCAAGAATGCATTTAGACCATGATGGGATTGTGCGTTCAGTAGGAAGATCCATTTGCTTTCTACTTGTAGAAGCTGTTTATTTAGATCTCCTCCTCTGTCCAAGTTTCAATCTATCCACTACATAGAATTTAAGAGAGACCAAACCGTTTTTATGGAAAAATTCAAAGTGCATTGAAACTGGGGTGTCATGCTCTTTGTTTATTGAATAAACATGCGCTAACACTCTTCTACGAAGCAGTCTAAATGTTTTTCCTACGTAGAGTTTTGGGCACGAGCAGATCAGCACATAAACCACATGTGTAGAGGCACAATTGATGACATTTTTAATTGGAAACATCCTTTCTCTATGTGGATCCATAAAGTCCTTCGCAGGCTGTATATATGTACAGGCCTTACAATGTCGACATTTGTAAAAGTCACAGGTTTGCTTGAGCCATGTTTCTGGTTTATTTTACGTTTGGTAGAAGCTTTTGACCAACATATCCTTCAGGTTTGGATCTCTACGGTAAGTAATTCACGCATTCCTTGACAGACACTGTTCCAGAGTTGGATCATTGGCTAGAATATACCAATGTTTATCCAATATGGTTTTCACCTCTTTCCAACTGTCTCCATAGGACATAATGCATCTCACTTTATCTTCTGATGATTTTACCTCTTTATTATACAGTAATTGAGATCGGTCAGATTCTAAGGCCAGCTTGTATGCCCTTTTCAAAACGCAATTTGGGTACCCCCATCTTCTTAGACGTTCTCTCAGGTCATCGGCTTGTTTTTTAAATATCAAGGGGTCATCACAGTTTATCTTGATACGTAAATATTGACCCACTGGTATCCCAGATTTTAAGGCCTGGGGATGCTGACTTGGCCATTGTAGGAAGGAGTTTGATGCAGTCGACTTTCTATGGGTTGAGGTATGAATCTTGTGGTTTTTATCCTTTAAGAGACGATCCAGAAATTCCATGTTTTTTTCATTGATGTTAAATGTGAATTTTTATCCAAGTGTATTAATATTCAGATACTCACTCCATAAAGGACTCAAACTCATGTGTGGTCCCTGTCCATAGTACCAACACATCATGAATGAAACGTCTCCATATTCAAATTTTGTCAGCATGTTCTTTTATCTCATCTGAGAAGACATACATGCGCTCCCAGTAGTCTAGATATAAATTAGCATTACCGGGACCGCATGAGGGACCCATAGCCATGCCTCTTACATGATGGAACCACTGTTTATTAAACAGGAAGTAGTTTCTTGTTAGGGTGAACTTCAGCAATGTAATGATGAATTTGTTGAATTCTACACACTCCTTTTTTTCATACTCGGAAAGTATTCTACAGCCTTCAAACCTAACTCATGTGGGATGCTTGAATACAGTTCAATCAATACAGTACGTCGATTGTTGCCAATAATACACCTTCTGAGATCTGGATGTCATCAAGCTGTTTTAAGACATCCAGAGTATCCTGTAAGTACGCTGGAAGTGTTTCCACTAGCTCTCTCAGAAAATTGTTTAGATGCAGTGCCTTGCAAAAGTATTCACATCCCCCTCCCCCCCCTGGCATTTTTCAGGTTTTGTTACCTCACAACCTGGAATTAACATGGACTGTTTTAGGATTTGCATCATTTAATTTACAGAACATGCCCACAACTTTGAAGATGTATTTTTTTTTCTTATTGTGAAGCAAACAACAAACCATTCCCACATTGAAACCTGGTGGTGGCAGCATCATGCTGTGGGGATGAGGGAAAGATGGATGGTGCTAAATACAGTGATATTCTTGAGCAAAACCTGTACCACTCTGTGCGTGATTTGAGGCTAGGATGGAGGTTCACCTTCCAGCAGGACAATGACCCCAAACACACTGCTAAAGCAACACTTGAGTGGTTTAAGGGGAAACATGTAAATGAATGTGTTGGAATAGTCTATTCAAAGCCCAGACCTCAATCTAATAGAAAATCTGTGGTCAGACTTAAAGATTGCTGTTCACAAGCGCAAACCATCCAACTTGAAGGAGCTGGAGCAGTTTTGCAAGGAGGAATGGGCAAACATCTCAGTGGTAAGATGTGGCAAGCTCATAGAGACTTATCCAAAGCGACTTGGAGCTGTGATTGCCGCAAAAGGTGACACTACAAATTATTGACTTTAGGGGGGTGAATAGTTATGCACATTGACTTTTTCTGTTATTTTGTCCTATTTGTTGTTTGCTTCACAATAAGGAAAAAAAAATACATATTCAAAGTTGTGGGCAAACAATCCATGTTAATTCCAGGTTGTGAGGCAAAATGCCTAGGGGGGTCGGGGGTTTAATACTTTTGCAAGGCACTGCATCTAGACGATTTTCTGAGAGAGCTAGTGGAAACACTTCCAGCATACTTAAAAGATACTTAATGTATCGATTGAACTGTATTCAAGCATCCCACATGAAAAAAAAAAGAGTGTGTAGAATTCAATGAATTCATCATTACATTGCTGAAGTTCACCCTAACAAGAAACTACTTCCTAGGCTACTGGGAGCGCATGTATGTCTTCTCAGATGAGATGAAAGAACATGCTGACAAAATTCTAATATGGAGACGTTTCATTCATGATGTGTTGGTACTATGGACAGGGACCACACATGAGTTTGAATCCTTTATGGAGTAACTAAATATTAATACACTTAGATTAAAATTCACATTTAACATCAATGAAAAAACATGGAATTTCTGGATCTTCTCTTAACAAAGGATGAAAACAACAAGATTCATACCTCAACCCATAGGATGTCGACTCCATCAAACTCCTTCCTACAACAGCATCCCCAGGCCTTAAAATCTGGGTTACCAGTGGGTCAATATTTACGTATCAACTCTTATGACCTGAGAAAACATCTAAGAAGATAGGGGGAACCAAATCGCGTTTGGAAAAGGGCATACAAGCAGGCCTTAGAATCGGACCGATCTCAATTACTGTATAATAAAGAGGCAACATCATCAGAAGATAAAGTGAGATGCATTATGTCCTATGGAGAGAGTTGGAAAGAGGTGAAAACCATATTGGATAAACATTGGTATATTCTAGCCAATGATCTGGAACAGTGTCTGTCAAGGAATGCGTGAATTACTTACCGTAGAGATCCAAACCTGAAGGATATGTTGGTCAAAAGCTTCTACCAAACGTAAAATAAATCAGAAACATGGCTCAAGCAAACGTGGCTTATTCAAATGCGGACATTGTAAAGCCTGCAAAGGACTTTATGGATCCACATACAGAAAGGAAGCTTCTAAAAGTTTAATTGATTGTGCCTCTACACATGTGGTTTATGTGCTGATCTGCTCGTGCCCAAAGCTCCACGTAGGAAAAACATTTAGACAGCTACGAAGAAGAGTGTTAGAGCATGTTTATTCAATAAACAAAGAGCTTGACACTCCGGTTTCAAGGCACTTCGAATTTTTCCATAAAAACAGTTTGGACTGTCTGAAATTTTATGTAGTGGATAGATTGAAACTTGGACAGAGAGGAAGAGTTCTAAATAAACAGCTGCTACAAGTAGACAGCAAATGGATCTTCCTACTGAACACACAATCTCTGCATGGTCTAAATGAGGGTTTTTCATACTCCTCGTTCTTGAAAAGTATAGAAACGTTTTCTTTCCCCATGCCTAAATCACTAAAATCAAGCTTGATAAACCATTAAGAAGAAAATACCGGCATATGCACATTAGCCATATTCAGAAAACCATATCAGACAGCGTAATTGGGTGTTTAAAACCCATTTCATAAACACATATAACATTTATATATGTAAAAAATAAAGCTAAAAAAATATCTGATAGAAGATTTCGACCCTGTATATTTGTAAATATGTGTAAATAAATAATTTGTCTAGATTAGCCTGTTATTAGCTATGTTGTAGGGGCCTCTGGGTTTGACAGGGTCCAATAATCACTTTAATAAAACACTTCCGCGTTACATTGTTGAACGCAAAGTCATGATACCAAAATTCATTGAGTATAGAGTGTCACTTGTAAAGTGAAGTGTGCGCTGATTGGTGCTATTAAATCAAATGGAGATGTGTTTCTTCTATAGAAAGTTATAGGAACAAGCACTAAAAGTGTTCCGTTCCAGGCTGAAACGCAAACCAGAAGTGCATATTAACAGGCCTAGCATAAACCAAAAGAATTGACAATTTAATTGCAAACCGGAAGTTAAGGGCTTTAAAAGCCCAGGAGTAACCACTAGCTTTATACACCCATGATTAAGCCCGTCAAGGAGTGAAATGGACCGTTGGCGGCATCTATCCTGGATCATATCATGTTGAAGTAAATCCCTTCTGGGATTAAGCAGCTGTGGGTTAAAAATAAAAAAAGCAGTTTATACAGAGTGAATCTACCTGATTTGGCGTATCACAGGACGGATAGCACTATGGCTAAATCGCAAGTATTGCGCTAATGAATTTGTTGCAGCCATTATGTCCTGTATATACTGTTTATTACCTGTATGCTGCTGTTAGACTAGCTTTGTTCAGCATTGCTGCATTATATATCATGGTTGATCCAGTACCTTTCTTTTAATTTCATTTTTAAACTTGAGATTTTGGCACCCCTATGATTTAAGCATATACTGCTACATATGAGGTGTGCCAACTATCACGTCAATACCTGTATTTGGTGTAGATATACTATAGTGACGTATATACAATTACATTGATACTTAACGTATATACTCGAGTATAAGCCGAGGCACCTATTTTACCACAAAATACTGGGAAAACTTAGTAACTTGAGCATAAGCTGAGGGTGGGAAATGTGCTGCCCTCTGTTTCCCCCTCTTTTGTGCCCTCTGTGCTCCTTTCTTGAGTCCCCCCTCTCTCTCCCCTATGTCTCCTCTCCCCCACTCTCCTTCCCCTGTGTCTCTTCCCCTCCTCTCCCTCCCCCGTGTCTCTTCCACTTCTCTCCCTTCCCTGTTTCTTCCCCCTCTACCTTCCCTGTGTCTCTTTACCCTCCTCAACCCTCATCCTCCCTCCTCATCCTCCCTCCTCAACTCCCCTCCTCAACTCCCCTCCCCAACCTCCCTCCCCAACCTCCCTCCTCAAACTGCCTCCTCAACCTCCCCCCTCAACCTCCTTTTTCAACTGCCCTCCTCAACCTCCTTTTTCAACCCCCTTCCTCAACCTCTCTCCTCAGCCTCATCCTCAACCCCTCATCCTCAACCCCCCATCCTCATCCTCAACCCCCCATCCTCATCCTCAACCCCTCATCCTCAACCCCCCTCCTCATCTTAAACCCCCCTCCTCACTTTACCCCTCTAAATACCTCCCCTCTCCCTTTCCCCTCACTTACTTCCATCTGTAGCTGCTCCTCTGCGCTCCTTCCGGCTGCGTCTTGACCCGGCTAATGCTAATGACGTGGCGCGCGTGTGATATCACGTCATTAGCATATGCTAGGTCCCGACGCAGATGGAAGGAGTGCGGAGGATTGGAGGAGCAGCTGCAGATGGAGTTAAGTGAGGGGAGAGGGGAGGTATTTAGGGGGGTAAAGTGAGGAGGGGGGTTTAGGATGGGGAGGGGGGTTTAGGATGAGGATGGGGGCCCCGATAAGATGGGGGTGTTGAGGATGGGGGGGGGTTGATGATAAGGGAGGGGAAAGAGCCAGGGGGGGTTAGAGAGACACTGGGGGAAAGAGAGACACATGGGGGGAAGAGTGACTTGAGTATAAGCCGAGGGGGCCCTTTACATCCTTAAAAAAAGGTCTGGAAAAACTTGGCTTATACTCAAATATATATGGTATATCTTCTGAACCAGTATGTATTTTTTAGAGTATACTTGCCTTATATATCTGACATACAGTAGAATCAATAGGTATATTTGGGTGATGGAGTAGTCTTGGATATTTTAAAAGCGACGTATTTTTCCTGTGTTTACTATCCCTAATTATTAAAGTTGCTATTAGAAATGAGATTGACTATATACTTTGTAGCCAAAGATAGAGGAGCTCTAGTTATTTCATGGATGTAATAAGTGCATATAGTACTGTATTGATTCACATTAAAATAATGTATGTGTATCAGAAGTAGGATAGTAGGCTATGCGTAGATAATAAAGTTAATGCCGTCACTTATGTGACAAAGGGTTAAAGATTCTAAAGAATGTATATGGCCCTGTGATCGGCCAGTTGTGAAGTCTCTGGCTTTAGTCATGAAGGGTGGAGCTAGTTTTATGGGAGAGAAAATGTGTAATGACAACAATAAAGCCATACCCCTCTATTCATCTGGAAATCATGTGGGTAAGTGGGGATAGCAAGCTATTTGCCGAGGAGGATGGGCTAGAACTGGGGGGAAGTCTTTGGTGATTTGTGTCATCTGAAAAGGTGTTTTGATATATCTGAACAAAAAGTTGCGACCCATATAGAGAGATAGAGAATTGGGGTTAAAAATACAAAGATCATGACAAACGGCAATATCAGTTTCTGGAAAATAGATGGGGAAGAAGTGAGGCAGTGATTTTCCTGGGATCCAAGATCTCTTCAGATGGAAACCGTAGCCATGAAATTAAAAGACGTTTGCTTCTGGGAGGAAAGCTACGGAAAGTCTAGTCTATTCAAGCTAGTAAATAGTAAAGGCATTACACTCTCAACAAAGGTCTGCATAGTTAAAACTATGGTATTCCCAGTAGTAAGATACTGCTGTGAGAACGGGACCATAAAGAAGGCTGAGCGCAATAGAATTGATGCCTTTGAATTGTGATGTTGGTGAAAACTGCTTAGAATCCCTTGGACTGCGAGAAGATCCAATAAATCAGTACTTCAGGAAATCAAGACAAACTGTTCACTGGAAACTATGATCGTGAGGCTGAAGCTTTAATATTTTGGCCATATTATGAGAAGGCAGGATTCCCTAGAAAAGTCTCTAATCCTGGGAAAGATTGAAGGCACACAAAGAAGGGGATGTCCGGGGTGGAGATGGATAGATGAGATCATTGAAGCGATTAACATGAACTTAATCAAGCTCAGAGAGGTGGTGACTGATAATAGGTGCACCTTGCGTGCTGCGCTCCATATGTTCACGGAGAGTTGGACACGACTGAACTACTAAACAACAACAAATAAATCAGTATAAATATCACAATAAGCCTCAAGTTCAAGGAATTATTTATTATTATTTACTATTAAACTGTGAGCTCAGCACCACTTGCACACAGAGACATTCTATGGTCTTTACACATACATTCACCCCACTTACCTCATTCCTTATATTGGTAAATACATCACCTGTAAGTGACGTCCTCCTGTGTGCTCCCATCATCCAGTGATGCACTCTATGAACTCTGCACATACTTTCTCCGACTTACCTCACTCCCTTTATTGTTAAAAACATCAACTATAAGTGAAGGCCTCCTGTGTGCTCCCATCATCCAGTGGAGGATCTTCTATCTAACCCATTAGTAATAAAATGTGTTCTGAACACAAAATAAACTGTGGGTTTTATATTTGCATTCAGAGTGAAAAAAGTAATTGGAGAAACACCTTAATTGTTCTGTGAGATATAAATAGTTTTTACCATTATAATATGGTTTAGATGTCAGTTTTACAGTCCCCTTTGTCAAGTCGGCAACCATGTGGTAAATTTATACCTCAAATAAATCTCCCTGGCATTAACATTATGTCTCACACCTACATGTGTATCATGGGCTGAAAGTGATTTTTTTTTTAAAAATCCTTCTTTCAAGACGGACCCTCAGAGAGATACTCAATAATCATCTACTATACTCTTCTTCGTTACACAGTGTGACAATAAACAACATGGAGAACATGTGTCTTCCTGAAATAAAGCAGTCTATTTGTGTCTGAGATTTGCCCATCAGTTGCAGCATAAGACCTGTGCCTAAAGTCTGACACTGGGCTTAATCTTCTGGGACTGCACACACAGAGTTAATCCTATTAAATCCAGAGCAGCTAGAGGCTGTTTCCACAAGAAGCAGGACTGTGGAATTAGTCCTAAATGTTAATTTCAATGTAATGTTTTATTTTAAATTGTATTTTTTTTATTTTCATTTACTTTATTTTTATTGTAATTATTTATTTTTAGTAAATTAAGTTTTTATTATTTACATACATTTTTAGGTAGGTGTTAAGGTATTACGGATTTTCACAGGTAGCCCCATGGTAGAGGATTAGGGTACTATGGAAGCCCATATGGACCCCTATAGTAGAGAGCTAATTTTAGATACCAAGGTGATCCCTATTGGGGTTGGTCGGTGGGGCATTTCAAGTACCCTCTGAACACTCTGTTCAATTTCTTTACTACTATAACTGATCTCAGAAAACTTAGAGCCCATTTTATTAACAGCATTTACTATTTTATTCCTATTACTATTTAATTTCCATACTCTCAGCATCTGGGTAATGTTATCCTTTTTCAATGATAATGAATGAAAAGATTAAGCATGTAAAAGAGTATTTGTATCAGCATACTTACTATTCCACCATTGTGTCATTTTTCAAGTTTATGTTTAATTTAATTGATTGAAAATATCTTTCATATATTCCTCATAATTCATAAGCACTAGGGAACCTTTCTTATTTTAAGGTGCCATTTTATTTTCAATAGCACAACTTCCTGATAGAAGACTTTGCATACACAGGCATGTTTTATCTGCACAGTGGGAAAGTGTCAGTAACTACAGTCAGCACTAATGGGTAGATTGTTAGTTTACAGAAACACCCATAGAGTAACAGGCAAAAAAAAATTAAAACATGCAGCAAGCAATAATTTGCATGTAGAAGTTGCAATACGTAAAGTTTGTGTTTATACAGTTTTTGTTTTTTTCTTTTAACATTTTGCAGACCATCAGATTTAGTTAACCAAAATACAATAATTGACAATAATTGGTATGAACTGGATCTATAGACATTCAGACATCAGTTGCTTCATTTTCGTGTGATTACAAAAGATGTTGTATGTTCATAAGGAGTAATATAACTTCCACTACATTCATAGACTAAGCTAAATCATTTTTGACTTTTTATTAACTGCAAATTGGTCTCCATGCGCTTTAATTAATTATAGTTATTTTAATAGGTAGATACTAACTAATCATTTACATTTAAAAGTATGTTAAAGCTGTCAGAATTTACTCCTGGTGCTTTTGTTTTCAACAGATGGATCCGAGATTTGGAATAACCTTGGAGAAGACCACACGTCTCACACAGTAGAAAAAACATTTGAATGTACTCAATGCGGGAAATGTTTCAGTTGGGCCTCGCACCTTAATAGCCATAAAAGGACTCATACAGGAGAAAAACCCTTTTCATGTTCTGAATGTGGGAAATGTTTCAGTCAGGCCTCACATCTTAATAGCCATAAGATGACTCATACAGGAGAAAAACCCTTTTCATGTTCTGAATGTGGGAAATGTTTCAGTCAGGCCTCACATCTTAATAGCCATAAGATGACTCATAAAGTAGAAAAACCTTTTCCATGTTCTGAATGTACAAAATGTTTTGGTTATCTTTCAGCTCTTAATAAACATAAGATGACTCATACAGGGGAAAGACCTTTTGCATGTTCTGAATGTGGGAAATGTTTCAGTCAGCTCTCAGCTCTTAATAAACATAACATGACTCATACAGGAGAAAAACCTTTTGCATGTTCTGAATGTGGGAAATGTTTCAGTCATCGCTCAGATCTTAATAGCCATAAGATGACTCATACAGGAGAAAAACCTTTTGCATGTTCTGAATGTGGAAAATGTTTCCGTCAGCTCTCAAATCTTAATAGCCATAAGATGACTCATACAGGAGAAAAACCTTTTGCATGTTCTGAATGTGGGAAATGTTTCAGTCGGGCCTCATATCTTAAAGAACATAAGATGACTCATACAGGAGAAAAAACTTTTGCATGTTCTGAATGTGGGAAGTGTTTTAGTCGACACTCAACTCTTAATAGCCATAAGAAGACTCATACAGGAGAAAAACCTTTCCCATGTTCTGAATGTGGAAAATGTTTTAGTCAGCACTCAACTCTTAATAAACATAAGAGGACTCATACAGGAGAAAAGCCTTTTCCATGTGCAGAATGTGGGAAATGTTTCAGTCATCTCTCAGTACTTAATAATCATAAGATGACTCACACAGGAGAAAAACCTTTTCCATGTTCTGAATGTGGGAAATGTTTCAGTTATCTCCCAGTACTTAATAAACATAAGAGGACTCATACAGGAGAAAAACCTTTTTTTTGTACTGAATGTGGGAAATATTTCAGTCAGCTCTCAAGTCTTAACGTACATAAGATGACACATACAGGTGAAAAAACATTTGCATGTTCTGAATGTGGGAAATGTTTCAGTCACTCCTCATATCTCAAGCAACATGTGAGAACGCATACAGGATAAACACCATTTACATGTTCTGAAACTTACACAAGAGAAAAAATGCTTTGGTCAGATGTGAACAAGAACACAAGAAAACACACACAGGATAAAGACCAGTTGTATGTATGGAGTGTAAGGAATGTTTTATATGAGTCCCCCACTACACGTCAATTCTACTAAGATCATATAAATGTAATTGATCAAAAACATTTACCAAGCTTATAAAAATATATAGATATCTGAGTTTTAAATCATGTTAATAGAACATTTCAGCAGTACGTTCTACTAATGTATCAGCTTGTATTATTACAATACATGATATTAGGCTGAGCTGTGCATTGCTGCTATCTGCTTGGTTACCAATAACCTTTTGATTTAAGGGACCCTGAATTTATGGACTTTACTCTACACCATCATGCTGAGCACTCATAATCAATTTGTGGACCTGTAAACTAAGTTATATATTTTGTTTTTATAATCTTTATTTTTTTAACCTTCATAGCCCCTTCAATTAATTTTCTTATGTTCTATGTGCATTTGTTGCATGAAACAAAGCATTGAGTCTAAAGAGCTTTAAAAAAATATATATGCTTTTAGGTCCTGAAAGGCTCATAAATTTCAAGCTGTCTACAAATGTATTCTCTGTTTATAGGTGATACTAATATGTATACTATGATAAAGCTTTATGTTATATATTTTTTTATAAATCAAATTGATTTATGAGCCCATTGGCATTAAGAATTACACTTTGTACTGTACAAAAATACTTTTTTTTATTATAAATATAAGGTACTGATACTTTATAATGGGTTGAACAGACATCTTTGCATTAAATGTAACTATACAACGGTCATTAAAATGTGAAAAATGTTAACTCTAGAGTTATTTTTTTAATTGATTAAGAATTGACTGACATATTGCTTGATTTAATTATACATCACCCTCCATCCTCTCTCTCGTAGCCTCTTCTCCCCCACAAATCTTCCTTATCATTATCCCTCTTTCGCCCCATCCAATCTCTCTCTCTTTTTACGTCACATTCCAACTCTTCATCATACCTCCCATCTCCCCCTTACTATCCTTCCTGTGCAGATCTGCCAAACTTTATTTTTTTGACCTGTTTCAGTTAAGTTCCTACAATTTTTATCTTCAACCATGCCCACTTTGTCATGAAAGGTTCCTTTGAGATTCCCAATTTTCTTGGAAGAGATCGCTTGATTTCCCCATTTGGTTATCTTTTTCTATCTCTTTACATCGCTCCTTATAGAATGTCTCCCTGTCTCACCAAGAATTTTACATTCAGTTGGACAAATCTTTTCCTATCTCAACTACCTTTCACCTGCCTTCTTTCCTGGGCTACTTTCAAAGCCTCATCAGACATCCAGTTTCCCTTCTTAGTTTTCTTCCTTTTGGGGATGTTCTTTGTTGCGTTTTTCTGGACAGTTGCTGTTTGTTGCTGTTTTCTGATAGTCCTCGACAAAGCAGCAGCGAAACGTGCGCTTCGGCCACCGTAGACACAGCTTCACTTCCTGATTGACGTCACTACAGCAGAGGAACGCTAAACAGCCGGGCCCAGCTTGTTTAAATCCATTTCCATCTAGACTCTGCGTGCAACTTATTAAGATAAGAACATCATACCCTGTTTATGATAAGACTTTACTACTTAAAAAACGTTATATTATGTCTAGATTTTGTTTAAGGGATATGGTGTTAAGCTATTAGAAAAAAATGTGATTCCACACTTATCCACTACAATAGCTATATGTGTCCTGAATAATTGTATACATATTGTGCTTTTTTCAGCTTTGGGTATGTTATATATAGCTCAAGTCAGAGTAGTTAGATTTATATTAACAGCCTAAGGGGTAAATGGTGGACCCCCACAGCTACCACATAGATAGTATCAAGTCACTATAATAGTACAGATAGCAGCACTATTTAGCAAGGGGTAAGTGGTAGGTCCCCAGCTCCACCATAATAGATAGTTAGGGACCATCCCCTTTCAAGTAACTTTTAACATATATTTTTTGCACTCACGAGTACTGATATTTCATCACTTATTGCACTAGCACTTTAACTCTTACTGCCTGCAATTATCTCTTCCTCTCACAAAGCAACAAAAGTATCTAAATATCTATTAGGATATTTACCAAGTATCTATTCATTTATATTCTTTATATTCAAAGATAATTAGTAATAAAAGGACACAGTGTATTATATCAACATTAGTGACAATAAATTGAATATATAGACAGATTTATTATAATCAACATTAAGGAAGGAGCT
Organism: Discoglossus pictus; assembly: GCA_027410445.1. Taxonomy (NCBI): domain Eukaryota; kingdom Metazoa; phylum Chordata; class Amphibia; order Anura; family Alytidae; genus Discoglossus; species Discoglossus pictus. The sequence continues at coordinate 3,418,954 of CM050173.1, forward strand.
TATTGTGTCATACTTGTCTTAAATATATTTTAAACCTTTACTTTTAAGCACACTAATAAAAATTATAAGTTTTAAACTATTTTTTCTTATTTACTTTATCTACTAAATAGAGGAGTTTTCCTGGATCCAAAATGGTGTCTTTCCCCCTTTTTTTCTAATTAAACTGTTTTCTGGACAGTGTCACAATCTTTGTCCATAGTTCTTCAGGCATTCTATCTACCATGTCTAGTATTTCAAATCAATTATATACCTACACTGCATGTATGTTCGGAGGGTATATTATATGTACCATATGCTCATTGTAGGATTTTACCACTTTTTCTGAAGTTAACAATAAGAAGCTCTAAGCCACAATCATCTCCAGTTTTTTTTTTTTTTTGCTGATTATATAGAGCTCCTCCATCCTTGTCTGAAAAGTATATAGGCAGTAACAACATTTATTTTCCTTGGCTCCAAGATGGTGACTGCAGCTATAAAATTAAAAGATGTTTGATTCTGGGGATGAAAGCTATGTTAAGTTTGCTAAAGCTATTATAAAGTAAATATATCACACTGTCAAGAATAGTTGCTACTGTAATACAACTATGTGGACCATAAAGAAAATTAAGCGGCACATCATTGATTCCTTTGAATTGTGGGGTTGAAGAAAACTGCTTAGAGTCCCTTAGACTGCAAGAAGATCCAGTCAATCAATCCTACAAGAAACCAAGCCAAATTGTTAATTGCAAGGTTTGATCATGAGGATAAAGTGCAAATATGTTTACCATATCACAAGAAGACAGAATGCCCTAGAGAAGACTCTAATGCCAGAAAGGCATTTGATGAAGAGTATGGCAGAGGCAGAGATGGATAAAAGAGGTTATTGAAGCAATGAATATGAGCTTGATGGAGCTCAGAATGGCAGTGGACGATAGATGTGTGTCTGGCATACAGTGGTTGATGGAGTCCTAAACAGTAGTACACAGCTGAACAATGAAACAACAAACAGTAAAATATTAGTAACCTTTTACTCAGATTTGACAGCCACAAACAGAGCATGGAAATCACTGTATCTAATAAACAAACATAGTTCTACCACTTTTGTCTTAACCAGAAGACCTCTTTATTGGAAAATTAAATGGTAACTAAACAAATTTACAAAAAGTAAATAAACAGTAGTGCTATTAAACAATATTACTTGTTAACCTAATTATGATCACTATATCAGAAGGCCAAATTAGCATAATTGCTTAGTGCTGTTGCATATATGTGACTGGTTAGTAAACCAGGCATGGAGCCTTACCAGTCCTAATTTTGGAACAGTTCAGTTAGTACTGCATTGGTAGTTTAGAAAGGGCTCAATTGCTGCGGAGGTGGGCAACATGCCCAGTCTCACTAACATAGGTGATAGTGCAGATGCTGCACCCTGGTTGCTTCTTGGCTCAAAAATTCTGCTGTCAAGCATAGGACATGTATTTCATGCTAGTGCGTCTCACCTAGGTCACCCCTGGCACAATCTCAGTCTGGGAGATTCTCCTCCTGCCTCACTTCTAATTTACTCTTGAGATGATTAATGACAGCCATGATGCCTCCCAAACTCCTTCTGTTATGAAGGGACTTCCTCACTTCACTTTCTATCTGCTGCTGGGTAGCACTAGTGCCAACTGTGCTAACTCCCTTCTCCTAGGGAACACAATCCCCATGCAGTTTTCCATGAATTCCTGTTGCCCCTGGAAAGTGCTCATCTGCTTTTGGAGTGTAAACATCTGCTACTCCACCTTTCACCTGCTGTTTGGGAGCACTCACACCCTCCATGCCATCTCACAAAAAGGACGAGTTGGCATCCCCTATGGCACCTATATTCTGCCACTGGGAAGCACCAGTATCTTCTATGCATGAAATCCTGCTGCTTAGAAGTGCCTGAGTCACCTCTGTCACTGGAGAATTGGCACCCTCCATGCCATCCTCTATGACACTTCCCAAGAAATCCTGCTGCTTAGGAGTGCCTGACTCACCTAGGCCACCTCCCATCTGTCACTATGGAGAATTGTCATCCTCTATGCATCCTCTCATCTGCTGCTGTGAAGAGCGGCATCCTCTATGACATTTCCCAGGAAATCCTGTTGCTTTGGAGTTCCTGACTCACCTAGGTCACCTCCAATCTGATGAAGCACTAGAGCCAATTGCACTGCCTCCTTCCTGCTGCTGGGGAGTGCCTGCAACCTCCATGTCTCCTCCAATGAAATCCTTCTACATCTGGGCAGTGACTGTTTCAACTACATATTCTCTCATCTCCTACTTGTTCATGTCCTGTAGGAACAACCAGAGGTAATCTGACGCCCAGTTAACTTCTTAGAGGCAATCATTCCAATTTGTTAAAAACAGGGGACCCGTCTAGATTATCAAACAATAATCTAATTACACCTCAATAAACCAGGTCACCAAGTTTACCTGGAATTACTGAAAACTAGTTATAAAACAGTCACCCTCAGATATAATGCATCCAGTAATATATTACAGCAAAACAACTATATATATAACTAGCGACTTGCCCGTCAAAAATTGACGGTTAATAAAAATTAAATGTTGTGAAATTTGTTTGCAACACAAAATGAGTCTGCTCCCTTTGTCGCTTTTTTTTTTATAAAAAAAAATACACATTAATTTTTTTAACTTTTTATTTTTTGTAACTTTCAACTTATATTCACATTTTTTTATTTTATTTTCAATAACAATATAATAATGTCTTACTTTTTAATGCATACATATTGTACTTTTTAATGCATACATATTGTAAAGTCTAACATTAAATTTTGTAACAGGCAACTTGTATATTAAACAATCTTTCAACATTCTTTTAACAATACTAACACTTTTCAATTGATATTTATCACTTAGTAACTGCAGACTATATTAACTTTGAGTAAGTAAATTTTTTTCGGAATAACATGTTTTTTTTTCATTTGTAACATTTTTCTTAAACTCTTGTTAAACTAAATTAGCATTGAATCCAGAGGAAGGCAAACAATAAAACCCCCCATTCAAACTTTTACAAAAAAAATTAATTCCTTCCTGACCCCATTAACAAGCGATCGGATTACTCTCTGAATCAATACTTTGTCTTTAATTAATACATTTCCAATTATTATGAAATGCTTCAACTTTATACTAACAATACATGTTTGCCTATACCACATATATATTTAACAAACTGTTTTCAAACTTTAAAATACACATATTTAACATCTGAAATTGTAACATCAAACAATAACATTTAACTCTTGCAAGACACGAAAATGTGAGAATTTTTTTGTGGGGCCAATCATATGAATATGAAACTTTTAACCCATTCCAATATGTTTAAGGATGTTTACTTTTTTTTTGTTCTGTTTGTCCTTTGTGCACATGTCACATAGAGTTTCCTAAGTGAAATAGTGGTCCCCTATTTAAAGAGTCCCAGAGTACTTAAATTTTGTACTGGAAGTCAAACCACTGTTGTCTATGTTTTTTTGTCCATTGTATATAGTTGGTTCTTGAAATATTGTTTTTGTGCAATCATATTGAGTACCTTAAAATGTTGTCATGGAAATGAAACCACTGTGCTCTATGTTTCCAACACCTCATAGTAGACAATGTTTTTGGTGTAAACGCATCCATCATCCAATAAATGACCCTGACTTTCGTTTTCTTCAACAGTCACTTTAATTTCGTTTGGATTCGTGCACCTTGAAAAAGCAACATAGAGTTGTCCATGTGCAAAAACTGGTTCCTTTAAAAAAAATCCCAACAGACTTAAAAGTTTGGCCTTGGGATTTATTGATGGTCATGGCAAATGCCATGATAACTGGAAATTGTCTCCTTTGGAGGACAAAAGGCAAACCACTCTCACTTGGAGCTAAATCAATTCTTGGTATAAAAACTCGTTCACCTCTATGGGTCTTAGTTATAATTTCTGCATGTATAAAATGATCTTTTAACTCATGCCCAATTAATCTGGTGCCATTACAAAGTCCTTTTTTTGGATTCATATTTCGCAATAACATGACAATTGCACCTTTTTTCAATTGTAAAATATGTGGTGGCATTCCAGATGGTGTTAACGAATTAATAAATTTGATACTAAAATTTGATACTAAAATTCGATTCACTCTCTTTATCATCAGCCAGAACGGAATCTGCACTGTAATAATTCTTTTGTGGTGCATTGATGTATTTTAAAATATCATTATTTACATTCAAGGCATCAATATTTTTTGATGTTAATATCACTTTGTTTGCAATGTTTGAGTAATCCTCGTTATTAAGAGTGTTTAGAAATATGGCTGATATGAGTGATTCATTGCAAACCATTTCTGTTGGAATTTCAATGGTATCATTTGGTAAATGCTGTATTTCTGGATGTTTTCCTTCTCCGATTTTAATAAGCCAATCATTGAATTCATTTTGGCCTTCCGATCTCATATTTAATTCTAATTTGAGATGTGTAAATATTTGCCACAGTTTACTGGTCTTGATACATGTTTCAATGATCTCTGTTCTATTTCCGTGTGGCCCAACAGGTAATGTTTGCCTAAAATCTCCTCCTAACAGCATCACCTTTCCACCAAATGGCAACTTATTATCCATCACTTCTTTTAAGAATCTGTCAATACATTGCAGTGCATGACATGACATCATTGTTGCCTCGTCTATGATAATTAGTTTAGTTAGTTTAAATTGTTTTGCTTGTATGGAATTGAGTTGAATATCTGACACTGATGTTTCCAAAATGGGAACTGGCAGCTTAAATCCACTATGCACAGTTCTACCACCATCTAACAAAAGTGCAGCAATTCCAGTTGTTGCAAATGGCATAGCTATCTGACCCTGTGAGCGAATATAATTCATCAAACAATTGTACAGATAAGTTTTTCCGGATCCACCTGGGCCGTCTAGATAGAAATACCGGTCTTTGACCATTTCATCATCTGTAGCATTTGTGATGGCATGAAATGCTTCTAACTGTTTAGTATTTAAAGTTGCCAGTTTTTCTTGTGTTTTTTGTTTTTGTAGCTCAGTGTCATAATCATCAAAATTGATGTCATCTATAAGTCCTGGATCTGGTAAATTAAAACTTGCACAATTTAATCCATGAGCGAACAATATTTCTTGTATTTCCATCAATGTTTTTAACAGAGCTATTGGTTCTCTATAACATTTCAAGAAGTCTTCTGACATGTTTAATTTAAATTTTTCCCACAAAGTGAAGCATCAGGTACATTGCAAAATATGCATATGAATGCAAATTGTTGTCTCATTTGCTTTGGCATTTGACATAGTGCTGCTTCTTCAAGACACCTCTCCCATTCTGTATCATCAGCTATGAAATTTTTATGTCTTGCAGCTAATAGGAATGTATCATAAACTATGTCATTCACTGTACGTAAATGCTCAAAACTCTGTGCACCGGGAACATGTAGCAGAAGTAATCTTAAGCTGAAACGTTCAATGTCCCTTGGACTGACGGTATAAATGCGTGGTATAATTTTTTGTGCATCTCTTCTTCGTTCTTGCCATCGACCATTTACAAATACATAGTGATATGGTATATCTATGTATAAAAATTGTCTGGCCTGCGTATCCTGACAGTTTAATTTAAACCATGCAGTAAGTGTGGTATCTCTGTCTTCACTTTGACACAATGCAAGTCTTTCATTTCCTGCAGTAAAGCAAACCAACTGACTTTGAGGCAAATGTACAGCTAAACGATAGATAGCATGTGACCGATCATGCATCTCAAATTTCAAAAGGCGCCACATTGCTTCAGGAGCACTCACATTGCGAGCATCTAAATAATTTTGATAGTTCATCATGTAAAATTGGATTTTCGTTTTCATTTGCAGCACCTTGTACAACAACAGTAGCTGCGTCATATCCTTTGTATATAAATTTATACACATACTTAATTGATTTAATTGAAGTGCAAGCTTCTACATTGATGTGTGCATTGTACTTGATGAGCAAATGTGGATTGTATGGAACGACAAATCTATTATCAACCTTTTGGCCACGGATAATAGCTGTTTCTCCTTGTGTTCTTTTATACAAAGGATATCCATCACAATTTGCATAAGTTTGCATTTGAAATTGTTTCAGAAATTCTTTTGTACATTTTTTATTTTCCATACATGGTGAATTAGGATTCATCTCTCCACATGGTCCGTGAATCATTCGATGTGTAACAATCTCCCAAAGTTTTTTATATTTTTCTTGGTCTGGCAATTCTGCAGAAATGACTGAATCCACTCTCTCTGCAGTGTTCAACTTATCTTTTTCCTGCAGTATTAAAAGTATGTGAGCATGTGGCAGTCCTCTTTTTTGAAATTCAATGGTGTAAACAAATGCCATACATTGTCCAAATAATTTTGCTTTAGTGATATCATGTATTAATGAATTGAGTTTGATTTTGAATACTCTTGCCACTAAATCTGGTCTGTCAGAAGTAGTTTGTCCCAGATACAAATTTTCCTTGATCTCTGGCCATTGTGGATTACATGTGAATGTAATAAATAAATCTGTTTTTTCTAAATTTTGTGACAATAGCCATGGCATCATTATACCTTTCTCGCATATTGCAAAAAGAGATCCTTGGAAAGTGGATGGCAAAATAATTGCTCTTCCAGCTGGAATGTCTCTGTTGGAAGCTAATTCTGCCACACAATCCATATGTTCTACTCGTAATTTATTTTGTTGAAATTTAATGAAATTTAGATTATTGGCTTCAACTTGTAGATATGAATCAATAATCCATTGTTGAGTGAGTTTGCCTCCATGTAAAATTGGATTAAAACAGTCACAAATAGCAGTTTGTGCAACTTTATATTCCAGCATGGAAATATTAGATCTAATCCAAAGTTTAGTATTGGGATAACTTTTCAATTTTAATTTTGGTTCCCATCCAGGTTCCCCATTTGGAAAGAAAATGGGATATGTCATTGGATCTAAATTACAGCTTAATATATTGATGTTGATAAATGGTTGTTCTTCATTGCATGGATATATTGTAATATCCCGCTGAAAAGGTGGTTCACCATCCTCATTTTTAAACACCATGGCAACCTCATTTACTGTAGGTAAATTATATCTTCTTTGATCAGTGTTGCGATCTCTTTTTAACACCATATTTACTCTTGGTGTAGTCATTTGATGTCTTTCAGCATGTTCCTGTTGTTCTTTTTCCAGCTGTGCTAATTGTTTGTATGCTTGACTATATGGTTTTTTTTGCATAATGTTATCCAGCTGTTCAAAGACTATGCGCAAACACTGTCTATTTTCTGGAAGTGTCATTCTTTGTTCCACAGCTTCCATCGTATCCAAGACATATAACTGTGCAAATTTCCTTTGCTCTCCTTCTTGTGGGTGTAAATGTGAAGTTCGGTAATATATTTGACCTTGAACTCTAAAACAGTAAGGACCATGTCCTGGTACATTTTCTGTTAATGTTGCACCAATTGAAGCAAATTAAATTGCACTATTATAAGACCTGATGTTTTGTTTGAAATTATTATAATTTGGAAATGTTGGATCACTCATAATACATTCTAAATAATATGGAAATGGATGTCTTAGTGGAAATTTGACCTTTCCTTTCGACAGCAACTAATGAATTTACTGTCAGTAGGTCTTTCCTTTATGAAATGATAGGCCCCACAAAACTGACAAAGCACATTAATTAACCCACAATAATGAGTATCTACTTGTACTGCAGTATTAAACACATTGTCATGCATTTTTTGAACATAGACATCAGACCCACTTTCTATATGTACATTGTTGTCATGTGTGTCTACATTTAAGTCATTCTGCACAATAGAATCATTAGACACTGGTTCACATAGAGGTTTTTGTTTACTTTTACATTTTTTGCAAGGCCCAACAGACTCACTTTTGGCTTTCTTAGTCATCTTTCTTTTATTTAAAAGTCTCTGTTGATCTTCTTCTCTCAAGTGTTGTGAAGTTTCCGGTGTCTTAGCATCTCTCCACCTTTGCTTCCTTTCCTTTGCCAATCTTCTTTTGCGTTCCATTTTGTCTTCTCCATTATCCGCCATTTTAATCTGTAATTGTAAATAGAAATATAATTAGTGTTTGTTCTTTGTTTTGTGTACATATTTATTTTTACTTTTTGGACTGTTACATTAAAGTTGATGAATAAACGTACTTTTTTTCAATGAAATAAAACCATTTTTCAAAGTATTTTATTTACATATATTAAATAGGAAATAACTGCACATATATATATTAATATCTATTATTAATCCTTCAATTCAATTCCTTCTTGATTTACTTCACTGCATACATTGAATGTTTTTTTTTGGCAAGTGTTCTAAGCTTCTTCTTTTTGTTAAATATTCGTATTACTTCGTATTGTCTATTCAACTTTACATAAGTGCATGTTAAAATTTATTAAGATAGGCTTTTTTGATGCATCAGAACATAATTAAATGTTTTACCTGTGAAGATGATCTTGATGTTGTTCAAAGGCTGCAAACGTCACGCTGTGTGTTTATTCACTTTCAGATTGCAATAAACTGTAAAATAAATTTGAGAATCTTTGTAATATTTGGCTTAATCCATATCATTAAATGAACATCAATCAAGAGACATATATTTGTATACATTACAAACCTGAAAGCATATTCTTTAATATGTTCCTATAGTAATATAATTAAAATTCTATACCTGTCCAAATTATCTTCCTGAAGTTCAATGGTTGCAAGCGTCACTTTCTGTGTTCATTCAGGTCCTGCTCAACTGCAATTATAGCAAATTGTAAAATTAATGTATAATATGTTGCTTCATCCATATCAATCAATCAGGCTGAACATAGACATTTTTGCATAGATTAAAAACATAAAATAAATATATCAATTAAAAACATAAAATAAATATATCAATTAATCATCATGAACACAGCTATGTTAGCATAGCTTAAAAACATACAATCCATATTCCTGTTAGTCTTTAAATCACAGTCAATTAATGTCTATTAATCTTAAATTAATGTCTGACTAAATATAATGTCAAGATGTAAGCATGAGTATATTCCCTTTTTTTTTGGGTGGGGGGATATTTTGAAATGAGTCTGTTACAACTGAATTATTAAAAGAATGTACATTACTAATGAAATAACTATTAATGTTCATTAATAGTAATTTCTGACTAAATCTAACATCAAGACATAAACATGAGTATATATATTTTTTTTGGGGGGGGGTTATTTTATAGTAAATATCTAAGAAGTGAATTATTAAAAATAATGTACATTATTAATTAATGAAGCAATGTGTTTGTTGTTTTATGCACATTCTTAAACGTTAAGCTTTTTTGATATTACTGATTAGTAATGATTAATTAATTAATTGAATAAAGTACATTAGGAAGGTGATTTACAATTCTTTAACACAGGTAAGCACAATATATAGCCAATTAATTATTAATTTAATGTACATTATTAATTAATGAATAAATGTGTTTCTTTTTTATGGACATTCTTAAACGTTAAGTCACTTTGATATTAATGATTAATTAATTAATTATTTAATGTACATTATCAATATTATTGACAATTGTTTCAGACAGTTAAGCCCAATATAATTTTTCTATTAATTAAATTCCCTTTACTGTTTAAATTTCTTTATTAAGTAACTAATAATATAATATTTAATTAATGATACTTAATGATATGTACCTTTTGTAATGTAATCTTGCTGAATCAGTATCCTGAAGAGATATCAATCTCTTGCGATTTTCCAGCATCAGAAAATGTCCAGTCAGACTGTCATCACCTGAGGAGAAAGTGTCAGTTATGAGTCAAGTGTGGCCTATATATAGGCTTTGTGCGCGAGCCAAATGCATTGTTTTAGGCGGTAAATACGCTGTTCCGCGAGACCAATGCATTGTTTTAGGCGGGAAATACGCTGTTCCGCGAGACCAATGCGTTGTTTTAGGCGGGAAATCGGAGTCGGCGCGAGACAAAGGCGGCAAATCTGTGTTAATCCGGAAATGTGTGGTATACGTCTTATCGGATTATCCGTAAGTGTTTTCCGATTTTTGCGATGTCGTAATGTGTGTTATGCGCCTTCGCGGATTATCCGTAAGTGGTTTTCGTGGTGAGAGTGCTGTAGCCTCGTTTTCATTTTGTTCGGCCGCCATTTTTTCTCTCGCTTAGCGTTTTTTTTTTGTGTCTAAATTTTTTTATTTTGAGGTAAATCAAGGTGTAACTTGCTTTTTTGAGGTTGTGGATGCTCCCTCTTGCTGTCGGTAAGGTTTTTATGTATGTGCTGTGTGTATTTATTGTGTTTTGGGTTTTTTGATGTTCGCGAGTTGCCGCCGTATTTTTTTGCTACGTTTTAACGGCTCGCCTCGCTATGCGAGGCTCGCCTGCAATGAGCGCCTGTGGCACTCATTGCCAAAGTGCCACGGTTTAACGGCTCGCCTCGCTGCACGATGTTCGGACGGACCACGCAAACAGCGTGACGACGACTCGTAGCAGGACAATTATAATATGTGATGATGTCACGGGTTAAAGGTAAGTGAGGTAAATCCTGTCCACATTAATACTATCATAAAAGACTATACATTGGTGACATAAGTAACATCATAGTGTAACAAATATAGGGATCCTACAATTTAAACATGAGCCCATTTTTTTTAGTTATGGCATTACCTATATACTAATATACATTATTTACAGCGCGGCTGGTATATATCACCTTCATTCAGAAAAGGGGGGTTATCAAGGTGTTATCAGCATTAGTGGCTTCTAGATTTTTACATAATAAAGATAAAAAATAAGAATACAACCTAGCAGTGTATTATATATACTGTATATGTTAAAGTTTTTTTGCGTTATTGTCCTTCTTTTGTAAAACATGATAAGCTTTACTAATGAGTATAGGTTATCATTTTTTGTTTTAACATGCATTTTGGGCTAACCTGTAGAAGTTTGGACGTTCTTTATGCTTTGATTTGGCCTGTACATGTGGGCTTTACTGGCTTATAGTTGTATCTTTTTCTTTGAATTATTTAAGATCTAGGATAATGACATGTCTGGCAGAAAATAATTTTAGCAGTTGTATTTATAGATAAGGAATGCATAGCGATGAATGAAATACTTAATGGATAATAGTTTTTAAAAATATCAGCATACATTAGTTTAACATCCCTCTCTTAATAATACAATAACCATGGAACCTAAAAATAGCCCTGTTACTATGTGGGTCTTACGGCTCCCTCATGGTTCTTATGGGCACCCATAGAACCGAACTCTAAGCCTTATACCACAGGTGTTCATATGGATCCCCATAGTATTCTAAACTATAACCACAGCAATCCCTATGGACCCCTGTGACACTTAATATTAATAATGGTCCCCATCGACCTGTGCATTCTGATTTGTTAGACATTTAACCTATCAGATAGTGTGGAGGACAAATTCAAATATTTGATTTTGGTATGTAGGTAGGATGCCATTGGATGTGGTTACTTTTAGGTGCCATGGGGGTCCATTTGGCCACCATTGTTATAGTATAATATCAGGCTCATAGAATCCCATGGTATAGAGTTTAATAGAGGCATTTTTATGCTGCCTTTATGGTTGATTCATTGTACCTTTAGGCTTTTTTATAATTTTGGGCACTCAGAATGACTTCGGAGTAAACTTCAGGAAGATTGGAATTCAAAGTGATAGTGATTTTGATATCAGTTATGGGACAAGTACTCAGGGCTTAGGATATTATGGACATTGTGATCATTGAGATGGCATTTCTCACAGGTTAGATTTAGAGTTTTAAGAGGGTACTTTACTTGTTTCTTTTCTTACAGGAGCCATGAAATGGAGGCCTAAGGGCCTCATTCTATTAGCGGCCGCAGCCGTTGCGGGGCCGCAAGGACCGGCCGCAAGCTATTCTGCTATTCTATTCCCCTGCGGCCGGGGATTTATTTTTGAGTTTTAAGTTTTCAGAGCTTACGGCCGGTAGCAAGATTTACGGCCGGCCGTAAGAGGAGATCCTTGCAGGGCCGTTTAATTGAATTGCAAGGTAACGGGACCCCCGCAAGGAATCGCAGCCTTACGGCCGGTTTACGGCCGATAATAGAATGAGGCCCTAAGTCAGCAGAGAAGGAGAATATCTACCGGCAATCATAGCTGAAGACAATTGTGGAATACTTATAGTTGTGTGCAACTTCATTACATAGTACATAGTTACATACGGCCTCATTCTATTACCGGCCGTAAATCGGCCGTAAGGCTGCGATTCCTTGCGGGGGTTCAGTTAACTCGCGATTCTATTATACGGCCCGCAAGGATCTCCCCTTACGGCTGGCCGCATATCTTGAAACCAGCCGTAAGCTCAGAAATATAAAAACGCAAAAATAAATTCAAGCCTGCACTGTACAGCTCTGTAAATGCTAGGGATCATATTGGGGGACATGAGGATTAAAAGTAACCCACTCTCAAGCTTGCACATCAGCCCAAACCCGAGTTCAAATTAACTGTTTATTTTCCGGCTGCGGCGTGGGCGTGTCTGAGGTGCTCCAAGCCCTATGGACTTTTTACATGGATATTTTACGTATATTAAAAAAATATTATTTTACGGGTTTGAGTATAGGGTAATTATGTGCTATTTTTTCTAACACCGAATATCACGTTATAGACTCCGCAAAGTGCAGGATGGCTTTATTTGAGCTATTTTATGTGTTTAATTGGTGCTAGCGGGACCTGTTGCAAGTAAGCTGCGGCTCGTTTTTAGCCTTGCAGACAGGGTTCCCGGAGCAATAGAATCGCAACCAGGCTTTCCTTACGGCCGATTTCCTTGCGGCCGTTTTAAATCAAAGGCTTTCCTCCGGCGCGATCGGCCACAAGAGATAGCAAGGCGCCGGCCGCAAGCTTGCCGGAGTCCCCGGCCGGAGGGGAATAGAATAGCCGTAAAGCTTGCGGCCGGTCCTTGCGGCCCCGCAGTGGCTGCGGCCGGTAATAGAATGAGGCCCATAGTAATTAAGGTTGTAAAAAGACTTTCAGTCCATCAAGTTCAACCTTTTTAGATCTCCTCTGATCTGCAATATGCAGATTAAATATTAATCAATTAGTTGTTAATTAATTATTAATCAATTATTTATTTATTTATTTTTATTTTATTTTTAATTATTAATTAATCCAGGGAAAGGCAAACAGAAAAAAAAAACAAGTGAGACTTAGCCAATCGTCTCAAAGGGAGAAAAAAAAATTCCTTCCTGACCCCAGATACTGGCGATTGGATTTCTCCCTGGATCAATACTATCTCTCTAATTATCCAAGATAACCCTGAATTCCCTTTATAATTAGAAATAAATCCAGTCCTCTTTTAAAGTTATCTATCAAATCCGCTGTTACCACCTCCTCTGGTAGAGAATTCCACAGATTAACCACCCTCACTGTGAAGAACGCTTTTCTTTCTTTAAGGTGGAATCTTTTTACTTCTAACCTCAAGGGATGTCCTCTTGTCAGTTGAAAACCTCTTGGCACAAAAAGCTCACTTGACAAACCTTTATACTGACCCTGGATGTATTTATACAAGGTAATCATATCTCCTCTTAGACAACTTTTTTTCTAGAGAAAATGAGTTTATTTCGGTTAGTCTTTCTTCATAACTTAGCCCCTCCATTTCCCTTATTAGTTTTGTTTTCCTCCTCTGTACCTTTTCCAGCTCTAAAATGTCCTTTTTTTGAAGTGGTGCCCAAAATTGTACTCCATATTCCAAATGTGGGCATACTAGGGATTTGTATAGTGGCAGAATTATATCTTCTTCCCTTGCTTCTATACCCTTCCTGATACATGCTAATATTTTACTTGCCTTTGCAGCTGCTGCTTGGCTTTTTTCCTTCCCAGATGCATAACTTTACATTTATTCGTATTAAATCTCATCTGCCATTTAGATACAAAAGTACATCATTATGTGATTTAATTACCTTGCACAACTTAGTGTCATCAGCGAAAATAGAGACACCACACTCCAATCCTACCTCTAAGTCATTAATAAATATGTTAATTCCCTGTGGCTCAGGTAACATCACCAAGAAAAAGCAAACAGCTGGAGAAGCCTTGGACTTTTTCGAGTATTTGCACAATACTGAAAGGGAAATCAGCTGGTATACAATGCATAATGAAACATGGCAGCCATATTGGATTTGTGATAAAATAGGGTGTAGATGGCTCTTTTATCAGTGTACATAGTGCACACTTTGTTTTTCTGATGAGCTGACATAGTCAAATCGCCAAGAGAAAAAAACAAAAAACAAACAAACACACCCTTAGTGGTAAAAAGAAACACAATAAACCACAAAACTAATATTTCTTCATTAAAAAATTAAACTTTATTTAGGCAGTACTTCATAGATATTTATTCTTTATTCTTTTTTGCAGCTTATACTTTGCTTTTATTGTCTCAGTGCCCTCCTGTACAATTTAGTAACTAAATATTATATATAGTTTGTATAATATGATTACTATATGAGATAGTTTACCTCATGGTTGTACCTTTGGCAGCCACTACCAATAAACCAGTTATGTTCGGTTGTGTCACCTTCTGGGACTGCTCTTATTCTTCTCCAGTTATTTCTGTTTGTTGCTCCTTATATATAATACGTTTGAATATTATGTTTTCACAACTGATTGACTCTTTTGAAAACATTCATTGTCTTGGGATGATATTCTTTACCACTTATAGACACTACCAAACACTTTATCATTTCTGATAATTCTTTTAACTCTTTGGCGCCTATTCACAACAATAAACATTCACACCATTGTGTTAGGTATTTTACATTTTCCGTCCTTGTTATACTGTATATATAGATGTTCCTTTTTAATATTCATTAAAATAAACCCTAAAGTATAAGAGTTAAATAAATTCTATACCCTCACCTCATGGTTACAACCACTACTTTTACCTTGACTATAGTTTTTAATAATAACTTCAATTAATTTAATTAAACATGATGAGTGTCATTAGTTAGCGCAACCAAGTACTTTATTGGAATAGCTTTTACTTAATTTTTGATGAATATACAGTGATTTTAACCATTTTCATCACTTTGTGTCAATGCTTACAAAACAATTACAGCTTGTGCTTATAAACTAACACTACTATGCCGATATTATTCACTGTCTTACATATATTTTATAGTGATTTCTATATTGGTAATATAGCTCTCCATCACATATATAGTTGTGAGCATGCGAGTTGTTGCTAACGCTTGCGGGCTCGCGAAGCGAGGGCACTAGGCGAGGGCCTCAGTTGCTGGCATGGAGCGAAAGGTGAGAAAGAGAGGGAGAGAGTCAGGAATGAAA
The DNA here is from genome assembly GCA_027410445.1 of Discoglossus pictus. Taxonomy (NCBI): domain Eukaryota; kingdom Metazoa; phylum Chordata; class Amphibia; order Anura; family Alytidae; genus Discoglossus; species Discoglossus pictus. The sequence goes on from CM050173.1 coordinate 3,434,297, forward strand.
GATAGATGAGGGAGAGAGAAAGGAGGGAGAAAGATAGAAGGGAGGAGGGTGAAAGAGACACAGGAGAGAGACATGAGAGAGAGAGACAAGAGAAAAAGGAACAAGAGAAAGAGAGATATGAGAGGGAGAGACAGAGACAGGAGGGAGAGAAATGAGTAAGAGAAGAGAAATAGAGAGATAAAGAGTAGAGAGATAAAAAGGAGAGAGAGAAATTAGAGAAAGGCAAGAAAGAGAGGAAAGGAGAGAAAGATGAGAGAGAGACGAGAGGGAGAGGGAGAGAGCAAGAATAGAGAGAGTAAGAGAGATAAATGAGAGAGACAGAATAGAGAGAGTGAGCAGCAGAAGAGAGAGAGAGAGATAAAGAGGCAGGAGAGAGAGAGAGAGAGAGAGTTAGAAGAGAGAGACAAATGGGAGTGAGAGACAGGAGAAAGATAAATCAGAGAGAGAGAGAGATAGACAGGCAGGAAAGAGAGGTATAGAAAGGCAGGAGAGAGAGGGGAGAGAGAGAGAGAGAGACAAAGCAGAGTGAGAGACAGGAAAGAGAGAAAAGAGTGAGAGAGAATTGAGAAAAAAATGAGAGAGATTTCCTGTGCTGCAGACATAGGGCCTCATTCTATTACGGCCGCAGCCGCTGCAGGACCGCAAAGGACCGGCCGCAAGCTATTCGGCTATTCTATTCCCCTACGGCCGGGGACTCCGGCAGGCTTGCGGCCGGCGCCTTGCTATCTCTTGCGGCCGATCGCGCCGGAGGAAAGCCTTTGATCTAAAACAACCGCAAGGAAATCGGCCGTAAGAAAAGCCTGGTTACATAGTTACATAGTTACATAGTAATTAAGGTTGAAAAAAGACTTTCAGTCCATCAAGTTCAACCTGTTAAGATCTCTTCTGATCTGCAATATGCGGATTAGTTATTAATTAAATTATTGATTAAATAATTATTAATAGTATAGTATTGGAGAATGAATAAAGAGTTAGTCCATCAAGTTCAACCTTTTTAGATCTCTATTGATCTTTTTAATTTGGACTATTTATTATTATTGTTAATTGTTAATTATTGTTAATTGATCCAGAGGAAGGTTGCTATTCTATTGCTCCGGGAACCCTCTCTGCAAGGCTAAAAACGAGCCGCAGCTTACTTGCAGCAAACAGGTCCCGCTAGCACCAATTAAGCACATAAAATAGCTCAAATAAAGCCATCCTGCACTTTGAGAAGACTATAAAGTGATATTCGGTGTTAGAAAAAATAGCACATAATTACCCTATACTCAAATCCGTAAAATATTTGTTTTTTAATATCCATAAAATATCCATGTAAAAAGTCCAGAAAGCTTGGAGCACCTCAGACCCGCCCACGCCGCAGCCGGAAAATAAACAGTTAATTTGAACTCGGGTTTGGGCTGATGTGCAAGCTTGAGAGTGGGTTACTTTTAATCCTCATGTCCCCCAATATGATCCCTAGCATTTACAGAGCTGTACAGTGCAGGCTTGAATTTATTTTTGCGTTTTTATATTTCTGAGCTTACGGCCGGTTCCAAGATATGTGGCCAGCCGTAAGAGGAGATCCTTGCGGGGCCGTATAATAGAATTGCGAGCAAACAGAACCCCCGCAAGGAATCGCAGCCTTACGGCCGATTTACGGCCGATAATAGAATGAGGCCCATAATGTCCAGCTTTTTAATCTCACCTAGTGCGTCAGAATTTAATAACTTCACTGCTGTCAGCCTCATAATATAAAAAATAAAAAGCTGTTGGGGGAGATCCATTAAACCAGTCTGCCAATCCTAGTTGTCACTTCCAGTGGTCCTAGAGACCCCTTTTATATCTGTAGCAATTGTTAGTCAGCTTCATGATAAGGTCCCCAGGGCTGCTTGAGGTGGTTGTTTCCCACTCTAATATCGGAGAAAAAATTAAGGAAAGTAAAGAAACTAACAAGCCCAACAAACTTATAGATGTTAAACAATAGATGGAACTCTTTATAGATATGACATCAGAAAGGATCAAAGACCAAGCATTTTCTTTCAATCAGTATTCAGTAGATATCTTATACGTGTATGCCTCTTAGTTGTGGGTCGCGAGGCCCGCAAAGTGTGAGAAATTACGAGTCTCAATGTCCTGAAACTCGCAAATTGTGGTTAGGCCGCAAAATAGAGCATGTGCAGTGCGTTTCGCGCCAAAACCAACGGTTTTGTCTTGCGACTGCTGCCTATATGTACACTGAACAATTTCCTGCTTTTTCTCACTTTCTCCTCAGGTGGACATTTATCTGCTGGCGTACTTTCTGAAGAGAGATTGTTAGCTCTTTAGGATTTTGATTTCTGCAAATTACAGAGAACAGTATAATTACTTCATAATTAATTAATTCATTTATAAAAAAATAAGTTATAGAAATAACTACAATTTAATTAAAACTTCTAAAAATATTTGTGTTATAAATATTGCTGTACATGAATAATTGTTTCTTGATAAAAAAATTTAAAAAAGGAATGTACATAAATTTATAACGAATAGATTTTGAGCTAAAAATAAATAAATAGATACATCAAACAAAAATAGTATGCAGTTATTTAACAAATTATTAATCATTGTTTTCATTTGATTGTACAATTTGCAGCTCTATGTCAGTAAAACAGAAATATTGGCTACAGTGGGTGTTTATGAAGACAGCACTGGATGATTTTTCATTCACCTACTTACATATCATAGGTACAGTATATTTATTTCTTCAATAATTATATAATTTAATTAATAATTTATAAATAAAAAAACTGTAAATAATAATTGCTAGTAAATTAATAACTACATAGAATATTAATTTGAAGAGCATGAATTCATGTTGTGGATTGTAGTTTACTGAACGTATATTAATAGACAGAATAAAGACTTTTACTCTAAAGAAGAGTATTGATTGAATTGGTGCTTAACACCTATACATTTTAATTTTAAACAATTTATGGGGGGGTTAAACCTTTAATATTTTCCATGTAAAATTTTTGAAAAAAATGCAGAGTGGTGCTTTAAAATAATACTGAGTTCAGACACGCTTCTCTTATGAAGAACTCTAATATAACTATGTCAATAACCTAGTAGGTAACCTAGCTTATTCTCTTAGGTCAAATTAAATCCTATGGGCCTCATTCAATTGCGATTTGGCCAATTGAATAGGGCTCTAAATAAGCACATAGCATAATTTTTTTAAAGAAGTTTTTAGTTAGTGAAAACCTTGCTTTTGGATAGATGTTTACTAACTAAAAACTTCTTTAAAAAATATATGTTATGTGCTTATTTAGAGCCCTATTCAATTGGCCAAATTGCAATTGAATGAGGGCCTATGTCTGGACACCTATCATTATTGTGCCGTATAGGGACGGAAATAGAGCAAAGAGAGAAAATAACAATCAACAATCAGCTATGATGCCTCTCTGTAATAAACCAGAGTGGTTCTAAACGTTGATTGAATAGTTGATAGGCTGGCTTCATATTAGTTACAAAATATTAAGACAACCTATTGCGTGAAACTAAACACACAAATAAAAACAATAGTGATTTAAAAAAACAAAAAAAACATTGAAGGCACCTACTTAGGATATTTGCATTTAGGTATGCTTGCTGAAACCTTTTACTTTATTTAATATATCTACTGCTATTGAGCAGTCAATTGCACCAAATTGTATGGATTCATATGCGTGCCTATTAAAAGGCACAGCATAAGCTGCTTTATGTAGGTGGGTTTACCCTTACACAGGGTACCTCGCAGCTTATCATCAATGGAAAAAAAAATGAAAAAATGTATATACAAAAATATGCAAAAAATAAATATATATATATATATATATATACAAACAAGTGTCCAGCTTTCTGCAATGGGTATGTTATCCCTCGATGCTCCTATATTATGCCTGATACAGGTGGCCATATGCAGATAGCCCCAAAGCGTCCAGGCAAATCCAGTTATCTTACTCAACCCACAAGTATATATAATACAATGGGTCGCTGGGGAAAGTGCGAAATAAATGGGGTAGAGACCCCCACACCTAGGTTAGAGAAGTAGGAACCCTATGATCTCGGTGGATGCTTCCTACCTCAAGGACTCTACCTATGTAGACCCTTTTTCTGGCTATAAACCCTACAGCTCAGATAGTATCTTAGCAGTGTGCCACAATTCTCCCATAATACGAAAAAATATTAATACTGAGTGGAAAAAACACCTAAAATATATACTGTATATACTGGTGGGACAAACACAAGTTACAAAACTAACAATTAAAAATATATATTTATTAGACAAAAGCTCTATATATGGTTAGAGTTAACAGCTATTAATAAAACCAGTACTTATTTATGAAGAAAAAGCCCCCCTCGGCTTATACTCGAGTCAGGGTCCTGGTAGCGCGTCTTCAGCGTGCTCGCTCACGTAGGCACGCAGACAATAGCGCCCCCCACAAATGTGCCCTGTGAGGATGATCCATTGAATAGAGGTATAAAAACATCAATAAACAAATAGATCCACATGAGGCAATCAGTTGTATATTTATGGACAGATCCCATGTATGCAGAGCTTGGTAGCACTCAGACCTGATCACATAGCACATCTGCACAATATCAAGTCAGGAGAGGAATATAATGCACAGCTGGATGTCTCCTTCCTTGTCTTGTGGTCCTCAGATCATGGATTGTGATGTAAAGCCCAGAAAAAGATCTAACCCCCTGGATTAGGACTGGAACCTCCTCCCATTCTGCACACAGGGCTCTTATCTTAGAAAGTAAGGAGTTCACAATACTTAAAGGTCCGGTGTAAGCACTTTCATGTACAGTTCACCACTTTTTAACATAATAAATAGCAATCAAAGCTTTAGCCAAAAAAAATAATTTAAAAATAGTTTATCTCATGAATGGCCAGTGTTGCATGAAAGAGGAGACAGAGAAGTGACACAAATGGAGAAAAGAGGGCATGCAAGGGGGGCAAAGGGAACAAGAGGGCTCCTCACTGAGTGTATAGTGATTGGACACGCTCCATCTGCCAGGGGGACACAGGAGGCAGCACATTTCTCACCCTCAGATTATACTTGAGTCAATAAGTTTTCCCATTTTTTTGTGGTAAAATAGGTGCCTTTTTTTATAATAGGCTTTTACTCGAGTATATACAGTACATCAGTTTTGTGCCATGGTTTAGGAAAATACTCTGGATCCTGAGAATATTAACAGCAGGCGACTGTTTCTCTGTTGACACGGCTTCCTCAGTGGACTGTCTTTGTCATTTGTATATTTTGTAATATAACGAATGCATTAGGTTTGTGGGACACATTTAAATTAAATATGTGTGAAGACTTTTTTTAAACGTTACAGTGAGTCCATTGCAGAGTTAAAAGCATTAATGGAAAGAGGTCTTTCTATGTCATGGATTAAGTTGTGCAACTTTTAATCTGCCAGATCCAGGAATTAGAGATGAAATAAACTTTGAGGAGTATGACGTTGATGTGGAAAAACAAAAAGCAGAAGAAAAAATAGTTACTTCAAATACATGCAATTGGAAGCATTTAATGCCATACAACAAGCACTAGATGATGAAATGCTCAAGGAGCATTATTTCTATCTAGATGGACTTGGTGGATCGGTCAAAACTTATCTATATATTTATTGATACTGTAAAGGTGAAATAGTACTTCCCTTTGCAACTACTGGAATTGCTGCACGTTTGTGGTAGAACTGCACTCAGTGGATTTAAACTGCTAGTTCTCATCTTGGAAACATCAGTGTTGGATATTAGAATGACATCATTACAAGTTAAAAAAATATTCCACTTTAAAGAAAGAAAAGGGTTCTTCACAGTAAGGGTGGTTAATCTGTGGAATTCTCTACCAGAGGAGGTGGTGACAGCGGATTCGATAGATAACTTTAAAAGGGGACTGGATTTATTTCTAATTAAAAAGGGAATTCAGGGTTATCATGGATAGAGAGGCAGTATTGATCCAGGGAGAAGTCCCGTTGCGGGTGTCTGGGATCAGGAGGGATTGTATTTTTTTTTTTTTTTTTTTAATACAACTAATTAATTAATAGTTAATCCGCATATTGCAGATCGGAGGAGATCATGAAAGGTTGAACTTGATGGACTGAAGGTCTTTTTTCAACCTTAAATACTATGGCCCTCATTCAATTGCAATTTCGCCAATTGAATAGGGCCCTAAATAAGCACATAACATATTTTTTTTAAAGAAATTTTTAGTTAGTAAGCATCTATCCAAAAGCAAGGTTTTCACTAACCAAAAACTTCATTAAAAAAAAATATGCTAGGTGCTTATTTAGAGGGCTATTCAATTGGCCAAATCGCAATTGAATGAGGCCCTATGTAACTATGTACGGTAACTATCTAAAAAATCTAATTAATTATAATTGGTGAGGCAACAATGATGTCATGCCATGCTCTGAAATGTTTTGATCATTTGTTACGTGAAGTCATGGCTACTGTTTCTTCTTTTGGGGGTAAGGTGATGTTGTTAGGTGGAGATTTTAGGCAAACATTACCTGTTGTTGTCCATGGAAATTGAACAGACATTGTGGAAACCTGTATAATGAGAAGGGCACTTTGGAAAATATTTACACATCTTAATTAGAAAAAAATATGAGATCAGAAGGCCAAAATTAATTCAATGAATGGCTTATTAAAATTGGTGAAAGCAAAACAGAGCCAATAAATAATTTACCTGAGGATACTGTGGAAATTCCATCTGAAATGATTTGCAAATACGCAATAATATCAGCTTTATTCTAAAAATTGAATTGATTAACAATGATTACTCAGAGCTGGCAAACAAAGTAATATTAACATCGAAAAATAAAGATGCATTGCTTCTGAATAATGAAATATTAGAATTAATAGATGGAACCAAAAACAGGTATTACAGCGCTGATTGTGTACTTGCTGATGACAAACAAAGTGAGACAAACTTTGCAACAGAATTGATCAATTCATTAACTCCATCTGGAATGCCACCACATCATTTGCACCTGAAAAAAGGGGCAATTATCATGTTACTGATAAATATGAACCCCAAAAAATTACTTTGTAATGGGGCCAGATTAATTGTTCAGGATTTAAAAGGTAATTTCATAAATGCTGAAATTCTGAATGGTACCCAGGTAAACGAGTTTTCAAACCAAGAATAGATTTGGCTCCAAGTGAGAGTGGTTTGCCTTTTGTCCTTCAAAGTAGACAATTTACAATTATAATGGCATTTGCCATGACCATCAATAAATCACAAAGTCAAACTTTTCAGTCGGTTGGCCTGTTTTTAGGCGGATCAGTACTTGCCCATGGACAACTCTATGTGGCATTTTCAAGATGCAAAAATCCAGAAGAAATTTAAGTTTTCATAAAAAAATGAAACTCAGGGTGAGTTATTAGATGATGGCATAGTATTTATGAATATTGTATATTATGAGGTTTTGGAAGTTTAAAAAAATAAAATAAAATGGACTGTATAAAAAGATAATATGTGGAATGGACAACTTCAGGGAAATATATTATTTTAACATGAGTGAGTAATAGATTGTTGATTTAAGGACGTTTGTGCATGTGTAAATTAAAAGTTAGTCATTTAGCATATAACCTTTTTTAGTCTTATTACATAAAAAAAGGAACATAACATGTTAAAAAAAATTGGTTGTACATTTTTAGGATATTCATGTATAGTAAAAAAATGTTGACTATTAAATATTAAGATATTGGTCAGGATTTGTTGAGAAATAAAAGTATAGAAATTCTATGTAATAAAAAAAAATGAAAAAAATCAAATAATTATTAAAATTGTGGTACATTGTTATGATATTCATGTATATTAAAAATAATTAAATGTTTCAAGTTTAAAAAAAAAATGATTGTTCGTTACTGGTTGAAAGAAAAAAATAGCATGTAATAAAAAAATATAAAATATTTATGGTTTTACCGAATTATTCAAATTGTTAAATTACATTTAAAAATATGGGTTGTACAATGTTATGATATTACTGTATATTAAAAAAAAAAAAGATTTCATATGAAGATATTGTGCATTATTGGTTGCAAGACTAAAAAAAATACAAATTGGATACAATACAAAATATTACCATTTTATTGCTTTCAAGAAATAGGACGTATCTGTGAAACAGTTGAAAAACTGGTACATATGTGACACATAGAGATAATACATAATCAGACAGAAAACAAAATGTATAACACTATATCATGCCGTCATGACGGGGAAGTCGTTAGTTTATAATATAATTTCCAGTTTGTCGGTCACGCTGGGTAGGGTCATGACATCATAGAGAGGCCAGGGTCATGACATCAAAGAGAGGCGGGGCCTGAGAGCCAGAATAACAGCCACCATTACACACCTGAGAGAGAAAGACAACACAGAGAGAGAGAGAACGAGATAGACATCAAAAAGTGTGAGAGAATATGCCACACAACACTGCAAGTTACACACATCAGATAGAGACACAGCACAGAGAGACAAAGCACACAGACAGCACAGAAAGAGAAAGCACAGAGAGACAGCAAAGAGTGAGAGAACATTGCACACAACTTAGCAAGAGACATAACCACTGCCGTTATACACCTGAGAGAGTAGCAGCACAGACAGTATAGAGAGAGACAGAAGAGTGAGAGAGAACATGCCACACAACACAGCAAGCGACCCAACCATCGCAATTACACACCTGACAGAGAAAGAGACAGCAAAGATAGAGAGACAGCACATAGACAGACCGCACACATAGAGAGAAAGCAAAGAGAGAGACACACAGACAGTACAGAGCGAGAGAGAAGACAAGAAAGAGAATGCACCACAGAAAACAGCAAGTGCTACCACACCACACAGTAAGCAGCATAATACCCCCATTACAGACCTCAGAGAGATAGAAACAGCACACAGAGAGAAAGACAGCATACTCGCCACATAACAGAGACAGCACAGAGAGAGAGAAAGCACAGACCATTTGAAATAACATTCTATGATACCGTCATTTATTATACTAGTATAATATAATAATATGATTCTACCTCCTTGTTACTCTCTGTCATCTCAAGTGTTATAATTCCTCTAGTAAAAAATAAATTGAAGCAAATGACAGCATTAAATTACTTTTGCTATTTATCACTCACCTTGGATTGCAATGAATAACAATTTGTTGAATATCATCATCATCACTAGCATAGGAATTGGGTCAGTAGGATGTTCATGTTTACCTTTAGGCTTGATTAATGTCTGTGTGATGTGCAGTGTGACATCTGGAGTTACTAATGTTTATTGGGTGTATATCCTTTTAAAGACTGACCCCAATTACCTCTTCCTAGGTCACATAACCTGATTTGTGTTAATCAGAAGTGCTACACCTGTAATAAACCCTAGGTAGCGGTCTAGAAGGATTAACATGTGTAATGGCTAATCCCATCACCAAGAGAGGAGGTCACACGTCAGTAGCCTGAGAGACACCTCCTTATCAGTTAACACCCATGAGACTTCACACCCACGGGGGTATTATTTCCTCCTTATTGACAGGTGGCTACAACACAATAGAATTACTGTATGAGCGACCCCCTTCTTATTATTATTAAAATGTATTTGCCAACATGTTCCGTAGTGCAATACAGGGGATAAAAAACAAGGAAAAATACAGCATTAACAACCTTCCAAAAATGGAGGACCCTGTTTTGAGCTTAGAGTCTTTGCAGAAAGTGCTTTTTCCCAAAGCATCCTAGAAGACTGAAAACTCGCCACTTACAATCTAAAGGGAATGGAAGGGACAGAAATCAGGGAAAGATTAAACAGATAAGGAATAAAAAGGGTCAGAAGAGAAGTGAAAGTTAGAAAGGTTTTTCCATTTAGAGGGAGAGAGAAGGAACAGAGGTGAGGGCTCTAGCATTTAATATGTTGTCTGCCCCTAGTGGTGAGATAATATATGCAGGTAGAAAAGTCAGGTGATTCCAATTTCCCTATAAATTTAATCAGAAATGGGGTGGGAGGGTGAGGGGCAGGGAGGGGGGCCAAGGACTCCCAGAATTCAGCGTAACCAGTGAGGCCTACTGAAACCAGGAGGCAGATAAAATTTGGGGCTAAAAAGAAAAAACAATAAAAATACGGTATGAGGGACCGATAGAACAGGGAGGCAGAGAGGGAGAGAGAGAGGGAGAGAGAGAGAGAGAGGGAGAGAGAGAGGGAGAGAGAGAGAGAGTGAGCATTTAGCAGAAAGGAAATGCCAAGACATGTGGGAAGGAGGAGATCTAGGCAAATTATGCAGGCCATAAAAGGGGAAGGGGGAGGAAAGCCAGGCAAGATAAAGTAAACATTTGTAAGAGTTTGAACTAATGTTAGAAATAATTCTGTCATCAAATATAATAACAAGCATATAGTAGAAATATTAATAAAAGATATTGGCTCCTGGGAAGATGCAGCTTTCAAGGTCTTCTCCATACCTGATGGTGTGTATGAAACTCCCAGAATTCAGCATAAACAGTAAGGCCTACTGAGACCAGGATGCAGGTAAAATTTGGGGCTGATGGTGTGTATGAAACTCTTAGAATTCTGTTGTATTGTATTTTGGGTTGTGAAATCAGTAAAGCATGCATTTGTTTGTAGCACATGGTGTGTCTTCATTCCTATGAGTATATATCTGTTACCCTGGTGGTTACTCTGCTCAACTGAGTGTATATTTATAACCCAGCTGTTCCTGCAACTTGGTCCAACTGCAACTGGCAACTTGTCCCAACCAGGGAGTGTTCAGCCAAGGTCTGCTGTCCTTACAGAAGGGATTTTCTAAAAGAACCAAAGAAATCTGAAAGGTAGGTTTGGCTCTAATTTGCCTTATCAAGCCCTCAAGAAGAGCAGATCATTACACATAGGTCACCCATATACAATAAAAGATAACTATCCAGACCGGATCATCACAAAATAACCAGATAAATATTATACATTTATACCAAACTAGTAAAGGTCACGAATATACATTACATGATTACAATCCAGACCGGATCATCACAAAATAACGAGATAAATACTATACATTTATACCAAACTAGTAAAGGTCACCAATATATATTACATGATTACAATCCAGACCGGATCATCACAAAATAACCAGATAGATATTATACATTTATACCAAATTAGTATAGGTCACCAATATACATTACATGATAACTATCCAGATTGAATTATCACAAAATAGCACGGACATCACACAGAAAGACAGCACAGAGACAGATAGAGAGAGAGACAGACAGATAGTACACAGAGACCGAGAGATAGACAGCAAAGCGTGAGAAAGAGAGAGACAGCAAAGAGTGAGAGAGAACGTGACACACAATACAGCAAGTGGCCTAACCACTGCCATTACACGTCTGAGAGAGAGAGTGACAGCACAGAAAGAGACAGCACACTGACTTCACAGAGAGAGAGAGAGAGCAGAGAGAGAGAGAGAGATAAACATCAAAGAGTGGGAGATAATGTGCCACACAACACAGCTAGTGGCATAATGACCACAAATACACACCTCAGAGAGAGAGACAGCACACAGAGAGACAGAACAGAAATAGAGAAAGACAGCAAAGAGTGAGAGAGAACATGCAACACAAAACAGCAAGTAACACAACAACCAATAAACACCTGAGAGAGACAGAGCACATGGAGAGAAAACAAAAAGAGAGAGAGAAAGACAGCAAAGAGTGAGAGAGAACACAACACAGCAAGCGGCATAACCACCGCCATTAAACACCTGTGAGAGATACAGCACAGGGAGAGAGAGAGCATACAGACAGAAAGCACAGAGAGAGACAGCAAAGAGAGAGAATGCGCCACAGAACACAGCAAGCGTCACCACACACCAAAACACCTGCCATTACACATCTCAGAGAGACAGGCAGCATACTCACCACGTAACACAGAGAGAGCGAGAGAGAGAGAGAAAGAAAGAAAGAGAGAGAGACAGCACATGGAGAGACAGCACACAGACCGAAAAGATTGATAGAGTACCCATCACACAACAAAGCAAGAGGCATAACATTACAAACCTCAGAGAGACAGACAGCATACTCACCACATAAATAAACTTGTGGATGTAGGGATATAATTGGTTGTTTTTTTTTATTAATAATGTGTCTCTACACAAAGAGAATTACACTATACTTTGATCTTCTGTGATCACATTTGCCTATTATACAATTAGTCAAGGTGACTTGTAGAACACAAGTCCTAATACTCTGATTCTACAGACAGAGTCCTATTATTTCAATTGTCAAATGTTATCTATTTGATTTCTTAATTACATAATAAAAGTTATTTTTTATTTTATGTATTCATCCCATATATACGATATTTAGCTGGCTATTCTAGCCTGTAGGGTGTTACTTTTACTTCTTTGATCTTGTATTGTGTATAATAATGATATAATATCAAATGTCTCGTTTGAGATTGAATAAAATTTTTTTTTTTTAAGGTGCCAACAAAAACTCTTACTTTTAAAAGGGCAGATTTTAACGGTCTAAAGGCAGCAATACAAAGTATAGACTGGGACAGAGAACTGGCAGGTAAAAATACTGACCATAAATGGACAACGTTCAAATCCTTACTAAATAATCATACTTATCACCATATACCAAGAGGGAATAAAAGGAGTAAATCCCATCGAATGTGGCTTAAAAATGGTTTAAGGATCAAGATCCAGAGTAAAAAAACAGCCATTTGTATTATACAAACAAGAGGGGAAAGAGACCGCTTTACGGTAATACAAGAAAATCACCAAGGCAGCAAAAGTGGATATTTAGTGATATTGCTCCACTGGAAAGGGAGTTGGTGCTCACGGAGCACAGTTTAGCTGGGCCTAGTATGGAGGGAGGAGCTGGGGCTAGTGAGGATGGCCAGGGAGGTAGCTGGGTTACAGTTAGAAGGGGAATCAGGAGGTACAGGAGGAGGCAGGCCAGTTCTGAGTTGGCAAACACCAACAGATTTGCGAGATTGAGTGAAACTGTTGGGGATGTCCATTCAGGAATGGCAATGCCAGATAGAGCTGTTCCCTCTAACAGCCGGGAGAACAGTTCTACTGGAGGAGAGGGAGGGCAGAATAGGCAGAGCAACAGACATGTTTTGGTGGTAGGGGACTCTATTATTAGGAAGGTAGACAGGGTAATTTGTCACCCAGATCCCAGCAATCGAACAGTTTGCTGTCTCCCGGGTGCTCGGGTTCGGCATGTTGTGGATCGGATGAATAAATTATTGGGAGGGCTGGTAATGAACCGGCGGTCTTGGTACACATTGGTACCAATGACAAAGTTAGTGGAAGATGGAGCGTCCTAAAGAATGATTTTAGAGAATTAGGGAATAAGCTTAAAGCAAGGACCTCCAAGGTAGTATTTTCTGAGATACTACCAGTGCCACGTGCTAGCCCAGGGAGGCAGAAGGAGCTTAGGGAGGTTAATGCGTGGCTAAAAAAGTGGTGCAGTGCAGAGGGTTTTGGGTTTTTAGAGCACTGGGCTGACTTCTCACTTGGGTACAATCTCTATAGCAGGGATGGATTGCACCTTAATGATGAGGGCGCTTTTGTGCTAGGGGATAGGATGGTAGAACGGCTGGGGGAGTTTTTAAACTTGTAGGTGGGGGGGAGGGACTATATAGAAGTATTGGGGTAAATAGGGTAGAGAGGGAAAGGGATGAATTATTTACCCATGGGGGAGGAGAAGGGGGGAGGGTTACAATAGAAAGTAGGGAGGTATTAATAGGGGCCTCAAATACAGTGGCAGGCACTTCACAACAGCAGAGCCATAGCAACATATAGTGTATGATTGCAACGCAAGAAGTTTGCCTGGGAAAATGGATGAGCTAGAAATATTAGCAGTACAAGAAAAATGGGGCTTAATAGGCATTACGGAAACATGGTGGGATGAATCTCATGACTGGACTGTTAATCTGGATGGTTATAACCTATTTAGGAAAGATAGGGGAAATGGTAAAAGAGGAGGAGGGATCTGTCTTTATGTTAAGCCTGAATTTAAGCCTATAGTTAGAGAAGATATTTATGCTGGCACTAACGGCATCATTGAATCCTTGTGGGTTGAGCTAAATAGTGGAGGAGCTAATTCTAAACGCATATTGGTGGGAGTATGCTATAAACCCCCAAATATAGCTGAAAGTGAGGAAATACAATTATTGTTACAGATTGGAAATGCAGCTAAGCATGGGCAAGTTCTAATAATGGGAGACTTTAATTACCCTGATATAAACTGGATAAACGAGACCAGCAGCTCAGCTAAGGGGAGCAGGTTCTTGAGTACACTCAGGGATCATTATCTAGCCCAGGTAATACAAGAACCTACTAGAAATGGGGCCATCTTGGATTTAGTCATCACAAGTAATATTGATATAATATCAAATGTAAAAATAGGGGAACCCTTGGGGAACAGTGATCACAACACAGTCTCATTTGAGATTGAATACAAAAAACAGAGTTGTAAGGGGCCAACAAAAACTCTAAATTTTAAAAGGGCTAACTTTAATGGGCTACGGGCAGCAATACAACATATAGACTGGGACAAAGAACTTACAGGGAAGAATACTGAAAATAAATGGACAACATTCAAATCCTTACTAAATAAACATACTCATCAGCATGTACCATGTGGAAATAAAATGAATAGGAGTAAATCACATCCCATGTGGCTTAACAATGACTTAAAGATCATGATGAGGAAAAAGAAATATGCATTTAAATTATACAAGAAGGAGGGAACAGAGGCAGCTTTATGTGACTATAAGGAAATCAACAAGGCTTGCAAAAGGGCTATTAGACTGGCTAAAATAGAAAATGAGAAGTCAGTTGCAATGGAAAGTAAGACTTACCCTAAAATATTTTATAAATATATTAATGGGAAGAAGGCCAGGAAGGAATCGATAGGACCATTACAATGTGACACAGGCCATCTGATAATTAGTGACCAGGAAAAGGCAGATGAGCTAAATAGGTTATTTTCGTCGGTTTACACAAGGGAGGTACCAGTGGTTGGGACACTGCAACATAATGGGGCTACACTACCTTTACTAAATAATTGGTTAACGCAGGAAGAAATACAAAAGAGGTTGGAGAAAATAAATGTTAATAAAGCCCCAGGTCCTGATGGAATACATCCAAGGGTACTGAGGGAGCTGGGTTCTGTAATAGCCAAACCATTATATCTAATCTTTAAAGACTCACTCACTACAGGGTCTCTACCAGATGACTGGAGAAAAGCAGAGGTGATACCTATATTTAAGAAGGGATCTAGAGCAAATCCGGGGAATTATAGACCAGTGAGCCTCACTTCTGTAGTTGGGAAGCTTTTAGAAGGGTTAATAAGGGACAGAATACAAGAATATGTCTATTTGAACAGGATCATAGGTAGCAGTCAACATGGATTTATGAAGGAAAGGTCGTGTCAGACCAATCTAATTAGTTTTTATGAGGAGGTTAGTAGGAACTTGGATCAGGGCAACTCAGTGGATGTAGTCTTTTTAGATTTTTCAAAGGCATTTGATACAGTGCCACATGGAAGACTAGTGAGCAAACTAAGGGATACAGGAATTGCAGTAAATATCTGCTCATGGATCGAGAGCTGGCTAAAAGACAGGAAGCAAAGGGTTGTTGTAAATGGAACATACTCCGATTGGTCTAATGTGATAAGTGGGGTTCCTCAGGGCTCAGTATTGGGTCCTCTCCTTTTTAACATATTTATTAATGACATTGAAGTAGGACTCGAATGTAGTGTCTCCATTTTTGCTGATGACACTAAGTTGTGCAAGGTAATAAAATCAGATAATGATGTACTTTCCCTACAAAAGGATTTGCATAAATTAGAGAAATGGGCGGCTAAATGGCAGATGAGATTTAATACAAATAAATGTAAGGTTATGCATTTGGGAAGGAACAATAGCCAAGCAATCTATAATCTTAATGGAGCAAATCTAGGGGTATCAGATATTGAAAGGGATTTGGGAGTGCTTGTGGACAACCACCTAGGTAACAGTGCTCAAAGCCAAGCAGCGGCTGCAAAGGCAAATAAAATATTAGCATGTATTAGGAAGGGTATAGAAGCCAGGGAAGCAAATATAATTTTGCCACTATACAAATCTCTAGTACGCCCTCATTTGGAATATGGAGTACAATTTTGGGCACCACCTCATAAAAAAGACATTTTAGAGCTGGAAAAAGTACAGAGAAGGGCTACAAAACTAATAAGGGGAATGGAGGGGCTAAGTTATGAAGAAAGACTAACAAAATTAAACTTATTTTCGCTAGAAAAAAGGCGTCTAAGAGGAGATATGATTAAGTTATATAAATACATCCAGGGTCAATATAAGGCTTTGTCAAGTGAACTTTTTGTAGCAAGAGATTTTCAACTGACAAGAGGACATCCGTTGAGGTTAGAGGAAAAAAGATTTCACCTTAAACAAAGAAAAGGGTTCTTCACAGTTAGGGTGGTTAAACTGTGGAATTCTCTACCAAAGGAGGTGGTGACAGCGAATTCGATAGACAACTTCAAAAAGGGGTTAGATATATTTCTGAATAAAGAGGGCATTCAAGGCTATCCTAGATAACTAGCAAGGAATATTGATCCAGGAAGAAATTTGATCGCCAGTTTCTGGGGTCAGGAAGGAATTTTGCTTTTTTTTCCCCCTTATGAGACAATTGGCAAAGTTTCAATGGGTTTTTTTTTATGTTTGCCTTCCTCTGGATCAATTAACAATAATAATAAATAGTCCAAATTAAAAAGATCAATAGAGATCTAAAAAGGTTGAACTTGATGGACTAACTCTATTCATCCTCCAATACTATACTATTAATAATTATTTAATCAATAATTTAATTAATAATTAATCCGCATATTGCAAATCAGAGGAGATCTTAACAGGTTGAACTTGATGGACTGAAAGTCTTTTTTCAACCTTAATTACTATGTAACTATGTAAAAGGGCTATTAGACTGGCTAAATTAGAAAATGAAAAATTAATTGCAAAAGAAAGTAAGACTAACCCTAAAATATTTTTTTAAGTATATTAATGGGAAGAAGGCGACGAAGGAAGCTATAGGAACATTACAATGTGACACAGGCCATCTGATAATTAGTGACCAGGAAAAGGCAGATGAGCTAAATAGGTTATTTTCTTCGGTATATACAAGGGAGGTACCAGTGGTTGGGACAACGCAACATAATGGGGCTACACTACCTTTGCCAAATAATTGGTTAACACAGGAAGTAATCCAAAAGAGGTTGGAAAAAATAAATGTTTATAAAGCCCCGGGTCCTGATGGAATACATCAAAGGGTATTAAGGGAACTGGGTTCTGTAATATCCAAACTATGATATCTAGATTTAAGAAGGGAGCAAGAGCAAATCCGAGGAATTATAGGCCAATACTTATGTAGTGGGAAAGTTTTTAGAAGGGTTAATAAGAGATAATATACAAGAATATAACTATTTGAACAGGATTATAAGCAGAAGTCAACATGGATTTATGATGGATAGGTCATGTCAAACAAATCTAATTAGTTTCTATGAAGATGTTAGTAGGGACTTGGATCAAGACAACTCAGTGGATGTAGTCTTTTTGGATTTTGAAAATGTTTTTGATATAGTGCCACATGGGAGACTATTGAGCAAACTAATGTATAGAGGAATTGCAGTAAATATCTGTTCATGGATTGAGAGCTGGCTAAAAGACAGGAAGCAAAGGGTTGTGGTAAATGGAACATACTATGATAGGACTAATGTGCTAAGTGGGGTTCCTCAGGGGTCAGTATTAGATCCTCTCCTTTTTTAACATATATATTAATGACTTACAAGTGGGACTAGAAAGTAGTGTCTCCATTTTTGCAAATGACAAAATTGTGCAAGGTAATTAAATCTGATAATAATGTACTTTCCCTCCAAAGGGATTTACATAAAATAGAGTAATGGGCATATAAATGGAAGGTGAGATTTAATATGAGTAAATGTAAAGTTATGCATCTGGGAAGGGAAAATAGCCATGCAATTTATTATCTTAATGAAGCAAATCTAGGTGCATCAGATACTGAAAGGGATTTGGGAGTGCTTGTGGACAACCCCCTAGGTAACAGTGCTCAAAGCCAAGCAGCAGCAGCAAATGCAAACAAAATATTACAGTGTATTAAGAAGGGTATAGAAGCCAGGGAAGCAAATATAATTCTGCCACTATACAAATCTCTAGTACGCCCTCATTTGGAATATGGAGTACTATTTTGGGCACCACTTCATAAAAAGGACATTTTAGAGATGGAAAAAGTACAGAGGAGGGCTACAAAACTAATAAGGGAAATGGAGGGGCTAAATTATGAAGAAAGACAAACCAAATTAAACTTATTTTCTCTGGAAAAAGAGCATATAAGAGGGGATATGATTAGCTTATATAAATATATCCAGGGTCAATACAAGACTTTGTCAAGTGACATTTTTGTGCCAAGGGCTTTTCAAATGACAAGAGGACATCCTTTGAGGTTAGAGGAAAAAGATTCCACTATAAAGAAAGAAAAGGGTTCTTCACAGTAAGGGTGGTTAACCTGTGGAATTCTCTACCAGAAGAGGTGGTGACAGCAGATTCAATAAATAACTTTAAAAGGGGGCGGGATTTATTTTTAATTAAAAAGGCCATTAAGGGTTATTTTGGTTAATTAGAGAGGGAGTATTGATCCAGAAATGAATTCATTTTTTGCCTTTTGAGATGACTGGGTTCACTTGGGTTTTTTTCTGTTTGCCTTCCTCTGGATCAATTATTAATTTTTGCATGATTAGTGGCAGCTGAGAGGGGGTGTGGTTTTGCCTGTGTAAAGCTATATCAGTGTGTGACATTTTGTGGTCTGCTTGCATCTGTTCTGTGATTTCTCCTGAACAGTAAGTGTGTTGTGTACTTGTGCAGTGAGTAGTGGGCAGGTGAGTAGTAAGAACCTAATCTAAACAGGGGAAGGTGCAAACACCTCTAGCAAAAGGGCAGTTCTAGTATAAGTGTAGGAATTTAAATAAAAGTAGGGAGTTTAAAGTGGGAGAACATTGTAGTGCTTTATAAAAAAAATTCCCAATGTACAGGAAGGAAGCTATAGGAACATTACAATGTGACACAGGCCGTCTGATAATTAGCGACCAGGAAAAGGCAGATGAGCGAAATAGGTTATTTTCTTAGGTATACACATGGGATGTACCAATGGTTGGGCCATTGCAACATTGGGTTACACTACCTACACCAAATAACTGGTTACGTATGAGGAAATCCAAAAGAAGTTGGAAAAAATAAATGTTAATAAAGCTCCAAGTCCTGATGGAATACATCCAAGGGTACTGAGGGAACTAGGTTCTGTAATAACCAAACCATTATATCTAATCTTTCAAGACTCACTCACTACAGGGTCTCTACCGGATGACTGGAGAAAAGCAGAGGTGATACCTATATTTAAGAAGGGATCAAGAGCAGATCCGGGGAATTATAGGCCAGTGAACCTCACTTCTGTAGTGGGGAAGATTTTAGAAGGATTAAGATGGGATAATATACAAGAACTAGCGACTTGCCCGTCAAAAAATGACGGTCAATAAAATTTTAATGCTGTGAAAACTGTTTGCCACACAATATGATTCTCTGAAATTCTTAACCTTTTTTTTATTATGTCCAAATAAATTTTTTTTAACTTTCAACTTGTATTTCACCAACAGGTATAAAATATATATTTTTCAATATTAACTATTTTAATTGTCATATATGGAATAACAATATAACAATGTGTAAAGTTTTCATGAATACATATTTTAAACCATAACATACACATTTGTACATGCAACTTGTATTTAAAAAAAATCTTGAACTTTTTTTTTTTTTTACCAATTCTAACATTTTGAATTGATAGTTATCCATGAATAACAGACGACTATGTAAACTTTCTGTAAATAACTATTTTGAACAATGAGATGCTTTGTAACATTATTATTTTTTAAACACTTGTTCAACTAAATAGGCATTGAATCCAGAGGAAGGGAAAAAATAAAAACCCCCATTGAAACTTGGTCAATTGTATCAAAGAGGGAAAAAATGAATTCCTTCCTGATCCCATTAACTGGCGATCGGAGTACTCCCTGAATTAATACTCTCTATTTAAATTATACAGTTCAATGTATTAACAAATGATGAAACTTGTAAAATACAGTGTTAACATGTGAAATAGTAACATAAAACAATAACATTTAACCTTCAAATTAAAGAAAATGCCCCCTAATTGTTTTGTGGGGCCAATCATGTAAAAAGGTAACTTCTAACACATTCCAATCTGTATAACCACTGTTAAATGTTTTAATTTTTTTGTTAATTTTATTGATTCTTGTACTATGTGCACATGGCACATAGAGTTTCCTAAGTGAAATTGTGGTCCCCTATTTGAAGAGTCCAAGAGAGCAAAAATGTTGTCCTGGAAGTAAAACCACTGTTCTCTATGATTGTTTGCCATTGTATAGAGTTTCTTATTGAAATAGTGGTCCCCTAAAATCAGTCCGAGTAACATAAAATGTTGTTGTCGAAATGAAACCACTGTCCTCTATATTTACAGCACCTCATAGTACACAATGTTTTTTGTAAAAACGCATCCATCTTCCAATAAATCACCCTGATTTGGGTTTTCTTCAACAAGTACTTTAATTTCCTTTGGATTATTGCATCTTGAAAATGCAACATATAGTTAGTTGGCCATGTGCAAGCACAGGTTCCTTCAAAAAAATACCCACAGACTTAAAAGTTTGTCCTTGGGATTTATTGATGGTCATGGCAAATGCCATGATGATGGGAAACTGTCTCCTTTGAAGGACAAAAGGCAAACTACTCTCACTTGGAGCCAAAATAAATTCTAGGTATAAGAACTGGTTCGCTTTTATGGGTACCACTCATAATTTCTGCATGTATAAAATGATCCTTTAAATCCTTCACAATTAATCTGGTCCCATTACAAAGTCTCTTTTTGGGATTCATATTTCTTAATAGCATGACAATTGCCCCTTTTTAAGTTGCAAAACATGTGGTGGCATTCCAGAGGGAGTTAAAGAATGAATACATTCCATACTAAAGTTTGCTTCACTATCTTTGTCATCAGCCAGAACAGAATCTGCACTGTAATAATTTTTTTGGGGAGCATTGATTAATTTTAATATTTCATTGTTTAGATTCAAGGCATCTATATTTTTGGATGTCAATGTGACTTTGCTTGCAATGTCTGAGTAATCCTCATTATTGTTGGTATTAAAGAAGATTGTTGAAATTAGTGGTTCTTTTGAAATCATTTCTGGTGGAATTTGTACAGCTTTATCAGGTAAATTATTTATTTTCATCTGTTTCCTTCTCCAGTCTGAATGAGACAATCATTGAATTTATTTTGGCCTTTAGATCTCATATTTACTTCTAATTTAAGGTGTGTAAATATATTCCACAGCTTACTTCTTTTGATACACATTTCAACAATGTCAGTCCGATTGCCATGTTGCACCACAGGTAATGTTTGCCTGAAATCTCCTCCTAAAAACATCCCATTTCCACCAAATGGCAAATCATTAGCCATAACTTCTTTTAATAATTGCTCAATACATTGCAGGGCATGACATGACATCATGGTTGCCTCATATATTATAATTAATTTACTCTTGTACAATTTTTTGGCTTGTAATGAATTAATTTGAATATACGACACTCATGTTTCTAGAATGGGAACTGGCAATTTAAATCCACTATGCACAGTTCTACCACCTTCTAACAAAAGTGCAGCGATATTTGACCCTGTGCTCGAATGCAACTCATCAACAAATTATATAGATACGTTTTTCCTGATCTGCCAGGGCCATCCAGATAGAAATAACGCTCTTTGAGCATGTCATCTTGTATTGCATTTGAGATGGCATTAAATGCTTCCAATTGCAATGAATTTAAATAATAATAAATCTGGTTTGCCAAATTTAGTGACAATAGCCATGGCATCATTGTATCTTTCTCGCATATTGCGAGGAGATCCTTGGAAAGAGGATGGCAAAATCATTGCTCGTCCAGCAGGAATGTCTCTTTCTGCAGCCAATTCAGCGACATGATCCATCAATCCACAATATTTTTCTACTCAAAGCTTGTTTTGTTGAAATTTGACAAAATTTAGATTATTTGCTTCGACTTGTAGATAGGAATCAATAATCCATTGTTGTGCAAGTTTACCCCCACATAAAATTGGATTATAATGATCCCGGACAGCAGTTTGTGCCACTTTATATTCCATCATGGAAATATTGTTTCTAACACAAACTTTACTATTGGGATAACTTTGCAACTGTAATTTCAGTTGTCATCCTGCCTCCCCATTTGGAAAAAAATATGGCATATGTCATATGATCTAAATTACTGCTTAAAATATTTATGTTTATAAAAGGTTGTTCTTCATTGTGTGGATATATTCTAATATCCCGCTCAAATGGTGGTTCCCCATCATCATTTTTAAATACCATGGCAACCTCATTTACTGTTGGTAAATTATACCGTCTTTGATCAGTATGGCGATCTCTTTTGAGAACCATATTTACTCTTGGCATTGGCAATTGATGTCTTTGCGCATGTGCCAGTTGTTCTTTTTCAACCTCAGCTAATTTTTTGTATGCTTTACTATATGGGTTGTTGGTCATAATGTTATCAAGCTGTTCAAAGACTATGGGTAAGCATTGTTTATTTTCAGGAAGTATCATTCGTTGATCAACAGCTTCCATTGTATCAAGTACATACAGTATAACTGTGCAAATTTCCTTTGTTCTCCTGTTTCTGGGTGTAAATGTGATGTCCGGTGGTATATTTGTCCTTGCACTTTAAAACAATAAGGACCATGTCCTGAAACATTTTCGGCTAATGTTGCACCCATTGAAGCAAATGAAATTGCACTGTTATAACACTGAATGTTTTTCTTAAAATTTGGTGTAATTTGGAAATGTAGGATCACTCATGATACTTTTTAAATATTCTGGAAATGTGTGTCTTTCTGGAAGTCTTACCTTTCCTTTCTGACAGCAACTAATAAAATCTCCATCAGTTGGTCGTTCTTTCAGAAAATGATAAGCCCCACAAAACTGACAAACCACATTCATTAATCCACAATAATGAGTGTCTACTGTTAGTGCTCTAAATAAAGGACTATCATGACCTTCCTCAATATAGATCTCAGTTGAACTTTCTATATCTATATTGGTGTCATCATCTATCAACATTGGTGTCAGGAGGTAAAATAGGTTCATTAGAGAATGTTATACAGACATTTTTTTGTTTACTTTTTCTTTTCTTTGAATCTCCAGCAGACTAATTTTGATGTTTTTTAGCCATTCTTCTTTTATATTCTTTCTTATCTTCTGCATTGTCCGCCATTGTAATCTGTCATTGAAAATAGAGTTGTAAGAATTCCATTAGTATTATTATAGATATTTTTTAACCTGTCATGTATTGCTAACAAATGTAATGGTAATCTGTCTCAATCTGTCTATTTGGGTGTCTGTGTCTCTGGGTGTCCGTGTCTCTATCTGTCTCTCTGGGTGTCTGTCTCTCTGGGTGTCTGTGTCTCTGGGTGTCTGTGTCTCTGGGTGTCTGTGTCTCTGGGTGTCTGTGTCTCTGGGTGTCTGTGTCTCTGGGTGTCTGTGTCTCTGGGTGTCTGTGTCTCTGGGTGTATGTGTCTCTGGGTGTCTGTGTCTCTATCTGTCTCTCTGGGTGTCTGTGTCTCTATCTGTCTCTCTGGGTGTCTGTGTCTCTATCTGTGTCTCTGGGTGTCTGTGTCTCTATCTGTGTCTCTGGGTGTCTGTGTCTCTGGGTGTCTGTGTCTCTGGGTGTCTGTGTCTCTGGGTGTCTGTGTCTCTGGGTGTCTCTGAGTGTCTGTGTCTTTGGTTGTCTCTGAGTGTCTGTGTCTGGCTGCGTGTCTCTCTTTGTGTGTTTGTTTCTGTCTGTGTATGCCTCTGTGTGTGTGTGTGTGTGTCTCTCTCTGTGTGTCTGTGTCACTATCTGTCTCTCTGGGTGTCTGTCTCTTTGAGTGGATGTCTCTCTGGGTGTCTGTGTGTGTCTGTGTCTCTAGGTGTCTCTGGGTGTCTGTGTCTCTGGGTATCTGGCTACGTGTCTCTGGGTGTGTATGTGTCTCTCTCTCTCTGTGTGTCTGTAGATGTCTCTCTGAGTCTGTCTCTCTGAGTCTGTCTGTCTGTCTATCTCTGTCTGTGTCTCTGTGTGTGTCTCTGTGTGTGTGTGTGTCTGTGTGTGTGTGTCTGTGTGTGTGTGTGTCTGTGTGTGTGTGTCTCTGTGTGTGTGTGTGTCTCTGTGTGTGTGTGTGTCTCTCTCTCTCTGTCTGTCTCTCTGTCTGTGTGTGTGTGTGTGTGTCTCGGTGTGTGTGTGTGTGTGTGTGTCTGTGTATGTGTCTCTGTGTGTGTGTCTCTCTCTGTGTGTCTGTCTATATCATGAATGTAAAAACATAAACAGTTATGTGTTCCTAAAGAAAAGGAGCTATTAGCAAACTATGATTGACATGAATAAACATCTGAAGTGTAATTCTCATTCAAGTAAACATAAATGTGTTTTCATATATGCATTTTTTTTAATAAATGACAACCTGTGAATAATGTTGATGAAAAAACAGTTAGAGACTTATTAAATAGCGTTTTAACGAATTGAATAGTGCTCTATATAACCACATAACATATTTTGGTTATGTAAGTTTCTAGTTAGTTATCTTCTATCCAAAAGCAAGGTCTTCAGTAAGTAAGTGTTGTGTTCCAAAATATGCTATGTGGTTATATCGAGCTCTATTTCATAGGGCAACTTACAATGTAATAAGTGTGTTAATTCTGTTTTTATAAATAATGTCATCAAGAATGATACCTGTCAATTAGATGTGATATCAACTGAAATGCTGCAGACGTCACTCTTTGTCTTCAGGGAGGTGCAGAGATGATGGATCTGTAAAATGACATATAAAGATTTTGCAAATATGCATTTTAATTGACATACATAGCAAATGTAAATCCTAATCATAAATATATGTTAAATGCATTTTAAAATGTTAAAAAGTGACCTAATATAATACATGAAATAAAATATTTAACTGCTTCTAAGTTGCTATCCAGGACAATGAGCAGTAACATAATGATAAATGAATGAATGAAAGAATACACATGCATAAAATAGCTAAGTAGATATGTATTCCTTTTTTTTTTCCTTCTAATTATTCAATATTTTGTAAAATAAATGACTTAAATTAATTAAGCAATATCTCTCATCCATAGGCTGTAACAAATACTTAATCCTATATTTGTAAAGAATGTCATCACAAAATCATATACCGGTGTAGTAGATGTATGGAGGTTGCGACGTGAGAAATCTGTGAAAAGATGTAAAAATCATATTTAATTTTTTGATTGAATGAACATATTAAATAACATTGTTCAACACAAATCAATACTTAATGCTATATTTGTAAAGAATGTCATCACAAAATCATATACCTGTCAATTTGATGTTCTGTAATGTTAATTAGTGACGACCACTCCTGTGTTCAGGCAGGTGGAGACGCGAGAAATCTGTCAAAAGATGTAAAAATCATCTTTAATATTTTGTTTGAATGAATGTATGAATCATTGAAAGTACTTGTTGTCCTTGTCATACATGCATGTAGTAAAATACATTTAAATATTTAAAAATAATTTCTTCTGGCCTATTTAGTGTGTTTTTACTGTTTTTTGGTTTGCGCATGTCGGCTGCTAAGTTCGTATTTTTACGACTCGTATTGTGGTTTTTCTATGTGTTACGACTCGTATTTGGAGTCCTAATTTTTTTTCTAAGTCCCGCGGTCGTCATGTCTGATGGGCTAAGTGCTGCGAGTTTTGTCCGGTGGTGTGTGACGCCGTACGTGTAAGCGCTGCGACTTGAGGTTTGTGAGTGGGAGTTTTGTGGGTATGTTTGAAGCGCCGTAGGAATAAATAGCTGCGAGTTAAGGTGTGTATGGGAGTTTGGTATGGTGTTTTAAGGCGCCGTAGGAAAAGTGCTGGGAGTTAACACTTCGGGGTTGTGTTAGTGTTTTGAGGTGGCATAGGACAAAGTGCTGCGAGTTAAGGATTATGCAGGGTTGTGTTGTTCCAAAGTCTTAAAGCCTTCACCTTCCGCAAATGCGGCCCCGAGCTAAACAGTTCTTGCAAGCTCACTTCGCGTGCTCGCAAAGCGTGAAGACGATTCGTAGTTTGACAACTATTATATGTGATATGTCTATTCAAACAGGATTATAAGTAGGAGCAAACATGAATTTATGAAGGATAGGTCATGTCAAACAAAACTAATTAGTTTCTATGAAGAGGTTAGTAGGAACTTGGAACAAGGCAACTCAGTAAATGTAGTCGATTTGGATTTTGCAAAGGCTTTTGATACAGTGCCACATGGGAGACTATTGAGCAAACTGAGGGGTACAGGAATTGCCATAAATATTTACTTATGGGTTGAGAGCTGGCTAAAAGACAGGTAGCAAAGGTTTGCAGTAAATGGAACATACTCGGATTGGACTAATGTGGTAAATGGGGTTCCTCAGGGTTCAGCATAAGGTCCTCTCCTTTTTAACATATTTATTAATGACTTGGAAGTGGGATTGGAGTGTGGTGTCTCTATTTTTGATGATGACACAAAATTGTGCAAGGTAATTAACTCAGAAAATTATGTACTTTCCCTCCAAATGGATTTGCATGAATTAGAGGAATGGGCAGATGAGAATTAATACAAATAAATGTAAGGTTATGCATCTGGGAAGGAAAAATAGCCATGCAATCTATAATCTTAATGGAGGAAATCTAGGGGTATCAGATATTGAAAGGGATTTGGGAGTATTTGTGGACAACCGCCTAGGTAACAGGGCTCAATGCCAAGCAGCATCTGCAAAGGCAAGTAAAATATTAGCATGTATTAAGAAGGGTATAGAAGCAAGGGAAGCAAATATAATTCTGCCACTATACAAATCTTTAGTACGCCCTCATTTGGGATATGGAGTACAATTTTGGTCACCACTACATAAAAAGGACATTTTAGAGCTGGAAAAAGTACAGAGAAGGGCAACAAAGCTAATAAGGGGAATGGAGAAGCTAAGTTATGAAGTAAGGCTAACCAAATTAAACGTATTTACTCTAGAAAAAAGGAGACTAAGAGGGGATATGATTACCTTATATAAATATATCCAGGGTGAAGGTTAGGTGTTGTGTAGCCTCATTTTGTTTTTTTTCGGCCGCCATTTGTCTTGTCGCTTAGGTGATTGTCGAGTGCCGAAACTGGGCAAATTGTGTGTAAATTCTCGTGCAACCTTACTCCCAGGCGCCCTTGTTGTTCCCCCGTGGTGTGTGCAATGTTTTGTTTATGTTTTTTTTTTCTTTTGTGTTGTTGATTTTATATTGTGGGTGGGTGGCTGTATGTGTGTAACAATGGGTGACTGTGTGTATAACAGTGTGGGTGTGCTTGTGTGACAATGAGTGGCTATATGTGTGTAACAGTGGGTGACTGTGTGTGCTTGACATTGTGTGACTGTGTGTGCGACAATGGGTGACTATGTGTATAACAGTGTGACTGTATGTGCTTTAGTGACAGTGTGTGTGTGTGTAACAATGGGTGACTGTGCGTATAACAGTGTGTGTGTACTTGTGTGACAGTGGGTGGCTGTATGTGTCACACAAGCACACACAGCCACCCATTGTTACACACATACAGCCACGCACTGTTATACAAAGTCACCCACTGTAACACAAGCACACACAGTCACACACTGTTATACACACAGTCATTTATTGTTACACACACTGTCACACAAGCACACACAGCCACCCATTGTTACACAGTGTGTGTAACAATAAATGACGTTGTGTATAACAGTGTGTGACTATGTGTGCTTGTGTGACAGTGGGTGACTTTGTATAACAGTGCGTGGCTGTATGTGTGTGACAGTGTATGACTGTTTGTCCTTGTGTGACAGTGGGTGACTGTATGTGTGTAACAATGGGTGACTGTGTGTGCTTGTGTGACAGTGGGTGGCTGTATGTGTGTATGAAAGTGGGTGTGTGCTTGTGTGACAATGGGTGGCTGTATGTGTGTATAAAAGTGTTTGTGTGTCCTTGTGTGACAATGAGTGGCTGTATGTGTGTAACAATGGGTGACAGTGTGTGACTGGGGGGCATAACAATGGGTGACTGTCTATATAAGAGTGTTTGACTGTGTGTGCTTGTGTGACAGTGGGTGACTGTATGTGTGTAACAATGGGTGACTGTGTATAACAGTGTGTGACTGTGTGACAGTCGGTGGCTGTATGTGTGTAACAATGGGTGACTGTGCGTGCTTGTCTGACAGTGTGCGACTGTGTGTGCATAGCAATGGGTGACTGTTTGTATAACAGTGTGACTGTGTGTTCTTTAGTGACAGTGTGTGTGTAACAATGGGTGACTGTGTGTGCATTACAATAGGTGACAGTGTGTGCTTGTGTGATTGTGTGTGTGTAACAATAGGTGACTGTGTGTATAACAGTGTTTGACTGTGTGTGCTTGTGTGACAGCAGGTGGCTGCATGTGCGTAACAATGGGTGACTGTGTGTATAATAGTGTGTGTGTGTGTGCTTATGTGACAGTGAGTGGCTGTATGTGTGAAACAATGGGTGTCTGTGTATAACAAAGTGTGTGTACTTGTGTGATAATGGGTGGCTGTATGTGTGTAACAATGGATGACTGTGTGTGCTTGTGTGACAGTGAGTGGATGTATATGTGTAACAATGGGTGACTGTGTGCTTCTGTGACAGTGTGTGTGCAACAATAAGTGACTGTGTGTATAACAGTGTGTGGCAGTGGGTGGCTGTATGTTTGTATAAAAGTGTGTGTGTGCTTGTGTGACAGTGGGTGACTGTATGTGCGTAACAATGGGTGACTGTGTGTATAACAGTGTGTGACTGTGTGTGTGTGCTTGTGTGACAGTCGGTGGCTGTATTTGTGTAAATGGGTGACTGTGTGTGCTTGTGTGACAGTGGGTGACTTTGTATAACAGTGCGTGGATTTACCTTACAAATAAAGGCTGATAAACTGCAGAGTGCACTAATTGTGCCCAGGTGAGAGGGGTGTGGCTTGACTGTTAAACTTGTATAAAAGGTTTGGGAGCTGGTTTGGGGCCTGTTTACAAGTGGATTTACCTTACAAGTAAAGGCTGATAAACTGCAGAGTGCACTAATTGTGCCCAGATGAGAGGGGTGTGGCTTGACTGTTAAACTTGTATAAAAGGTTTGGGAGCTGGTTTGGGGCCTGTTTACAAGTGGATTTACCTTCCAAGTAAAGGCTGATAAACTGCAGAGTGCACTAAGTGTGCCCAGGTGAGAGGGGTGTGGCTTGACTGTTAAACTAGGATAAAAGGTTTGGGAGCTGGTTTGGGGCCTGTTTACAAGTGGATTTACCTTACAAGTAAAGGCTGATAAATTGCAGAGTGCACTAATTGTGCCCAGGCGAGAAGGCAGAAGTTAATAGAAACCGGAGAAGGGGAACTTGTGAGCTTGCGAGCATTTTCAGTATCAAGTGCAATTCTAGTAAAAGCCTAGGAGTTTAAATAAAAGGAGGGCCTTTAAAGAAAAGGGAGGGCAGATTTATAGTGCAAAGGAGGTAAACTTTATATAAATATATTATATTATATTCTTTATTTTTCCCACTGAAATTTCGTAGACAATAATAATAATTATGAGTCAGTCCAGTGGCAACCTTATTCACTGTACATCCTGTCATATGTATGCATTACTGGAACAGATGATCCAGGGTCCATACCTCTGTGAGAGGTGTGAGCATGTTGCATCTCTGGAAGCTCAAATTGGAGATCTGGAGAGGAGAATTGCAGCACTTAGTGATATTGCTCCACTGGAAAGGGGGTTGGTGCTCACTGAGCACAGTTTAGCTGGGCCTAGCATGGAGGGTGGAGCTGGGGCTAGTGAGGATGTCCAGGGAGGCAGCTGGGTTACAGTTACAAGGGGAAGCAGGGGGAACAGGAGGAGGCAGGCCAGTTCTGAGTTGGCAAACAACAACAGATTTGCCAGATTGAGTGAAACTGTTGGCGATGTCCATTCAGGAATGGCAATGCCAGATAGAGCTGTTCCCTCTAACAGCCGGGCGAACAGCTCTACTGGAGAAGAGGGAGGGCAGAATAGGCAAAACAGACAGGTTTTGGTTGTAGGGGACTCTATTATTAGGAAGGTAGACAGGGTGATTTGTCACCCAGATCCCAGCAATCGAACAGTTTGCTGTCTCCCGGGTGCTCGGGTTCGTCATGTTGTGGATCGGGTAGACAAATTATTGGGAGGGGCTGGAAATGAACCGGCGTCTTGGTACATATTGGTACCAATGAGCAAGTTAGTGGAAGATGGAGTGTCCTAAAGAATGATTTTAGAGAACTAGGTAATAAGCTGAAGGCAAGGACCTCCAAGGTAGTATTTTCTGAGATACTACCAGTGCCACGTGCTAGCCCAGGGAGGCAGAAGGAGATTAGGGAGGTTAATGCGTGGCTAAAGATGTGGTGCACTAAGGAGGGGTTTGGCTTTTTAGAGCACTGGGCTGACTTCTCACTTCGGTACAATCTCTACAGTAGGGATGGATTGCACCTTAATGATGAGGGAGCTTTTGTACTAGGGGATAGGATGGTAAAAAGGCTGGAGGAGTTTTTAAACTAGTAGGTGGGGGGGAGGGACTAGATATAAGTAATGGGGTAGAAAGTGTAGAAGGTATAAGGGATGAATTAACAACTCATAGGGGAGGAGATGGTGGGAGGGGTAGTATAGTCAATAGGGAGGTAGTACTTAGTAATTCAAGTTCAGTGGCAGGCACTTCAGAACTACAGACTCATAACATAAGGTGTATGCTTGCTAATGCCAGAAGCTTGCCAGGAAAAATGGGAGAGTTAGAATTATTAGCAATTAATGAAAAATGGGATTTAATAGGCATTACCGAAACGTGGTGGGATGAATCTCATGACTGGACTGTTAATCTGGATGGTTATAACCTATTTAGGAAAGATAGAGGCAATGGTAAACGAGGAGGAGGGATTTGTCTGTATGTTAAACCTGAATTTAAGGCTATAGTCAGAGAAGATATTTATGGTGGACCTAGTGATAAAGTTGAATGTTTGTGGGTAGAGTTAAATAGCGGAGCAGCAAATTCCAAAAGAATATTAGTAGGAGTATGCTATAAACCCCCAAATATAGCTGAATGTGAGGAAATACAATTATTATTACAGATTGGAAATGCAGCTAAGCACGGGCAAGTTCTAATAATGGGAGATTTTAATTACCCTGAAATAAACTGGATAAATGAGACCAGCAGTTCAGCTAAGGGGAGCAGGTTCTTGAGTACACTCAGAGATCATTATCTGGCCCAGGTTATACAGGAGCCTACTAGAAATGAAGCTATCTTAGATTTACTCATTACAAATAATATTGATATTGTATCAAATGTTGAAATAGGGCAACCTTTGGGAAACAGTGATCACAACACATTCTCATTTGAGATTGAATTAAAAAAAAAACATTTTAAGGGGCCAACAAAAACTCTTAATTTTAAAAGGGCAGATTTTAACGGTCTAAGGGCAGCAATACAAAGTATAGACTGGGACAGAGAACTGATAGGTAAAAACACTGAACATACATGGACAACATTTAAATCCTTACTAAATATACATACACATTGGCATATACCGTGTGGGAATAAAAGTAAAAGGAGTAAATCACAACCCATGTGGCTTAACAATGATTTAAAGATCAAGATACGGAGTAAAAAACAGGCATTTATATTATACAAACAAGAGGGGACAGAGACTGCTTTACAGGAATACAAGGAAATCAACAAAGCTTGCAAAAGCGCGATTAGACAGGCTAAAATAGAAAATAAAAAAATAATTGCAAAAGAGAGTAAGACTAACCCTAAAATATTTTTTAAGTATATTAATGGGAAGAAGGCGAGGAAGGAAGCTATAGGAACATTACAATGTGAAACAGGCTGTCTGAAAATTAGTGACCAGGAAAAGGCAGATGAGCTAAATAGGTTCTTTTCTTCGGTATACACAAGGGAGGTACCAGTGGTTGGGACACTGCTACATAATGGGGCTACACTACCTTTGCCAAATAATTGGTTAACACAGGAAGTAATCCAAAAGAGGTTGGAAAAAATAAATGTTAATAAAGCCCCGGGTCCTGATGGAATACATCCAAGGGTACTAAGGGAACTGGGTTCTGTAATAGCCAAACCATTATATTTAATTTTTCAAGATTCACTCAACACAGGGTCTCTACCAGATGACTGGAGAAAAGCTGATGTGATACCTATATTTAAAAAGGGAGCAAGAGCAAATCCGGGGAATTATAGACCAGTGAGCCTCACTTCTGTAGTGGGGAAGCTTTTAGAAGGGTTAATAAGGGATAATATACAAGAATATGTCTATTTGAACAGGATTATAAGTAGGAGTCAACATGGGTTTATGAGGGATAGGTCATGTCAAACAAATCTAATTAGTTTCTATGAGGAGGTTAGTAGGAACCTGGATCAAGGCAACTCAGTGGATGTAGTCTTTTTGGATTTTGCAAAGGCTTTTGATACAGTGCCACATGGGAGACTATTGGGCAAACTAAGGGATACAGGAATTGCAGTAAATATCTGCTCATGGATTGAGAGCTGGCTAAAAGACAGGAAGCAAAGGGTTGTTGTAAATGGAACATACTCCGATTGGACTAATGTGGTAAGTGGGGTTCCTCAGGGTTCAGTATTAGGTCCTCTCCTTTTTAACATATTTATTAATGACTTAGAGGTAGGATTGGAGTGTGGGGTCTCCATTTTCGCTGATGACACAAAGTTGTGCAAGGTAATTAAATCAGAAAATGATATGCTTTCCCTCCAAGGGGATTTACATAAAATTGAGGAATGGGCATCTAAATGGCAGATGAGATTTAATACGAATAAATGTAAGGTTATGCATCTGGGAAGGAAAAATAGCCATGCAATTTATAATCTTTATGGAGCAAATCTAGGTGTATCAGATATTGAAAGGGATTTGGGAGTGCTTGTGGACAACCACCTAGGTAACAGTGCTCAAAGCCAAGCAGCAGCTGCAAAGGCAAATAAAATATTAGCATGTATTAAGAAAGGTATAGAAGCCAGGGAAGCAAATATAATTCTGCCACTATACAAATCTCTAGTACGCCCCCATTTGGAATATGGAGTACAATTTTGGGCACCACTTCATAAAAAGGACATTTTAGAGCTGGAAAAGGTACAGAGAAGGGCAACCAAACTAATAAGGGGAATGGAGGGGCTAAGTTATGAAGAAAGACTAACCAAATTAAACTTATTTTCTCTAGAAAAAAGGCGTCTAAGAGGTGATATGATTACTTTATATAAATACATCCAGGGTCAGTATAAAGATTTGTCGGGGGAGCTTTTTGTGCCAAGAGGTTTTCAACTGACAAGAGGACATCCCTTGAGGTTAGAAGTAAAAAGATTCCACCTTAAAGAAAGAAAAGGGTTCTTCACAGTAAGGGTGGTTAATCTGTGGAATTCTCTACCAGAGGAGGTGGTGACAGCGGATTCGATAGATAACTTTAAAAGGGGACTAGATTTATTTCTAATTAAAAAGGGTATTCAGGGTTATCATGGATAATTAGAGAGACAGAAATGATCCAATTTTTAACATTTCCCCTTTAGATAATTGGCTAAGTCTCGCTTGTTTTTTTTTTTTTTCTATTTGCCTTCCCCTGGACTAATTAATAATAATAAAAAAAAAAAAAAAAAAACATTAAATAATTGATTAATAATTACATAGTTACATAGTAATTAAGGTTGAAAAAAGACTTTCAGTCCATCAAGTTCAACCTGTTAAGATCTCCTCTGATCTGCAATATGCGGATTAGTTATTAATTAAATTATTGATTAAATAATTATTAATAGTATAGTATTGGAGAATGAATAAAGAGTTAGTCCATCAAGTTCAACCTTTTTAGATCTCTATTGATCTTTTTAATTTGGACTATTTATTATTATTGTTAATTGTTAATTATTATTAATGAATTAATAGTTAATCCGCATATTGCAGATCAAAGGAGATCTTAAAAGGTTGAACTTGATGGACTGAAAGTCTTTTTTCAACCTTAAATACTATGTAACTATGTAACTATGTAACAATGGGTGACTGTGTGTATAACAGTGTGTGACTGTATGTGCATAAAAATAAATGACTGTGTATGCTTGTGTGACAGTGGGTGACTGTATGTGTGTAACAGTGACTGTGTGCATAACCGTGTGTGACTTTGTGCTTTGGTGACAGTGGGTGGCTGTATATGTGTAACAATGGGTGACTGTGTGTATAACAGTGTGTGACTGTGTGTAATTATGTGACAGTGGGTGACTGTATGTGTGTAACAATGGGCGACTGTGTGTGCTTGTGTGACAGTGGGTTACTGTATATGTGTAACAATGGGTGACTGTGTGCGTAAAAATGGGTGGCTGTGTATAACAGTGTGTGACTGTATGTGCGTAACAATAGGCGACTGTATGTGCTTGTGTGACAGTGGGTGACTGTATATGTGTAACAATAGGCGACTGTGTGTGCTTGTGTGACAGTGGGTGACTGTATATGTGTAACAATAGGCGACTGTGTGTGCTTGTGTGACAGTGGGTGACTGTATATGTGTAACAATGGGTGACTGTGTGCATAACAGTGTGTGAATGTGTGTGCGTAACAATGAGTTACATAGTTACATAGTTACATAGTTACACAGTAATTAAGGTTGAAAAAAGACTCTCAGTCCATCAAGTTCAACCTGTTAAAATCTCCTCTGATCTGCAATATGCGGATTAGTTATTAATTAAATTATTGATTAAATAATTATTAATATTATAGTATTGGAGGATCAATAAAGAGTTAGTCCATCAAGTTCAACCTTTTTAGATCTCTATTGATCTTTTTAATGTGGACTATTTATTATTATTGTTAATTGTTAATTGATCCAGAGGAAGGCAAACAGAAAAAAAAAAACATTGAAACTTTGCCAATTGTCTCATAAGGGGGAAAAAAAGCAAAATTCCTTCCTGACCCCAGAAACTGGCGATCAAATTTCTCCCTGGATCAATATTCCTTGATAGTTATCTAGGATAGCCTTGAATGCCCTCTTTATTCAGAAATATATCTAACCCCTTTTTGAAGTTGTCTATCGAATTCGCTGTCACCACCTCCTTTGGTAGAGAATTCCACAGTTTAACCACCCTAACTGTGAAGAACCCTTTTCTTTGTTTAAGGTGAAATCTTTTTTCCTCTAACCTCAACGGATGTCCTCTTGTCAGTTGAAAATCTCTTGCTACAAAAAGTTCACTTGACAAAGCCTTATATTGACCCTGGATGTATTTATATAACGTAATCATATCTCCTCTTAGGCGCCTATTTTCTAGCGAAAATAAGTTTAATTTTGTTAGTCTTTCTTCATAACTTAGCCCCTCTATTCCCCTTATTAGTTTTGTAGCCCTTCTCTGTACTTTTTCCAGCTCTAAAATGTCCTTTTTATGAAGCGGTGACCAAAATTGTACTCCATATTCCAAATGAGGGCGTACCAGAGATTTGTATAGTGGCAGAATTATATCTTCTTCCCTGGCTTCTATACCCTTCCTAATACATGCTAATATTTTATTTGCCTTTGCAGCCGCTGCTTGGCTTTGAGCACTGTTACCTAGGCGGTTGTCCACTAGTACTCCCAAATCCCTTTCAATATCTGATACCCCTAGATTTGCTCCATTAAGATTATAGATTGCTTGGCTATTGTTCCTTCCCAAATGCATAACCTTACATTTATTTGTATTAAATCTCATCTGCCATTTAGCCGCCCATTTCTCTAATTTATGAAAATCCTTTTGTAGGGAAAGTACATCATTATCTGATTTTATTACCTTGCACAACTTAGTGTCATCAGCAAAAATGGAGACACTACATTTGAGTCCTATTTCAATGTCATTAATAAACATGTTAAAAAGGAGAGGACCCAATACTGAGCCCTGAGGAACCCCACTTATCACATTAGACCAATCGGAGTATGTTCCATTTACAACAACCCTTTGCTTCCTGTCTTTTAGCCAGCTCTCGATCCATGAGCAGATATTTACTGCAATTCCTGTATCCCTTAGTTTGCTCACTAGTCTTCCATGTGGCACTGTATCAAATGCCTTTGAAAAATCTAAAAAGACTACATCCACTTAGTTGCCCTGATCCAAGTTCCTGCTAACCTCCTCATATAAACTAATTAGATTGGTCTGACACGACCTTTCCTTCATAAATCCATGTTGACTGCTACCTATGATCCTGTTCAAATAGACATATTCTTGTATTCTGTCCCTTATTAACCTTTCTAAAAGCTTCCCAACTACAGAAGTGAGGCTCACTGGTCTATAATTCCCCGGATTTGCTATAGATCCCTTCTTAAATATAGGTATCACCTCTGCTTTTCTCCAGTCATCTGGTAGAGACCCTGTAGTGAGTGAGTCTTGAAAGATTAGATATAATGGTTTGGCTATTACAGAACCCAGCTCCCTCAGTACCCTTGGATGTATTCCATCAGGACCTGGGGCTTTATTAACATTTATTTTCTCCAACCTCTTTTGTATTTCTTCCTGCGTTAACCAATTATTTAGTAAAGGTAGTGTAGCCCCATTATGTTGCGGTGTCCCAACCACTGGTACATCCCTTGTGTAAACCGCCGAAAAGAACCTATTTAGCTCATCTGCCTTTTCCTGGTCACTAATTATCAGATGGCCTGTGTCACATTGTAATGGTCCTATCGATTCCTTCCTGGCCTTCTTCCCATTAATATATTTATAAAATATTTTAGGGTTAGTCTTACTTTCCATTGCAACTGACTTCTCATTTTCTATTTTAGCCAATCTAATAGCCCTTTTGCAAGCCTTGTTGATTTCCTTATAGTCACATAAAGCTGCCTCTGTTCCCTCCTTCTTGTATAATTTAAATGCATATTTCTTTTTCCTCATCATGATCTTTAAGTCATTGTTAAGCCACATGGGATGTGATTTACTCCTATTCATTTTATTTCCACATGGTACATGCTGATGAGTATGTTTATTTAGTAAGGATTTGAATGTTGTCCATTTATTTTCAGTATTCTTCCCTGTAAGTTCTTTGTCCCAGTCTATATGTTGTATTGCTGCCCGTAGCCCATTAAAGTTAGCCCTTTTGAAATTTAGAGTTTTTGTTGGCCCCTTACAACTCTGTTTTTTGTATTCAATCTCAAATAAGACTGTGTTGTGATCACTGTTCCCCAAGGGTTCCCCTATTTTTACATTTGATATTATATCAATATTACTTGTATTACCTGGGCCAAATAATGATCCCTGAGTGTACTCAAGAACCTGCTCCCCTTAGCTGAGCTGCTGGTCTCGTTTATCCAGTTTATATCAGGGTAATTAAAGTCTCCCATTATTAGAACTTGCCCATGCTTAGCTGCATTTCCAATCTGTAACAATAACTGTATTTCCTCACTTTCAGCTATATTTGGGGGTTTATAGCATACTCCCACCAATATGCGTTTATAATTTGCTCCTCCACTATTTAGCTCAACCCACAAGGATTCAATGATGCCGTTAGTGCCAGCATAAATATCTTCTCTGACTATAGGCTTAAATTCAGGCTTAACATAAAGACAGATCCCCCCTCCTCTTTTACCATTTCCCCTATCTTTCCTAAATAGGTTATAACCATCCAGATTAACAGTCCAGTCATGAGATTCATCCCACCATGTTTCCGTAATGCCTATTAAGCCCCATTTTTCTTGTACTGCTAATATTTCTAGCTCATCCATTTTCCCAGGCAAACTTCTTGCGTTTGCAATCATACACTTTATGTTGCTATGGCTCTGCTGTTGTGAAGTGCCTGCCACTGTATTTGAGGCCCCTATTAATACCTCCCTACTTTCTATTGTAACCCTCCCCCCTTCTCCTCCCACATGGGTAACTAATTCATCCCTTTCCCTCTCTACCCTATTTACCCCAATACTTCTATATAGTCCCTCCCCCCCACCTACAAGTTTAAAAACTCCTCCAGCCGTTCTACCATCCTATCCCCTAGCACAA
The DNA here is from genome assembly GCA_027410445.1 of Discoglossus pictus. NCBI lineage: Eukaryota > Metazoa > Chordata > Amphibia > Anura > Alytidae > Discoglossus > Discoglossus pictus. The sequence goes on from CM050173.1 coordinate 3,472,482, forward strand.
AAGCGCCCTCATCATTAAGGTGCAATCCATCCCTGCTATAGAGATTGTACCCAAGTGAGAAGTCAGCCCAGTGCTCTAAAAACCCAAAACCCTCTGCACTGCACCACTTTTTTAGCCACGCATTAACCTCCCTAAGCTCCTTCTGCCTCCCTGGGCTAGCATGTGGCACTGGTAGTATCTCAGAAAATACTACCTTGGAGGTCCTTGCTTTAAGCTTATTCCCTAATTCTCTAAAATCATTCTTTAGGACGCTCCATCTTCCACTAACTTTGTCATTGGTACCAATGTGTACCAAGACCGCCGGTTCATTACCAGCCCCTCTCAATAATTTATCCACCCGATCCACAACATGCCGAACCCGAGCACCGGGGAGACAGCAAACTGTTCGATTGCTGGGATCTGGGTGACAAATTACCCTGTCTACCTTCCTAATAATAGAGTCCCCTACCACCAAAACATGTCTGTTGCTCTGCCTATTCTGCCCTCCAGTAAAACTGTTCTCCCGGCTGTTAGAGGGAACAGCTCTATCTGGCATTGCCATTCCTGAATGGACATCCCCAACAGTTTCACTCAATCTCACAAATCTGTTGGTGTTTGCCAACTCAGAACTGGCCTGCCTCCTCCTGTTCCCCCTGATTCCCCTTCTAACTGTAACCCAGCTACCTCACTGGCCATCCTCACTAGCCCCAGCTCCTCCCTCCATACTAGGCCCAGCTAAAGTGTGCTCCGTGAGCACCAACTCCCTTTCCAGTGTGACAATATCATGAAGTGTTGCAATTCTCCTCTCCAGATCTTCAATTTGAGCTTCCAAAGAGGCAACATGCTCACACCTGTCACAGAGGTATGGACCCTGGATCATCTGTTCCAGTAGTTCATACATTTGGCAGGATGTACACTGAGTGAGGTTTCCACTGGACTGACTCATGATTATCAGTTACAAAAATACAGTGAGAAAACAAATCAATGTATTTGTAAAAAGATTTATTTTCCACACCTTAAACCAAACAAAACAGAAACAATATGTACGTTTGTTTTCTGTTTTTTCTTATAATATCCCTTATTTGGATTTCCTCCTTTTATTTAATCTCCTACACACCAACTACACTTACACTAGAAATGATTGCAAGCTCCCAAGCTCTCCCTTCCCTTGTTAAAATAGACCCCGCCTACTCGCCTGTACAATGATAAAAGAGCACAGGATAGAAAACACTGTCCTGCCCCAGAACCGATTCAACAGAAAACAACAAAATACACACAGATATAACTTACACTGGCCAAGCCACACCCACACTCACCTGTACTCTGATTACTTCAACAGACAGAAGACTCTGCACTGACTTAGAGCAGATTCAAACAGAAACTCACACAAATTCACCCAGATATAACTACACAGGCCAAGCCACACCCACACTCACCTGAACTCTGATTACTTCAACAGACAGAAAACTCTACACTGACTTAGAGCGGATTCAAACAGAAACTCACACAAATTCACCCAGATATAACTACACAGACCAAGCCACACCCACTCTCACCTGTACACTGATTAATGCAACAGACAGAAACTGTGCACTGACTTACAGAGCGGATTCAAACAGAAACTCACACAAATTCACCCAGATATAACTACACAGACCAAGCCACACCCACTCTCACCTGTACACTGATTAATGCAACAGACAGAAACTGTGCACTGACTTACAGAGCGGATTCAAACAGAAACTCACACAAATTCACCCAGATATAACTTACACAGGTCAAGCCACACCCACTCTCACCTGTACACTGATTAATGCAACAGACAGAAACTGTGCACTGACTTAGAGCAGATTCAAACAGAAACTCACACAATTTCACCCAGATATAACTACACAGGCCAAGCCACACCCACTCTCACCTGTACACTGATTAATGCAACAGACAGAAACTGTGCACTGACTTAGAGCGGATTCAAACAGAGTGAATGTGTGTATAACCGTGTGTCACTGTGTGTGCTTGTGTGACAGTGGATGGCTGTATGTGTGTAACCATGAGTGACTGTGTGTATAACCGTGTGTGACTGTGTGTGCTTGTGTGACAGTGGATGGCTGTATGTGTGTAACCATGAGTGACTGTGTGTATAACCGTGTGTGACTGTGTGTGCTTTTGTGAAAGTGGGTGGATGTATGTGTGTTACAATGAGTGACTGTGTTTATAACAACAGTATGAGCTTGTGTGACAGTAGGGGCTGTATGTTTGTTACAATATGTGACTGTGTGTAACAATGAATGACTGTGTGCTTGTCTGACATTGGGTGGCTGTTTGTGTGTATCAATGGGTGACTGTGTGCTTGTCTGCCAGTGGGTGGCTGTATGTGTGTGTAACAATGGGTAACTGTGTGTGTGACTGTGTGCTTGTCTGACAGTGGGTGGATGTATGTGTGTAACAATGGGTGACTGTGTGTGACTGTGTGCTTGTCTGACAGTGGGTGGCTGTATGTGTGTAACAATGGGTGACTGTGTGTATAACAGTGTGTGTGCTTGTGTGACAATGAGTGGCTGTATGTGTGTAACAATGGGTGACTGTGTGATTGTCTGACAGTGGGTGGCTGTATGTGTGTAACAATGGGTGACTGTGTGTATAACAGTGTGTGTGCTTGTGTGACAATGGGTGGCTGTATGTGTGTAACAATGGGTGAATATGTGCTTGTCTGACAGTAGGTGGCTGTATGTGTGTAACAATGGGTGACTGTGTGCTTGTCTGACAGTGGGTGGCTGTTTGTGTGTATCAGTGGGTGACTGTGTGCTTGCTTGACAGTGGGTGGCTGTTTGTGTGTATCAATGGGTGACTGTGTGCTTGTCTGACAGTGGGTGGCTGTATGTGTGTAACAATGGGTGACTGTGTGTGACTATGTGCTTGTCTGACAGTGGGTGGCTGTATGTGTGTAACAATGGGTGACTGTGTGTATAACAGTGTGTGTGCTTGTGTGACAATGGGTGACTGTATGTGTGTAACAATGGGTGACTGTGTGCTTGTCTGACAGTGGGTGGCTGTTTGTGTGTATCAATGGGTGACTGTGTGTGACTATGCTTGTCTGACAGTGGGTGGCTGTATGTGTGTAACAATGGGTGACTGTGTGCTTGTCTGACAGTGGGTGGCTGTTTGTGTGTATCAATGGGTGACTGTGCTTGTCTGACAGTGGGTGGCTGTATGTGTGTAACAATGTGTGACTGTGTGTGACTATGTGCTTGTCTGACAGTGGGTGGTTGTATGTGTGTATCAATGGGTGACTGTGTGCTTGTCTGACAGTGGGTGGCTGTTTGTGTGTATCAATGGGTGACTGTGTGCTTGTCTGACAGTGGGTGGCTGTTTGTGTGTATCAATGGGTGACTGTGTGCTTGTCTGACAGTGGGTGGCTGTATGTGTGTAACAATGGGTGACTGTGCTTGTGTGACAGTGGGTGGCTGTATGTGTGTAACAATGGGTGACTGTGTGCTTGTCTGACAGTGGGTGGCTGTTTGTGTGTATCAATGGGTGACTGTGTGCTTGTCTGACAGTGGGTGGCTGTTTGTGTGTATCAATGGGTGACTGTGTGCTTGTCTGACAGTGGGTGGCTGTATGTGTGTAACAATGGGTGACTGTGTGCTTGTGTGACAGTGGGTGGCTGTATGTGTGTGTAACAATGGGTGACTGTGTGTGACTGCTTGTCTGACAGTGGGTGACTGTGTGTATAACAGTGTGCTTGTGTGACAATGGGTGGCTGTATAACACTGTGTGTTTATGTAAGAGTGGGAGGCTGCATGTGTGTAAGTGTGTGACTGTGTGTATAACAGTGTGTGTTTGTGTCAGAGTGGGTGGCTGTATGCGGTGTGTGTATATATTTACGTCACTCCTACAATAGTATTATTATACTCGCATCAGAAAACTAATCACAGACCCAAATAACCCACTAGATTAACTCCTAATTGCTAATTAGAACATTAATCACTTAATTACCTGCTGAGAACTCGGACACAAAAATATCATCTCTGGGCCACAATCGTGGAAAAAGAAGAGGAAATAAATGTTCATTGCACTAAACTACAAATCCCAGAAACGACTGCTTTTACAAGCATTATCCAATCAGCACAGTAAAGAGTCGTGTCCATGGTTACAGCCCGGTTTCCATGTATACCAATAGGTCTCCCTCTTAGCAACTCTCTAGAGTAGAGTTGTTACCAAGAAAATATGTCAACGCCAGCCCGATTATGTCATTGGACAGGACATTTGTGATATTATTGCTGCCCTATAAAGTGTGTATCGTGCATTACACCCGCTGACTGAAATGTCTTACGCAAAACAAATATGGCGGTTCAAGTGACGTTTGTATAAACTTCCTGTACAGCGTGCGTCATGACATAAACATTTCTACCTAGCAACCGGAAATCTGTTAGATAAAGAGCCAAGGGGAACATGCAGGAGCTGTGAGTTTTTACTGTGGGGGTGGGTGAGTCGGGATGTGTATATATATGTTGTTGTTTAATTTGTATTTGCCCTTATCTATACATATACAGCGATGAGGGGACTGGATCTCTATGTGGTATATTTATAGTTCAGGTCAGTGTATACCATGATATATATTTATCTATATGTATTGTGTATATATCTGTATCTATACACAGTCTGCATTGTATGCAGATATATAATGGTGATAAATACCTCTGAATTGTGCAGTTTGTTCAGGAAATTTTGTACTAAACTCAGGCTCCTACTGATCCTACAATCCTTTATGGTCAGTACTTGTCTTATCACCGTTTATTTCAGACACTTCCCTCCCCAAGCCTACTTGTCCTTAGTGTCTCCCATATGATGTCTCCCTCCCCAGTTTTTGATTTCCTGTTAGCTCATTGTACAATGGGGAGTCCTGTGTGTGTGTGTGTGATAGAGGACCAGGTATAACAGGGGGCTCTGGTCTTAGACCTGGTCTTCAGGACAGTGACACAATGACTGATACAATAGCCCACTATTAAATATTAGTAACTTGCCCATCATAAATGATGGTATCAAGTGCTCTCTGTGCCCACTCTCTATGCCCTCTTTTACTCTCTCTCTCTGCCCCTCTGCCCTCTTTCTCTCTCTATGCCCTCAGCCCCATGTGCATGTCTGTGCCCCCTGTCTCTCTCTGTGCTGCCTCTATACACCGTATGTGCCTTCTGTCTGTGACCTCTCTCTCTGTGCCCTTTCGACATGCCCTCTGTCTGTCTTTAACAAATCCCAGAGTGCAACAAACTCATGTTTATTTGTACAGACCATAAAGATGTGTAACAAAGCCCCGCGTGTGACCGTCTTATGTGTATTTGTACAGACTATAAAGACGTGTATCCGTCTTTCCCTCAACTCTGACCAATTTCCCAGTCCTGGCTGCAGAAAAATTGTGTTCTTTGGGTGATGGGATGTGTTGGGTTTGCACCAGACATAACGTTTTCTTTGATGGCTAAAAAGTTCAATTTTAGTCTCATTAGACCAGAGCACCTTCCTCCATACATTTTGGGAGTCTCCCACATTCCTTTTCGAAAACTCAAAATGTGCCATTTTGTTTTTTTGCTGAAAGTAATGGCTTTCTTCTGGCCACTCTGCCATAAAGCCCAACTTTATGGAGCGTACGGCTTATTGTCGTCTGATGTACAGATACTCCATTCTCTGATGTGGATCTCTGCAGCTCCTCCAGGGTTACCTTAGGTCTCGGTGCTGCCTCTCTGATTAATGCCCTCCTTGCCCGGTCCATGAATTTTGGTGGGCGTACGTCTCTTGGCGGGTTTGCTGATGTGCCATATTCTGTCCATTTAGTTATGATTGATTTGATGGTGCTCCTGGGGATCATCAAAGATTTCGATATTGTTTTATAACCTAACCCTGACTTCTCAACAACATTGTCCCTTACTTATTTGGAGAGTTCCTTGGTCTTCATGGCAGGGTTTGGTTAGTGGTGCCTTTTGCTTAGGTATTGCAGCCTTTGGGGCCTTTAAAAAAAGGTGTGTATATGTAATGACAGATCATGTGACACTCAGATTGCACGCAGGTGGAAATCATTTCACTAATTATGGGACTTCTAAAGGTAATTGGTTGCACCAGAGCTTTTTATGGGCTTCATAACAAAGGGGGTGAATTCATACGTGCATGCCAATTTTCTGTTATTTCTAAAGAAAAAATGTTTTATGTTATATTTTTGTCATTTCACATAACCAACTTAGATAGATCTATATAACTTTTTCCACCTTTAATGTGACCTATAAACTGTACGACTCAATTGAAAAACAAACTGAAATCTTTTAGGTGGAGAAAAAAAAAAAAAAAAAAAATAATGTGGTTGCATAAGTCTGCACACCCTCTTATAACTGGGAATGTAGCTGTGTTCAGAATTAAGCAATCACATTCCAAATCGTGTTAAATAGGAGTCAGCAAACAGCTGCCATCATTTAAAGTGCCTCTGATTAAGCCCAAATAAAATTCAGCTGCTCTAGTTGGTCTTTCCTGAAATTTTCTTAGTCGCATCCCATAGCAAAAGCCATGGTCCACAGAGAGCTTCCAAAGCATCAGAGGGATCTCATTGTTAAAAGGTATCAGTCAGGAGAAGGGTACAAAAGAATTTCCAAGGCATTAGATATACCATGGAACACAGTGAAGACAGTCATCATCCAGGGGCAGAAAATATGGCACAACAGTGACATTACCAAGAACTGGAGCTCCCTCCAAAATTAATGAAAAGACTAGAAGAAAACTGGTCTGGGAGGCTACCAAGAGGCCTACAGCAACATTAAAGGAGATGCAGGAATATCTGGCAAGTACTGGCTGTGTGGTACATGTGACAACAATCTCCTGTATTTTTCATATGTCTGGGCTATGAGGTAGAGTGGCAAGACGAAAGCCTTTTCTTACAAAGAAAAACATCCAAGCCAGGCTACATTTTGCAAAAACACATCTGAAGTCTCCCAAAAGCATGTGGGAAAAGGTGTTATGGTCTGGTGAAACCAAGGTTGAACTTTTTGGCCATAATTCCAAAAGATATGTTTGGCGTAAAAACAACACTACACATCACGAAAAGAACACCATATCCACAGTGAAGCATGGTGGTGGCAGCATCATGCTTTGGGGCTTTTTTTCTTCAGTTGGAACTGGGGCCTTAGTTAAGATAGAGGGAATTATGAACATTTCCAAATAACAGTCAATATTGGCACAAAACCTTCAGGCTTCTGCTAGAAAGCTGAACATGAAGAGGAAATTCAACTTTCAGCATGACAACGACCCAAAGCATACATCCAAATCAACAAAGGAATGGCTTCACCAGAAAAAGATTAAAGTTTTGGAATGGCCCAGCCAGAGCCCAGACCTGAATCCGATTGAAAATCTGTGGGGTGATCTGAAGAGGGCTGTGCACAGGATATGCCCTCGCAATCTGACAGATTTGGAGTGTTTTTGCAAAGAAGAGTGGGTCGTAATTGTTTTTGTGTAAGTCCGCAATTTATTTTTTTCCAAGTCCTGAGGCTGGTATATTTTTATGTAAGTCCGCAGTTAGTCATTGCGTGTTTCTGTGTTTTTTTTGCAAGTCCCGCTTGTGTGGTGGTTTGTAACCAGTTATGAGGCGCCGCAAATGTGGACCCTCGTAGGGGGTCATAGGTATGAGCGCTCTACCAGCGCAAGGATCACCTTTGGCGCTCCTTGCCAGCCACTGCAGCCCTCACTTCGCAAGAGCCCGCAAGCGTTATCAACAACCCGCATGCTCACAACTATATATGTGACTAGTGACTTGCCCTTCAAAAAATTATGGCAATGAAATTGTAAGTGAGCTAATGCTGTTTGGTGTATGATAATCAAATAAATAATACATTAATAAATTAATATACTGTATATACTCGAGTATAAGCCGACCCTAGTATAAGCCGAGGCAACTATTTTACCACAAAATACTGGGTAAAATGAGTGATTCGAGTATAAGCCGAGGGTGGGAAATGTGCTGCCTTCTGTGTCCATCTTGTGCCCTCTGTGTCCCCCTCTCTGTCCCATGTCTCTTCTCCCCTCTTCCTTTCTTGTGTCTTTTCCTCCCCTCTCCCATCCCTGTGTCTCTTCCCCCACTCTCCCTTCCCTGTGTCTCTTCCACCCCTCCTCATTCTCAACCTCCCTCCTCAACCCCCCATCCTCACCCCCCCATCCTCAACCTCCTCCTCAACCCCAACCCCCCATCCTCAACCCCTCCTCAACCTCAACTCCCCCTCCTCAACCCCCTCCTTAACCTCAATCCCCATCCTCAACCCCCTAACCCCCTCCTCAACCTCCCTCCTCATCCTCAACCCCCCCTCCTCCTTCTACCCCTCTAAATACCCCACCCCTCTCCCTTTCCCCTCACTTACCAGTATCTGAAGCTCCTTCCGGCGTCTTGACGTGGCGCGCATGTGACGTCACGGCATTAGCATATACCGGGTACAGGGGGTGGGGGGAGGGGGAGAGTGACTCGAGTATAAGCCAAGGGAACCCTTTTTAGCCTTAAAAAAATGGCTGAAAAACTCGGCTTATACTCGAGTATATATGGTACTTTACCTATTTTGAAGTAATATATGCAGGAAGCATTGTGTTGAAGAGCTGGCAATCTGTTTTCATGTTGCTGAAGCATACAATGTATGTTTTCAGTGCTGTGGAGCTGCTGTGTAAGTGTCATCAGTGTGTGCAGTGTAAATAGGGTGCGTGCGCGAGGAAAAGCCGTTAGGGTAGCTGTGTACTTCCGGTTTCTGTAAGATAGTGTTGTAAAATGGCGCCTAATGTGGTACATGGCTGTGGCTGATTTTGCGTCCTTGTTTTCGTCTTTTTCAGAATATGCGTATGTGTTTGGTGGTGTTTTTTCGTGTTTAGGGTCCTTTAGCCTCGTTTTCTTTTTTTTCGGCAGCTATTTTTTCTCTTGCTTAATGGATTTTCGAGTGTCTAAACTCTTCTATTTCGACTTAAATTGAGGTGTATCTTCAGTTTTCAGTTACTACTGAAATATATAATAAAAATTAAGAAATTAATATACTTTACCTATTTTGAAGCATTGTGTTGAAGAGCTGTGAACCTTGTTTGATGTTGCTGCAGCATTAGTGGTGTGGAGGTGCTGTGTAAGCGTGATGAACATGTGCAGTGTAATAGTGTGCGTGCGCGAGCCGAAACCGTTAGCGTAGTTGTGTACTTCCGCATTAGCGTAAAATGGCGCCTAATGTGTGGTATGAGTTTTAGCGGATTATCTGTAGGTCGTTAGTGGTGTTTTGCGAGTTTCTTGTGGTGTTTTCCATGGTCAGAGTGCTGTAGCCTCTTTTTTGCGAGGGCCGCGGGCTCGCTATGCGAGCCCGCAAGGCTGAGCAACGGCCCGTACGCTCACAACTATATATGTGATATATGATATAATGTGTGTGTGTATATATATATATATATATATATATATATATATATATATATATATATATATATATATATATATATATATATGTGTGTATATATATATATATATATATATATATATATATACATACAATAAAAGTACTGAAATAGAGTAGTACTTGAGGGAAAAAAAGATATACTCTATTTTTGCCCATGGTGGTTTTCTGGTGCAGAGTGCCCTTAACCAAGATTGTGTCTGCCATTCTGAACCCCGGCTAAAGCAGGAAAGGCTAGGGGTGATAAGAGTGCATGTCTCTTGTGCTAGATCAAGAATTGGTAGGGCACCTGATGTAGCTATTTATCATTAAGATGGCGATTTTTTTCGATTACAGCTATAGTATTGGGAAGCATACAATGCAAGTGTAGCTTTATTTAGTGGCTCTTAATTAAGATGGTGATTTTTTTTTTTTTAATTTTTAAATTTATTTATTTATATATTTTTTTTGATTGCAGCTATGGTATTGGAAAGCATATAATGAAAGTGGAGCTGTATTTAGTGGCTCTTCATTGAGATCAAGCCCACTCAAAAGCTGTGAATAACAGATCAGTAGTTCACAATTGACGATAAAGCATTAAAACCGAGTAATGCTTAGGGATAAGATGTATTTTGCTTTTGCCCACAGTATGTATATCTTTTAACGTTAAATGCCCTTAACCAAGATGGCGCCTGCCGTTTGGACTATATACAAGGCAAAATGGCGCAAAACGGAATTAGGAAGTAAACACGGATTGGTGGAGATGATGGCAATGCATCATATGATGCATAGGGGTGTTACATTTAAACCCGCCCAAACACAACTGCTGGATACTCACAGCCTTTGAGAAAAACAGCGTTTATCTGTTGAAACCGGTCAGGAGAGTGTTCCACAGACAAATTGATGTGACGTGACTGAGCTGCGGTTCCGGTATTGTACCAACCTATTGTCCTATACTCATGTGAAGCTGGTGGTAAGGTACCCTTATGTAGTGTAATCCTTAAAGTACCTATTGAATACCAGCATCGTGAGCCAGGAGGGATACTGATAGCACCCTTTTTGGGCTACAAAATAAAATATATTTAATAACTAAATTTATTTAGCAGTTTAATCCCTCAATTCTTTCTTACCGGCTCAGAGATCAATAAGCACTGTTAATTGTTTATGTTTTAAAAAAAATATGTACGAGTTTTGAATATTATACAATAATTATCACTTTTTTAGCCTAAAAATAAATATATGGTACTCCTATGACTTTTGGTCTCCAATGTATATGAGGATTACCTAAATATATATACATATACATATATAAATGGCTCACTGCATATGACCTATTGTTAGGCACAGTAAAAAGCAGTGTGTGGCCATTTAGATCTTATAGAGATTTAAGTAAATATAATATTTCTATTATGTACAAATCATTATATATATTTTTCAAAGCTCTAAAATATAGACACTAGTATTTAATCATTTTCTAGCACATCAGAAATTATCACTTTAAACTTTAAATTTACTGTAGTATTTATAACTCACAATATTCACAAATGGGTTTTTGGCAGATAAACTAAAATAAGACATATTTAAAGACATGTCCTCAATTCTGAACACATAATTTATCTATTCACTATGTTCTTGATTAGAACACGATCATAAGAGTCATTTCCATTTCTCACTCACAATAATACATCAAGAAATTGATATTTTTAAAAATATATCATCTTTTTACCTATTTATAATTATATTTGAGCTTAGTGTATTGGCATTATTTAATTAATAATAACATGTAAAGTGTGTAAAATGTTACATTAATAATAACATATGTTACATAGTTACATAGTTACATAGTAATTAAGGTTGAAAAAAGACTTTCAGTCCATCAAGTTCAACCTGTTAAGATCTCCTCTGATCTGCAATATGCGGATTAGTTATTAATTAAATTATTGATTAAATAATTATTAATAGTATAGTATTGGAGAATGAATAAAGAGTTAGTCCATCAAGTTCAACCTTTTTAGATCTCTATTGATCTTTTTAATTTGGACTATTTATTATTATTGTTAATTGTTAATTATTGTTAATTACATTAATAATAACATATGTAAAGTATGAGACACATCATAAAAACTGCTCATAGGAGAACATTAGGCTAAATAAATTTTTCTGTTGCGGCGAATATCATTTTTTCTAAATATTTTTTTAATTATTTATTAAAGTTTAAGAATTTTGCCCCAAAACTTGTTTGAAACATATAAATGATCTAAATAAGTAAGTGTTAAGCACTGAACGATATTCAGAAAATCAATGTTAAATTTATTTCCTTTAGTTTAATCCAGAATTATAGAAAGTTGTGCATCTAAAAAAAGCGAATCATACCCTTTTTTTAAAAAAATGGCATCCTCTAACTCAGATCGATGGAACTTAACCAAACTTCAATTGGAAGCAGAAACTGCCTTTCTCCATGAATCTGAAAAAAGCAACTACATCCAAAGAATTAGATGCTTCATTAGCGTTTAAAGAATTACATAAAGTGATCAAACGTCAAAAAAGAACAGTATGGGAAATAACAAGTCTAAAAAATTACATCAGTAATAAGATTGTGCAGAGAGGGCTTTGAATACAACTGATACCAGCGTCACACTTACTGGAAGACTCATTTACCTATCTGGACATTGTACATCAATTTTCGATAGATCTGATGACCCTAATTTTGGAATCAGAAAAATCAAATCTGGATCTCTTGAACAAAAAGGTGGAACAGTGTAACCAAGCCATCGATAACTTTAAAGATCTGACAGAATTTGAAAATTGAAATCTAAAGCTGAATAAAAATATGGAAAAATTAAAGAAAGAGCTGTCCATTAGAAAATTTAATAAATATCAACGGGATAAGTTTGACTTCCAGAGTGAAAACGCATTCAAAGTTAGAGCAATGTTACAAAATAACAATAACATTGACGCAAGCTTATCTGAGAGCTTGGATCAAGAGTGCTCCCAATCTTCACAAGGAGCAACCTGTCCGTTTGCCCTACAACAAACATCATCTAGGAGATTTCGTGCCAGATCCCAACAAAGAAATCAGATCCAGTGTAATGATTACAATTATGAAAGACCACAAACGAGGTCACACCTTAATCAAACATCAATTAATTATTTTTTAGGCAAGGGGCACGTCCCAAACTATCAAAGACCAGAGAGACAATGAGGAAGAACTCGTGGGAGACCGAATTACTCCCAAAAGTAGATGAAGGCATAAGTAATCTACCCTATTGTCAAGAGCCAATTCAATCTACAGATACCATTAAAAGAATAACATCAAAAGTTCCACTAAAAACACTAGAATCCTCTACCAATTATTTATACTCAAATGTAGATAAGAGAAGGATTAAAGTGAATCAGCAACGAGATAAAACAACAAAAAAAGATGTTTACTCAACCTCACTGCCTTCGGATCAAATAAGTCACAATAAGAAGTCTTCTCAGAAAAATTAAAATAAAGATGACTTTTGTATCAAAGATGATTCTTTAACAATTATAAATCTTTCAGACCAAGTATTGTCGCAGGATCAATTACAAGTCCTAAAGAAAGGATTATCATTTGTTCCCACCAGCGATGGAAAGTTATTCACCCATGTGAAAAATCTCAATTTGTTTGCAAGAAAACTTGCTCTACGAAAACATTATTATGATCGAAATAAAAGACATATGAAAGCTTTGGGACTAACAATAGAAGATCTTAAAACATTGAATAATCTAACTTCCTTCCTACAAGATAATGAGCGAAGTAAAAATCTAGATATAGATACATTTATTAAGAAAAGCTGATTTACACCTGAGATAAAAAACTATGGGAATATAGAAGTTTTTTCTTAAGGATTATAATGAATGAATTGGAATATATGAATAGGACAAAAACAAAGAAAAATCGTGAGAACTGTAATCTAACTAAGAGCGAAAGGAAAGCACTAAAAGAGCTAGAGAAAAGCAATGTGGAAATAAAAGCCGCAGATAAGGGCGGAAATATAGTCCTCATGAACAAAATTGATTATCATAAAATGTGCATAACAATCCTAAATGATGACAGCACTTATGAAGTCCTATCCAAAAATCCAATTGAAGAATATCATAAGGAGCTTAAATCAATATTAACAAGAGCAACAGATGAAAACCTTATCTCTACAAAAAAATCTTGTATATCTCCTTCCAAGAAATCCTGTAAGTGCAATTTTTTATGCCCTTCCAAAAATACATTTAAAAAAAAGACGTATTCCAGGGCGACCAATTATATTCGGCAATAATAACCTTACTGAACAACAAGCTGGTGTATACAAGTCTTAAGAAAATAGTTACTTGTTTACCATCATACCTAAAGGATACGACAGAAGTCTTAAAACATCTTGACAATTTAAGTATTCCGTTCACATCCTATCTTGCCAGTATAGATGTGAAACAGTTATATAGTCGTATACCTCACAAATTAGGCCTGAGAGCCACAGAATATATTCTGAATGTGGAAGGTAGAGAAGAGAGAATGGAATAGATTTATAATCATTCTGTTGGACTTCATCTTAACTAGAAACAGCTTTTGTTTTGATGAAAAATGATTTAGACAAATTCGAGGCACAGCAATGGGAACAACATGTGCCCCGAACTATGCCAATCTCTTTTTAGGCTTCTGGGAGAAAACTCAAGTATTTACAGATGATTCAGCACGTTTTACACCCCACATACATCTATGGCATAGATATATAGATGATATCTTGTTAATGTGGGGTGGATCAAAAAAAGATTTTGACGAGTTTGTGAGAACACTAAACATCAATCCCATGGGTCTGAAATTTACGTATGTAATACACGAGAACACCTTGGATTTCTTGGATTTTCATATCAAGAAGACGGATGAAGGAGAAATTAATACATCAGTCTTCAGGAAAAATACAGCGACAAACACACTATTGACATGGGATAGTCAACACCCAAAATCGTAAAAAAAAAAAAAGCGTTTCCCCATTGGTCAGTACATAAGAGTCAAGAGAAACTGTGATAAAGAAGTAGATTTTAAAATTCAAGCAGATGCCCTTAGACAAAGATTCGGTGAAAGAGGATATCCAAACAGTATTCTCAAGTCTGCATATAAGAAAGCATTCTCTATGGATAGAACGAAAATGTTGTATGACGTCAAATCTCAAACAAAGAGAAACAATACAATGCATTATGACGTTTGGAACAGATAATGAAGAGATACTAGCGATCCTGGAGAAGCATTGGTATCTTTTAACAGATGATCCCATTTTGGGCCAAGTACTTTCAAAGAAAGCATTTGTAACTTATAGCAGGGGAAAAAGTCTAAAGGACATACTCATGCACAGTTTATTCTCTTGGGAAAAAACAGAGCAAACATGGCTGAAACCACTGACAGAATTATATCGCTGTGGTCACTGTGCTGCTTGTCGCTATATTAAACCAGAGAAAACATTTATACATCCAACAACCAAAAGAGAATATAAATTGGATATGTTCATCAATTGCACTTCAAATCATGTAGTGTATGTGGCGGTATGTCCGTGTCAAAAAATATACATAGGAAAAACGGACAGACAAATTAGGAGAAGGATTTGGGAACATGTCTCCTCTATTCATAATTGTCTAGGCACACAAAAAATTATATCACAAAAAGGATCAATCTAATCTGGAATTCCATGTAATAGACAAAGGAAAACAAGGCCCGAGAGGAGGAGAAGTAAAAGATTGCTTCAGTGTGAATGCAAATGGATATATCTCCTGAAAGCACAGACTCCTTTAGGTCTAAATGAAGCATTCAGTTTTGGAGCTTTTTTGTGACAATAACTTTTAAAATGGGAACAAGGAGAGAAAAAAAGAGAGAAAGAAATCTTCTGGAATAACATACATATACACAAAAAATCCTAATGTTTATCTAGCTGAAAGCTATTTGGTATCTCAGATGACATGCGATAGCCTTTATCCCTTCGAGTTATGGTGCCCAGAGTTTTTATCAAAATTTTCCAGTTAATTTATATAACAGTGTAAGTTTCCTGAACCCACAGCTGATAAGTCTCCTGAATTCGAAATTGTATACATGAAATCTGTATTGCAATGGAAATTGGTGAATAGAAGAGAGTAATGAAAACTCTCTCACATTTATAAGCTAGTGAAAGATCACACATCCTCAACAATGACCCTACAACATGGGTTTTACAAATTATACATATATAAATTAATTTTTTTGTTATATGGTGGAATGAGGGGTGAAAACGACCATAAGTAGTTTTGAAGTGTTCCCCCTTTTTTGTAAAGGATCAGGGGATCAATGCGACTCTTTAATCGCCACTGCGGCATTGATGGAAATATGACATAGGCGGAGCTTTATCTAGTGGCCCTTTGTTGGGAGGGGGGCCCCCTCTAGAGCTGTAAATGATTGATTAGCCACTGACAATTAAATAAATTACTGAAATAGAGTAGTACTTGAAAGAAAAAAGATATACTCTATTTTTGCCCATGGTCTGGGTGGTTTTCTGGTGCAGAGTGCCCTTAACCAAGATGCAATATAGCCCAATTTAGCACTTTAAAAATTCATTACGATTGAATTTAAGTCAACACAAGTTATAAACTAATTCATTCAATAGGGCAAAACACAACTTGTTTTGCAAGCACCTTCAGCACTTTATTATAGCACCTTATTATAGCACCTTATATAGCACTTTATATTCACAGTACCTTACAGATAACTTTTAAAGGAGTATTAAGCCTATTTTTATAAGTCCATACATATTATATCCTCTTATCCTTTCCCACCTCCTGTTTTAATTGCAGCGTCCATTTTTAACTTTTGTAGCAACTTTTTAAAGTAAATTATTAAAAGCTAAGTTTTAATCAACTGGGTCTCTTACACCATTGAGATTCATAGGTGTGCACTATCTAAAGGGTCCCTTTTCTCTTCTTCCATTATTCAACATTTTAGTGAATGCACATTTATCCAAAACTAAGGTTTAAAAAAAAAAAAAAAAAAAAAAGGACTTAAATAGTGCTTGATTGCTTTGAATAACTTGCAAATGAATTAGGTTTTTAGTATTTCATTTTTCATTACAATAACAAAAACAAATGAAAATGTAATTTTGTATTTAATTTGCCATAACAAAAATACATATATATATATACCGTATATACTCGAGTATAAGCCAAGTTTTTCAGCTCTTTTTTTTAAGGCAAAAAAGGGCCCCCTCGGCTTACACTTGAGTCACTATCCCCCCGTGTCTTCCTAACCCCCCCGTGTCTCCCTAACTCCCCCGTGTCTCCCTAACCCCCCCGTGTCTCCCTAACTCCCCCGTATCTCGTCTCCCTAACTCCCCCGTATCTCCCTAACTCCCCCGTATCACCCTAACTCCCCCGTGTCTCCCTAACTCCCCCGTGTCTCCCTAACTCCCCCGTGTCTCCCTAACTCCCCCGTGTCTCCCTAACTCCCCCGTATCTCCCTAACCCCCCCGTATCTCCCTAACCTCCCCGTGTCTCCCTAACCCCACCCCCCCGTGTCTCCCGAACCCCCCCGTGTCTCCCGAACCCCCCCTGTGTCTCTAACCCCCATGTGTGTCTCTAACCCCCGTGTCTATTTCCCTCCCCCCTCCTCAACCCCAACGCCCCTCCTCAACCCCCCTCCTCAGCCTAAACCCCCCTCAAACCCCCTCCTCAGCCTAAACCCCCCTCAAACCCCCTCCTCCACCTAAACCCCCCTAAATACCTCCCCCCTCTCCCCTCACTTACCTGCTTGTGCTCCGGCCTCCGCTCCTTGACCCGGCGCCGGCACGCATGTGACGTCACATGCGCACCGCATCATTAGCATATACCGGGTGCCTTAATGAGTCAGTTCAGTGGCAACCTCACTCAGTGTACATCCTGCCAAATGTATGCACTACTGGAACAGATGATCCAGGGTCCATACCTCTGTTACAGGTGTGAGCATGTTGCTTCTCTGGAAGCTGAAATTGAAGATCTGGAGAGGAGAATTACAGCACTTAGTGATATTGCTCCACTGGAAAGGGAGTTGGTGCTCAAGGAGCACAGTTTAGCTAGGCCTAGTATGGAGGGAGTAGCTGAGGCTAGTAGGGATTTCCAGGGAGGTAGCTGGGTTAAAGTTAGAAGGGGAATCAGGGGGAACAGGAGGAGGCAGGCCAGTCCTGAGTTGGCAAACACCAACAGATTTGCCAGATTGAGTGAAACTGTTGGGGATGTCCATTCAGGAATGGCAATGCCAGATCGAGCTGTTCCCTCTAACAGCCGGGCGAACAGCTCTACTGGAGAAGAGGGAGGGCAGAATAGGCAGAACAGACAGGTTTTGGTTGTAGGGGACTCTATTATTAGGAAGGTAGACAGGGTAATTTGTCACCCAGGTCCCAGCAATCGAACAGTTTGCTGTCTCCCGGTTGCTCGGGTTCGGCATGTTGTGGATTGGGTGGATAAATTATTGGGATGGGCTGAAAATGAACCGGCAGTCTTGGTACACATTGGTACCAATGACAAAGTTAGTGGAAGATGGAGCATCCTAAAGAATGATTTTAGAGAACTAGGGAATAAGCTTAAAGCAAGGACCTCCAAGGTAGTATTTTCTGAGATACTACCAGTGCCACGTGCTAGCCCAGGGAGGCAGAAGGAGCTTAGGGAGGTTAATGCGTGGCTAAAAAAGTGGTGCAGTGCAGAGGGTTTGGGGTTTTTAGAGCACTGGGCTGACTTCTCACTTGGGTACAATCTTTATAGCAGGGATGGATTGCACCTTAGTGATGAGGGAGCTTTTGTGCTAGGGGATAGAATGGTAGAACGGCTTGGGGAGTTTTTAAACTTGTAGGTGGGGGGGGAGGGACTATATAGAAGTATTGGGGTAAAAAGGGTAGAGAGGGAAAGGGATGAATTAGTTACCCATGGGGGAGGAGAAGGGGGGAGGGTTACAATAGACAGTAGGGAGGTATTAATAAGGTCCTCAAATACAGTGTGGCAAGCACTTCACAACAGCAGAGCAACATAAAGTGTATGCTTGCTAATGCAAGAAGTTTGCCTGGGATAATGGACGAGCTAGAATTATTAGCAGTACAAGAAAAATGGGGCTTAATAGGCATTACTGAAACATGGTGGGATGAATCTCATTACTGGACTGTTAATCTGGATGGTTATAATCTATTTAGGAAAGATATGGGAAATGGTAAAAGAGGAGGAGGGATCTGTCTGTATGTTAAGCCTGAATTAATCCTATAGTTAGAGAAGATATTTATGCGGGCACTAACGGCATCATTTAATCTTTGTGGGTTGAGCTAAATAGTGGAGGAGCTAATTCTAAACGCATATTGGTGGGAGTATGCTATAAACCCCCAAATATAGCTGAAAGTGAGGAAATACAATTATTGTTACAGATTGGAAATGCATCTAAGCACGGGCATGTCCTAATAATGGGAGACTTTAATTACCCTGAAATAAACTGGATAAATGAGACCAGCAGCTCAGCTAAGGGGAGTAGGTTCTTAAGTACACTCAGAGATCATTATCTGGCCCAGGTAATACAAGAACCTACTAGAAATGGGGCCATCTTGGATTTAGTCATCACAAGTAATATTGATATAATATCAAATGTAAAAATAGGGGAACCCTTGGGGAACAGTGATCACAACACAGTCTCATTTGAGATTGAATACAAAAAACAGAGTTGTAAGGGGCCAACAAAAACTCTAAATTTTAAAAGGGCTAACTTTAATGGGCTACGGGCAGCAATACAACATATAGACTGGGACAAAGAACTTACAGGGAAGAATACTGAAAATAAATGGACAACATTCAAATCCTTACTAAATAAACATACTCATCGGCATGTACCATGTGGAAATAAAACGAATAGGAGTAAATCACATCCCATGTGGCTTAACAATGACTTAAAGATCATAATAAGGAAAAAAAAACATTCTTTTAAATTATACAGGAAGGAGGGAACAGAGTCAGCTTAATGTGACTATAAGGAAATCAACAAGGCTTGCAAAAGGGCTATTAGACTGGCTAAAATGTTGCAATGGAATGTTGCAATGGAAAGTAAGACTAACCCTAAAATATTTTAAAATATATTAATGGGAAGAAGGCGAGGAAGGAAGCTATAGGAACATTACAATGTGAAAGAGGCCATCTGATAATTAGTGACCAGGAAAAGGCAGATGAGCTAAATAGGTTCTTTTCATCGGTATACACAAGGGAGGGACCAGTGGTTGGGACACTGCAACATAATGAGGCTACACTACCATCACTAATTAATTGGTTAACACAGGGCCCCAGGTCCTGTTGGAATACATCCAAGGGTACTGAGGGAGCTTGGTTCTGTAATAGCAAAACCATTATATCTAATCTTTCAAGACTCACTCACTACAGGGTCTCTACCAGATGAATGGAGAAAAGGAGAGGTGATACCTATATTTAAGAAGGGAGCCAGAGCAAATCGGGGGAGTTGTAGACCAGTGAGCCTCACATCTCTAGTTGGGAAGATTTTAGAAGGGTTAATAAGGGACAGAATACAAGAATATGTCTATTTGAACAGGATCATAGGTAGCAGTCAATGCGGATTTATGAAGAATAGGTCATGTCAGTCCAATCTAATTAAGTTTCTATGAGGAGGTTAGTAGTAACTTGGATCAGGGCAACTCCGTGAATGTAGTCCTTTTGGATTTTTCAAAGGCTTTTGATACAGTGCCACATGGAAGACTATTGAGCAAACTAAGGGATACAGAAATATCTGCGGCTAAAAGACAGGAAGCAAAGGGTTGTTGTAAATGGAACATACTCCGATTGGTCTAATGTGATAAGTGGGGTTCCTCAAGGTTCATTATTAGGTCCCCTTCTTTTTAACATATTTATTAATGACGTAGAAGTAGGGCTCGAAAGTAGTGTCTCCATTTTTGCTGATGACACTAAGTTATGCAAGGTAATCTAATCCGATAATGATTTACTTTCCCTACAAAGGGATTTGCATAAATTAGAGAAATGGGTGGCTAAATGGCAGATGAGATTTAATACAAATAAATGTAAGGTTATGCATTTGGGAAGGAAAATAGCCATGCAATTTATAATCTTCATGGAGCAAATCTGGGGGTATTAGATATTGAAAGGGATTTTGGAGTACTAGTGGACAACCAACTAGGTAGCAGTGCTCAATGCCAAGCAGCAGCTGCAAAGGCAAGTAAATTATTATCATGTATTAAGAAGGGTATAGAAGCAAGGGAAGCAAATATAATTCTACCACTATACAAATCTCTAGTACACCCTCATTTGGAATATGGAGTACAATTTTGGGCACCACTTCATTAAAAGGACTGTTTAGAGCTGGAAAAATTACAGACTAACTCTTTATTCATCCTCAAACTAATCCGCATATTGCAAATCAGTGGAGATCTTAACAGGTTGAACTTGATGGACTGAAAGTCTTTTTTCAACCTTAATTACTATGTAATATATATATGCTCAACTAATTACCTTTTTAAAGAACCTAAATTAGACATCATAACTAAATTAATTGCACCGTTAAAAAAATTAAACATAATTTTAGGCCACATCTATACTTTGATAATAGCTCTTTCTGTTTGATCTTCTTTTATGACAATATAATTAACTTTTTAGGTTTACCATTGATCTCAGTTTTTTATTAATTCAGTAACATGTATTAATTTAGTAATCACTTAATAATTCATTAGTTAAAAAATATATATATATATATATATATATATATATATATATATATATACATATATATATATATATATATATATATATATATATATGCAGTGCATTGCTTTTTAATGTATGCCAATAAAACACCAAAAAAATGGTTTCATTTATTGCAGAGAAAAAATAAAAACGATTTTCAAATCTCTGCATTCTTTCATTCATGATATTTACCTTTGAATTAAGAGCAGCTACAAACAATATGTACTGAACAAAAAAACATTACATCTTACACCTGTATTTACAATTACAGATTACAATGGCGGATAATGGAGAAAACCGTATTGAACGCAAAAGAAGATTGGCAAGGGAAAGAAAGCAGAGGTGGAGAGATGCACAGTCCCCTGAAACTTCCCAACGCTTAAGAGAAGAAGACAGACAGAGACTTTTAAATAAAAGGAAAATGAGTAAGAAAGCACAAAGTGAGTGTGTTGGAGCTTCAAAGAAACGAAAAAGTAAACAAAAACATGTCTGTGAACCATTGCCCAATATAGTTACATTGTTACATAGTAATTGAGGTTGAAAAAAGACTTTCAGTCCATCAAGTTCAACCTGTTAAGATCTCCTCTGATCTGCAATATGCGGATTAGTTATTAATTAAATTATTGATTAAATAATTATTAATAGTATAGTATTGGAGGATGAATAAAGAGTTAGTCCATCAAGTTCAACCTTTTTAGATCTCTATTGATCTTTTTAATGTGGACTATTTATTATTATTGTTAATTGTTAATTGATCCAGAGGAAGGCAAACAGAAAAAAAAAAAACATTGAAACTTTGCCAATTGTCTCATAAGGGGGAAAAAAAGCAAAATTCCTTCCTGACCCCAGAAACTGGCGATCAAATTTCTCCCTGGATCAATATTCCTTGCTAGTTATCTAGGATAGCCTTGAATGCCCTCTTTATTCAAAAATATATCTAACCCCTTTTTGAAGTTGTCTATCGAATTCGCTGTCACCACCTCCTTTGGTAGAGAATTCCACAGTTTAACCACCCTAACTGGGAAGAACCCTTTTCTTTGTTTAAGGTGAAATCTTTTTTCCTCTAACCTCAACGGATGTCCTCTTGTCAGTTGAAAATCTCTTGCTACAAAAAGTTCACTTGACAAAGCCTTATATTGACCCTGGATGTATTTATATAACGTAATCATATCTCCTCTTAGGCGCCTATTTTCTAGCGAAAATAAGTTTAATTTTGTTAGTCTTTCTTCATAACTTAGCCCCTCCATTCCCCCTATTAGTTTTTTAGCCCTTCTCTGTACTTTTTCCAGCTCTAAAATGTCCTTTTTATGAAGCGGTGACCAAAATTGTACTCCATATTCCAAATGAGGGCGTACTAGAGATTTGTATAGTGGCAGAATTATATCTTCTTCCCTGGCTTCTATACCCTTCCTAATACATGCTAATATTTTATTTGCCTTTGCAGCTGCTGCTTGGCTTTGAGCGCTGTTACCTAGGTGGTTGTCCACTAGTACGACAAAATCCCTTTCAATATCTAATACCCCCAGATTTGCTCCATGAAGATTATAAATTGCATGGCTATTTTCCTTCCCAAATGCATAACCTTACATTTATTTGTATTAAATCTCATCTGCCATTTAGCCGCCCATTTCTCTAATTTATGCAAATCCTTTTGTAGGGAAAGTACATGATTATCTGATTTTATTACCTTGCACAACTTAGTGTCATCAGCAAAAATGGAGACACTACATTCGAGTCCTACCTCAACGTCATTAATAAATATGTTAAAAAGGAGAGGACCTAATACTGAACCTTGAGGAACCCCACTTATCACATTAGACCAATCGGAGTATGTTCCATTTACAACAACCCTTTGCTTCCTGTCTTTTAGCCAGCTCTCGATCCATGAGCAGATATTTACTGCAATTTCTTTATCCCTTAGTTTGCTCACTAGTCTTCCATGTGGCACTGTATCAAATGCCTTTGAAAAATCTAAAAAGACTACATCCACTGAGTTGCCCTGATCCAAGTTCCTACTAACCTCCTCATAAAAACTAATTAGATTGGTCTGACACGACCTTTCCTTCATAAATCCATGTTGACTGCTACCTATGATCCTGTTCAAATAGACATATTCTTGTATTCTGTCCCTTATTAACCCTTCTAAAAGCTTCCCAACTACAGAAGTGAGGCTCACTGGTCTATAATTCCCCGGATTTGCTCTAGATCCCTTCTTAAATATAGGTATCACCTCTGCTTTTCTCCAGTCATCTGGTAGAGACCCTGATGTGAGTGAGTCTTTAAAGATTAGATATAATGGTTTGGCTATTACAGAACCCAGCTCCCTCAGTACCCTTGGATGTATTCCATCAGGACCTGGGGCTTTATTAACATTTATTTTCTCCAACCTCTTTTGTATTTCTTCCTGCGTTAACCAATTATTTAGTAAAGGTAGTGTAGCCCCATTATGTTGCAGTGTCCCAACCACTGGTACCTCCCTTGTGTAAACCGACGAAAAGAACCTATTTAGCTCATCTGCCTTTTCCTGGTCACTAATTATCAGATGGCCTGTGTCACATTGTAATGGTCCTATCGATTCCTTCCTGGCCTTCTTCCCATTATTATATTTATAAAATATTTTAGGGTTAGTCTTACTTTCCACTGCAACTGACTTCTCATTTTCTATTTTAGCCAGTCTAATAGCCCTTTTGCAAGACTTGTTGATTTCCTTATAGTCACATAAAGCTGCCTCTGTTCCCTCCTTCTTGTATAATTTAAATGCATGTTTCTTTTTCCTCATCATGATCTTTAAGTCATTGTTAAGCCACATGGGATGTGATTTACTCCTATTCATTTTATTTCCACATGGTACATGCTGATGAGTATGTTTATTTAGTAAGGATTTGAATGTTGTCCATTTATTTTCAGTATTCTTCCCTGTAAGTTCTTTGTCCCAGTCTATATGTTGTATTGCTGCCCGTATAGCCCATTAAAGTTAGCCCTTTTAAAATTTAGAGTTTTTGTTGGCCCCTTACAACTCTGTTTTTTGTATTCAATCTCAAATGAGACTGTGTTGTGATCACTGTTCCCCAAGGGTTCCCCTATTTTTACATTTGATATTATATCAATATTACTTGTGATGACTAAATCCAAGATGGCCCCATTTCTAGTAGGTTCTTGTATTACCTGGGCCAGATAATGATCCCTGAGTGTACTCAAGAACCTGCTCCCCTTAGCTGAGCTGCTGGTCTTGTTTATCCAGTTTATATCAGGGTAATTAAAGTCTCCCATTATTAGAACTTGCCCATGCTTAGCTGCATTTCCAATCTGTAACAATAATTGTATTTCCTCACTTTCAGCTATATTTGGGGGTTTATAGCATACTCCCACCAATATGCGTTTAGAATTAGCTCCTCCACTATTTAGCTCAACCCACAAGGAATCAATGATGCCGTTAGTGCCAGCATAAATATATTCTCTGACTATAGGCTTAAATTCAGGCTTAACATAAAGACAGATCCCTCCTCCTCTTTTACCATTTCCCCTATCTTTCCTAAATAGGTTATAACCATCCAGATTAACAGTCCAGTCATGAGATTCATCCCACCATGTTTCCGTAATGCCTATTAAGCCCCATTTTTCTTGTACTGCTAATATTTCTAGCTCATCCATTTCCAATGATGCTATATTGCCTATTGACACCAATGTTCAGACACATGACACCAATGTAGATATAGAAAGTTGTAGTGATATCTATGTTGAGGAAGTGCATGAGAATGTGTTTAGTATAGCACTAAAAGTAGACACTCATTATTGGGGATTACTTAATGTTGTTTGTCAGTTTTGTGGGGCCTATCATTTTCTAAAGGAAAGACCAACTGACGGAGATTTCATTAGTTGCTGTCAGAAAGGAAAGTTAAGACTTCCACAAAGACACCCATTTCCAGATTACTTAGAAAGTATCATGGGAGATCCAACATTTCCAAATTATACAAATTTAAAATAAAACATAAATTCTTATAACAGTGCAATTTAATTTGCTTCAATGGATGCTACATTAGCAGAAAATGTCCCAGGACATGGTCCTTACTGTTTTAGAATTCAAGGACAAATTTACCATCGACCTTCACATTTACACGCACAAGACGGAGAGCAAAGGAAATTTGCACAGTTATATGTCTTCGATACAATGGAAGCTGTCGGACAAAGAATGACGCTTCCAGAAAATAAACAGTGTTTGCGCATAGTCTTTGAACAGCTGGATACAATTATTGCCAACAACCCATACAGTCAAGCATACAAAAAATTAGCACAGGTTGAAAAAGAACAACAGGAACCTGCTCAAATACATCAATTGACAATGACAACAGTAAATGAGGTTGCCATGGTCTTTAACAATGAAGATGGTGAACTACATTTTCAGCAGGATATTATAATATATCCACGCAATGAAGAACAACCATTTATAAACATAAATAAGTTAAGTTGTCATTTAGATCCAATGACATATCCCATTTTCTTTCCAATGGTGAACCTGGATGGGAGCCAAAAATACAATTGCAAAGTTATCCCGATAGTAAAGTTCGTGTTAGATGCAATATTTCTATGCTGGAATATAAAGTGGCACAAACTGCTATTCGGGATTCTTTTGATCAAACTCACACAACAATGGATTATTGATTCATATTTACAAGTTGAAGCCAATAATCTAAATTTCATTAAATATCAACAAAATAAATTACGAGTAGAACAGTATTGTGGATTAATGGATTATGTTGCAGATTTAGCTTCCAACAGAGACATTCCAGCTGGAAGAGCAATTATTTTGTCATCCACTTTCCAAGGATCTCCTCGCAATATACGAGAAAGGAATAATGATGCCATGGCTATTGTCACAAAATTTGGAAAACCAGATTTATTTATTACATTCGCATGTAATCCACAATGGCCAGAGATCAAGGAAAATTTGAATCTGGGAAAAACTACTTCTGACCGACCAGATTTAGTGGCAAGAGTATTCAAAAACAAACTCAATTCATTAATACATGATATAACTAAAGCACAGTTATTTGGAAAATGTGTGGCTTTTGTTTATACCATTGAATTTCAAAAAAGAGGACTGCCACATGCTCACAAACTTTTAATCCTTCAGGAAAAAGATAAGTTGAATACTGCAGAGAGAGTGGATTCAATCATTACTGCTGAATTGCCAGATCCAGAAAAATATTCCGAACTATTTGAGATTGTGACACACAGAATGATTCATGGGCCATGTGGAGATATGTATCCGAATTCACCGTGTATGGAAAATAAAAAATGTACAAAAGAATTTACCAAAACAATTTCAAATGCAAACTTATTCTAATTGTGATGGATACCCTTTGAATAAAAGAAGACAAGGACAAACAGCTATTATCTGTGTACAAAAGGTTGATAATAGATCTGTCGTTCCATACAATCCACATTTGCTCATGAAGTACAAGCTTGCACTTCTATTAAATCCATCCAATATGTGGATTAATATATATATACAAAGGATATGATGCAGCAACTGTTGTTGTGCAAGGTGCAGCAAACGAAAAGGAAAATCCAATTTTACATGACGAATATGCTAATTATTTAGATGCTCGCTATGTCAGTGCTCCAGATGCAATGTGGCGTCTTCTGAAATTTTGAGATGCATGATCGGTCACATGCTGTGTATCGATTTAGCTGTACATTTGCCACAAAGTCCATTTGTTTGCTTTACTGCAGGCAATGAAAGAACTGTCTTAGCCCAAAGTGAACACAGAGAAACAACACTTACTGCATGGTTTAAATTAAACTGCCAGGATACGCAGTCCAGACAATTTTTATACATTGAGATTCCATATCACTATGTATTTGTAAATGGTCTATGGCGACAACGAAGAAGAGATATGCATGAAATGATACCATGAATTTATACCGTCAATCTAAGAGACATTGAACGTTTCAGTTTAAGATTACTTCTTTTACATGTTCCAGGTGCACAAAGTTTTGAACATTTACGCACAGTGAATGACATAGTTTATAATACTTTTCTATTAGCTGCAAGACATAAAAACTTCATATCTGATGATACAGAATGGGAGAGGTGTCTGGAAGAAGCAGCACTATGTCAAATGCCAAAGCAAATGAGAGAACAATTTGCGTTCATTTGCATCTTTTGCAATGTACCTGTTGCATTTACTTTGTGGGAAACATTTCATTTAAATATGTCCGAAGACTTCTTAAAACGTTACAATGAGCTAATAGCATGGTTAAAAACTTTAATGGAAATTCAAGAAATATTTGTTGCTCATGGATTAAATTGTTCAAGATTTAATTTTCCTGATCCAGGACTTTAAAGATTATGACACTGGGCTACAAAAACAAAAAACAGAAGAAAAACTGGCAGCTTTAAATACTTTACAATTGCAAGCATTTAATGCCATCACAAATGCTACAGGGGATGAAATGATCAAAGACCGTTATTTCTATCTAGACGGCCCTGGTGGATCAGGAAAAATGTATCTGTATAATTGTTTGATGAGTTACATTCGAGCACAGGGTCAGATAGCAATACCATTTGCAACAACTGGAATTGCAGTACTTTTGTTAGAAGGTGGTAGAACTGTGCATAGTGGATTTAAACTGCCAGTTCCCATTTTCGAACATCAGTGTCAGATATTCTAATTCTTTAATAGCAAAACATTTAAAAAAAAAAGTAAATTAATTATTATAGACGAGACAACAATGCTGTCATGTCATGCTTTGCATTGTATTGATAGATTCCTAAAAGAGGTGATGGATATTAATTTGCCATTTGGTGGAAAGGTGATGTTGTTAGGAGGAGATTTTAGGCAAACATTACCTGTTGTGCCACATGGAAATAAAGACATATATAAAAACAAGTAAACGGTGGAAAATATTTACACATCTCAAATTAGAATTAAATATGAGATCTGGAGGCCAAAACAAATTCATTGATTGGCTCATTCAAATTGGAGAAGGAAAACATCCACAAATACATGATTTACCCAATGATACCATTCAAATTCCATCAACAATGGTTTGCAAGGAATCACTCATATCCGCAATCTTTCTAAACACTGTGAATAGCGACGATTACTTAAACATTGCAAAGAAAATTAAATTAACCTAAAAAAATATGGATGCCTTGAATCTAAATAACTACATTTTAAAATTAATCAACGCACCACAATAGAAAATAAAATAATTATTACAGTGCAGATTCAGTTATGGCTGACAATAAAGACCTTGAATCGAATTTTAGTATAGAATGTATTAATTCTTTAACCCCATTTGGAATGCCACCACATGTTTTGCAATTGAAAAAAAGGGAGAGTTGTCATGCTATTGAGAAATATGAATCCAAAAAAGGACTTTGTAATGGGACCAGATTAATTGTGCATGATTTAAAAGATTATTTTAAACATTCAGAAATTATGACTGGTACCCATAAAGGTGAACAAGTTTTTATACCAAGAATTTATTTAGCTCCAAGTGAGAGTGGTTTGCCTTTTGTCCTTCAAAAGAGACAATTTCCAATTATCATGGCATTTGCCATGACCATCTATAAGTCCCAAGGATAAACTTTTAAGTCTGCAGGTATTTTTTTTACAAGAACCTGTTTTTGCACATGGACAACTCTATGTTTTTCAAGGTGCACAAATCCAGATGAGATTAAAGTCTCAATTGATGACAACCCAAGTCAGGGTCATCTAATACACAATGGCCATATTTTTACAAAACATATTGGGCCTCATTCTATTATCGGCCGTAAAACGGCCGCAAGGCTGCGATTCCTTGCGGGGGTTCCGTTACCTCGCAATTCTATTATACGGCCCCGCAAGGATCTCCCCTTACGGCCGGCCGTATATCTTGCAACCGGCCGTAAGCTCAGAAATCTAAAAAGTCAAAAATAAATTCAAGACAGCACTGTAAAGCTCTTTAAATGCTAAGGATCATATTGGGGGACATGAGGATTAATAGTAACCCCCTCTCAAGCTTGCACATCAGCCCAAATCCGAGTTTACATTAACTGTTTATTTTCCGGCCGCAGCGTGGCCGGGTCTGAGGTGCTCCAAGCACTCTGGACTTTTTACATTGATATTTGACATATATAAAAAAAATTTTTTTTTACAGATTTGAGTATAGGGGAATGTTGTGCTATTTTTGCTAACACCTACAATCACTTTATAGTCTCCTCAGAGTGCAGGATGCCTTTATTTCTGCTTTATAATGTGCTTAATTGGTGCTAGCGGGACCTTTTTCCTGCAAGTAAGCTGCGGCTCGCTTTTAGCCTTGCAGAGAGGGTTCCCGGAGCAATAGAATAGCAACCGGGGCTTTCTTGCGGCCGAAACTCTTGCGGCCGTTTTAGATGAAAGGCTTTCCTCTGGCGCGAGCGGCCGCAAGGGATAGCAAAGCGCCGGCCGCAAGCCTGCCGGAATCCCCGGCCGGAGGGGAATAGAATAGCCGAATAGCTTGGGGCCGGTCCTTGCGGCCCCGCATCTCCTACGGCCGTTAATAGAATGAGGCCCATTGTGTTCTACAAGGTTTTGTAATCAGAATAGAGAATAGTGGTTTAATTTTAAACCTGAAAAGTGAAGGTCACTTGGCCTCTTCTTAGAGGAACACTATTTCAGTTACAAAACTATATCTACAATTTCAGAAAAATACAGTAATAACCAACAAAAAGGGAAGAAAGGAAAAAAGGGGAAAAAAAGGGGTTACATCCCATAGACACAAATAAAACTCTGCTGTGCTCTTTGAAAGGAAACAACTTTCAAGGGAAAAAAAATGGAATATCTTGGAAGTCACTTGAGCCATGATTGGCTCCACAAAACGGCTAGCTTGCATTTTATTACCTTTACTGTTTACAATTTAATATGTTTCTTTCAGGTTTGTAATCTTAAAATTCTGTTTGAAAAGGACTGATACGTTGATGCATTCTATGCAATTAAGGTTTAATGTTAGTAGCAGCATCATCATTTGTGGAAAAATTTAAATGTTTCATGATATATAGATTATTGATCCAGGGACGAATCCGATTGCCAGTTAATAGAGTCAGGAAGGAATTATTTTTTGACAACGCTTTCAACAAATTTACAAAGTTGAAATTAATTTTTTGATGTTTGCCTTCCTCTGGATTCAATATTCAAGATCACTATAGTTTAAAATAAATTCAGGTTAAATGTTATTATCTTATGTTAATGTTTGCATTGTTATCATTGTATGTTAATAAGTTTGAAAAATTAATTTATTGAATGTTACTAAAGATTTTTGTTACATAGTAATTAAGGTTGAAAAAGACTTTCAGTCCATCAAGTTCAACCTTTTTAAGGTCTCCTCTGATCTGCAATATGCATATTAAATATTAATTAATTATTAATCAATTATTTATTCTATACAGCAATGATTTATTCTATACAGCAATTGTTTCACATATGGTGGGCTAAGAGTGATAAAAGCCCTTCACCGTACAAAGTACAGTAGTTATCACTCTTAGCCCACCATATGTGAAACAATTGCTGTATAGAACTACTCCCCACAACAATCAACACACAAACCAGGCACTCACACCATACTGAGGATCGGCAGTAACTGTGAAACAGTACTGTATGTGGTTAAGTGACCTGGTTTATGAAAAATTTATCAGTTGCTATGCCTAAAACTGTGAAATACAGTAAGCATATGCTTAAAAGGAGCCATGTTTAAAATGGTTTGTATTGACAGAGTGATAGTACATTATGTGGCCTCATTTGCATGTCCTGCCCAGTTTTCCCAGACTGTAGTGCATATACTGTATTTCTGAGAAATGTGAGCAGGAAATACGTTTTTATCAACTTATTTTTAGACATTCAAATAGAATCACTAATGTACTATTCCTTATTTGTACTACTGTACTTTGTACAGTGGAAGGCTTTTATCACTCTTAGCCCACCATATGTGAAACAATTGCTGTATCACATATATAGTTGTGAGCATGCGGGTTGTTGCTAACGCTGCAGGCTCATGAAGTGAGGCCCGCAGTTGCTGGCATGGAGTGCCGAAGGTGCTCCTTGCCAGCAACTGCAGACCTCGCAAAATTAACGAACTTACGACACAGAAATACGACACGTGTTACAACCCATTACGACCTCGCAAAAATCGTCCGAAACCCGCGCACATGAAAACATGAAAGGCACAATAAAAACACACAACAAATACATAAAAAGCTTACCTACAGCAAGGGGAGGCACCCAGGACCTCAAAGTTAAGTTACAGCTCAATTAAACTGAAAATAAGAGTTTAGACACCCGAAAATCGAGAGAAAAGCGAGAGAAAAAATGGCCGCCGAAAAAAACAAAAACGAGGCTACAGCACTCTAAAGACGCAAAACACCACCAAACGCCGACGGATTTTCTGAAAAAGACCCGCAAGATCCGAAAACAAGGATGCAACCCGCACGACCCGAAAACCATTACAAACATAAGAAATACACACAACAAACAGATAAAAAGCTTACCCAGAGGAAGGGGGTGCACCCAGGACCTCTGCAAGTAAAGTTACACCTCGATTTAAGTCCAAATTAAAGACTTTAGACAACCGAAAATCACTTAAGTGAGAGAAAAAATGGCCAACGAACAAAACGAAAACGAGGCTAAGGACGCAAAAATATTACACTTAATCGCAAAATGGAAAGAACGCTCCAGTCAAGTTCACAACACACTATGCGGCACGTGCCACACTGCTATTACCCACCATTTTACATGAAAAAGAAAACTATTAGCCGGAAAATGGCGTCTGGAACGCAAATAGCACATGCGTATTGCGTTCTAACGGTTTCAAGCACCCCAAAGTTTATAAATATTGCCTACTTTCAAGAAAATTCTAAATTTCTCCTCAGGTGGTGCACGGTGTGACTGGACATGTCTCTCAGAAGAGAATTATTTACCAATTTACATCTTCACAATCTGCAAATTTCAACTGAGAGGTAAGCTATAATATATTTAATTTAGTAAGAAAGACACCAAAAAAAAAAAAAAAAAAGAAAACATTTCAAACATTCCCAATCAAAATGTCGTTCATATATAGTGACATGCACACGTATGTGTATAGGGCCTACAACAAGCTAATCTTAACTCAAAGTAATCAAAGAAGTATATTCAAATGACATTAATACACAGCAACTCATAGCAACAAAAAAAAAATATGACACTAATACATATGTAACCTGCAGCTCAAACTTTCCCGTTTTTTTCACTATTCAGACTCTGCATCAACAGCGTCACTCAAGAATTTGCGCCGTGGACTGTGAAAGAGGATTACTTTTAAAGAACAGAAAGAAAGAAGAGGTAAGATAGAAAAATACATTACATGCAGAAAAAGACCATGCTTTGCAAAATCCAAAAGAATGAATATACAATTAACCATTTAACTTTCTTTTTCAAACAGACACTACAAGAAGACTGGCGGATTAAGATTGGCAGGAGGGGACTTTCTGTCATTCGAACAAGAACAAGACTTCAATCAAGGTATAGTATAACAAGTACAAAAATAAACACAAATCCCATGTTTAATGCCCGCCAATATGAGAAGTCAAACTACAAAATACAAGCCTCAATACAAATTCAAGCAAGACAAAAACACCACAGTTCAAGAAACTTGCCAAAGACCTATACAATTTTAAAATAAAGACACTTGCACACAAAAAAAAAAATGAGAACAAAAAGTGATGGACACAAAACAGGATAGCATACCAAACATTAGCAACATACAGAAAACAAAAGTATTCCTCCTCTTTACTGTACAACAACCTCTAACCATCAACCATAAGCCAAATGCAGAATCCCAAAAGTGCTGAACACAAAACAGGATAGTACAAAAAAAGCGCAACAACATACAGAAAAGGTAGTTTACATTCCTGTTTACTGCCCAACAACCTGTAACCCTCACAAACAAGACAAATTAAGCATACCAAAAGTGGCAAATGGAGCAAAATGTGGTGGACACAAAACAGGATTGTACAAAAAATCACAAAAATATATATAAAAATAACTTAACATTCTCCTTTACTTTTGAACAACCTATAACCATTACAAAGAAGCCAAAATGAGTATACCAAAAGTGGCGGACACTAAACAGGATCCTACTGTAAATAGTTCCAACATAGATAAAAGATCATTCACAGTCAGCTTTACTCTACAACAACCTTTAACTGTCATCCACAAGCCAAATACAGCATCCCAAAAGTGGTGGACACAAAACAGGCTAGTCCAACAAACATTGGTAACATATACAAAATGTAAATAACATTAATAATTACAGTAAAAAAATATATAACTGTAACATAGAACTAAAATGAAACCATTTTAAAGTGGTGCACAAAAAACAGCATAGCAGAAGAAATCAGAATAACAGATAGAGTATAAAAAAATAATTAACTGTGCTATTTATGAGAAATACATTCGAATCAAATAACATTTATCTTTTTCTTTTACAACAGACACTGCGTCAAGACTATCGCACGAAGATTTCCAACAGCGGATCCATGGATATTCAGTTTTAAATCACACTTCAAACAAGGTACCGTATGACAAGTAAAAAAAGAGAAAACTAAATAAACATGTTTGCTCTGCAGCCGTGTCAAGAGAAAAAACTAAATAAACCAACAGCACACCAACAACAATAAGCACCACAAATGAACAGCTTTCGCAAAATATTACTGACACATTTCTCATTTACCTGCTAATTACCTTTTATGTACAACAACGTTTAACACTAAACCCACTTCAATCTATAAAAAAAAATTGACCAACATAAAACAGCATAGTCCAATAAACAGTCAAAACACATAAAATAAAAATGTCAATTCTCAATTCACAGCCCGAACTTACAATGTTAAGCACAAAACCTAACCAGACACATAAAATAGAATACTACAACAAATACTACTAACACCTAACAAACAACAATACAACCCTTCTTTTCACAGCCACAACATATAAGCCTTTAAGTTAAATAGAAGAATAGTATTACAACAATCCTCTGCAGTAGAAATTAGAAAGAGCAATATATTACTACCATTTTCCCCCTCTACTATGCCTCTAAGCCAACCCTACAAACCTACAACATAAAAAACAATGAACAACAAAAAAATAAAAAAGCTAATTTAACACTATAAACCTACTACATCTACAATAAGCTATAATGCAATTACCTTGGGTGTGCTATGCATCTAACCCAAAAATTACAAACTACAACAGATAAAGTAAGAGCCAAAAAAAAAAACAGACTCATTTAACAAAAGAAAGAAAGTTCATCTACAATGAACTATAATCACATACAAACAAACTTCATTTATAATCACAACAGTGTTGCAACAAAAATATTTCATAAACCAACTTAACATCTGAAAGTAAACTACAGGGAGTGCAGAATTATTAGGCAAATGAGTATTTTGACCACATCATCCTCTTTATGCATGTTGTCTTACTCCAAGCTGTATAGGCTCGAAAGCCTACTACCAATTAAGCATATTAGGTGATGTGCATCTCTGTAATGAGAAGGGGTGTGGTCTAATGACATCAACACCCTATATCAGGTGTGCATAATTATTAGGCAACTTCCTTTCCTTTGGCAAAATGGGTCAAGAGAAGGACTTGACAGGCTCAGAAAAGTCAAAAATAGTGACATATCTTGCAGAGGGATGCAGCACTCTTAAAATTTCAAAGCTTCTGAAGCGTGATCATCAAACAATCAAGCGTTTCATTCAAAATAGTCAACAGGGTCGCAAGAAGCGTGTGGAAAAACCAAGGCGCAAAATAACTGCACATGAACTGAGAAAAGTCAAGGGTGCAGCTGCCACGATGCCACTTGCCACCAGTTTGGCCATATTTCAGAGCTGCAACATCACTGACATGGCCAAGGTAAGAACGGCTGAAAGACGACCACCACTGAACAAGACACACAAGCTGAAACGTCAAGACTGGGCCAAGAAATATCTCAAGACTGATTTTTCTAAGGTTTTATGGACTGATGAAATGAGAGTGAGTCTTGATGGGCCAGATGGATGGGCCCGTGGCTGGATTGGTAAAGGGCAGAGAGCTCCAGTCCGACTCAGACGCCAGCAAGGTGGAGGTGGAGTACTGGTTTGGTCTGGTATCATCAAAGATGAGCTTGTGGGGCCTTTTAGGGTTGAGGATGGAGTCAAGCTCAACTCCCAGTCCTACTGCCAGTTCCTGGAAGACACCTTCTTCAAGCAGTGGTACAGGAAGAAGTCTGCATCCTTCAAGAAAAACATGATTTTCATGCAGGACAATGCTCCATCACACGCGTCCAAGTACTCCACAGCGTGGCTGGCAAGAAAGGGTATAAAAGAAGAAAATCTAATGACATGGCCTCCTTGTTCACCTGATCTGAACCCCATTGAGAACCTGTGGTCCATCATCAAATGTGAGATTTACAAGGAGGGAAAACAGTACACCTCTCTGAACAGTGTCTGGGAGGCTGTGGTTGCTGCTGCACGCAATGTTGATGGTGAACAGATCAAAACACTGACAGAATCCATGGATGGCAGGCTTTTGAGTGTCCTTGCAAAGAAAGGTGGCTATATTGGTCACTGATTTGTTTTTTTTTTTGTTTTTAAATGTCAGAAATGTATATTTGTGAATGTTGAGATGTTATATTGGTTTCACTGGTAAAAATAAATAATTGAAATGGGTATATATTTGTTTTTTGTTAAGTTGCCTAATAATTATGCACAGTAATAGTCACCTGCACACACAGATATCCCCCTAAAATAGCTAAAACTAAAAACAAACTAAAAACTACTTCCAAAAATATACAGCTTTGATATTAATGATTTTTTTGGGTTAATTGAGAACATGGTTGTTGTTCAATAAGAAAATGAATCCTCAAAAATACAACTTGCCTAATAATTCTGCACTCCCTGTAATTATACATTATTTTAATTTACAGAGTAAGATGGCTGATAACGAGACCAAACAGGAAAAGATAAGACGTCAAGCTAGAGAACGACAACAAAGATGGGCAAACCACAGACGCCGGAGCAGAAGGAAGTTCGACATGAATATTCTATGTCAGTTTTGTGAGGCTTATCATTTTAAACCGGAAAGACACAGAGATGAACAATTTATTAGTTGCTGTCAAAAATGCAAGGTCAAACTTCCAGAAAGAAAACAATTCCCAATATATGTACAAAACATTATGACTGAACCTACTTTTCCAAACTACAAAAATTTCAAGACAAACATAAGATCCTACAATAGTGCCATATCATTTGCATCTATGGGGGCTACATTAGCTGCTAATGTATCAGGACATGGTCTTTACTGCTTTAAAGTCCAAGGCCAAATTTACCTTCGTACTTCCCATTTACATCCAGAGGACGAAGAGCAAAGAAAATGTGCTCAACTATATGTCCTAGATACAATGGAAGCTGTTGACCAATGTATGCAGCTGCAAGAAAATAAAAAAATGCTTACCCAGTGTTTTTATAGAGCTAGGTAAAATTATGGCCAATAACCTCTACAGTCAACCTTATAAAAAAATTGGCAGAAGCAGAAAAGGAACAACAACTTCATGCAGAAAGACATCAATTACCAATCCCAAAGGTCAATATGGTGCTTAAAAGAGATAGACATACTGATAAACGCTGTTATAACTTGTCAACTTCAAATGAGGTTGCAATGGTGTGTCAAAATGATGAAGGAGAACCACCATTTCAAAGAGACATTAGAATATATCCCAGAAATGAAGAGCAACCATTCATTAATATCAGTATCTTAAGTACTAATTTAGATCCAATGATATATTCCATTTTTTTCCCACACAGAGAAGCAGGTTGGCAACCCAAAGTAACTCTTCAGAGTTACCCAAATGCTAAAGCCTGAATGCAAAATAATATTTCCATGCTTGAGTTTAAAGTAGCTCATATTGCCATTCGAAATACATTTAATCCAATTTTATGTGGTGGAAAACAAACACAACAATGGATTATTGATTCCTATTTGCAAGTTGAGGCCAATAATTTAAACTTCATAAAATATCAACAAGATAAACTACGTGTCGAAAAGTATTGTGGATTAATGGATTATGTCGCTTAGGTTGCTACAAGCAGAGACATGACAGCTGGCAAAGCCATTATTTTACCACCTTCCAGGGATCTCCTTGCAATATCAGAGAAAGATACAATGATATCATGGCTATTGTCACCAAATTTGGAAAACCCGATTTTATTTATTACATTTACATGTAATCCCCAATGGCCAGAAACTACACAAAATTTACTTCTTGCCCAAAGTGCTTCCGATAGACCAGATTTAGTAGCCAGAGTTTTTAAAATTAAATTAAATTAATTAATATGTGACATCACTATAAATCACGTATTTGGCAAATGTCTTGCTTATGTATATACAATTGAATTTAAAAAAAGAGACCTTCCACATGCACATCATCTGATAATCCTTCAAGAAAAAGATAAATTCGATACTGGTGACAAAGTGGATTCAGTCATTGTTGCTGAACTACCAGATCCAGAACTATATGGTAGACTATATGAGATTGTAACTCATTAAAATGATTCATGGACCCTGTGGCGAGCTTAATCCACAATCACCATGTATGGAAAATACAAAATGTACAAAAATATTTCCAAAAGATTATAGAGACAAAACTTATGCCAATTGTGATGGCTATCCACTATATAGAAGAAGAGAAGGAGATAGTGCCATTATTTGTGGAAAAAAGGTTGACAATAGATATGTGGTACCATACAATCAACATTTACTTATGAAGTATAATGCCAACATTAATGTAGAAGCCTGCACTTCCATCAAATCCATTAAATACCGCATATACTCGAGTATAAGCCGACCGGAGTATAAGCCACCTATTTTACCACAAAATACTTGGTAAAATGAGTGACTCGAGTATAAGCCGAGGGTGGGAAATGTGCTGCCCCCTGTGTCCCTGCCTTTTGTGCCTTCTGTCTCCCACTCTCTCTCCCATGTCTCTTCTCCCCTCTCCCTTCCCTGTGTCTCTTCCCCCTTCCTCATTCTCAACTTCCCTCCTCAACCTCCCTCCTCATCCTCAACACCCCTCCTCATCCTCAGCCCCCTCGTCAACCTCCCTCCTCAACCTCCCTCCTCATCCTCAACCCCCTCCTCAACCTCCCTCCTCAACCCCCCCCATCCTCAACCCCCTACTTAACCTCAACCTCCCTCCTCAACCCCCCATCCTCACCCCCCATCTTTAACCCCCACATCTTCAACCCCCCCATCCTCAACCCCTCTCCTCAACCTCCCTTCTCAACCCCCTCATCCTCAACCCTCTCCTCAACCTCAACCCCCCATCCTCAACCCCCCTCCTCAACTCCCTCCTCCTTAACCCCCTCCTCCTCAACCCCCCATCCTCAACCCCCCTCCTCAACCCCATTATCCTCAACCCCCTCCTCTTCAACCTCCACCTCCCTCCTCAACCCCCTCCTCATCCTCAATCTCCCTCCTCATCCTCAACCTCCCTCCTCAACCCCCCCATCCTCAACCTCAAACCCCTCCTCAACCTCCCTCCTCATCTTCAACCCCCCCATCCTACCCCTCTAAATACCCCCCCTCCCCTCACTTACCTTCTCCGGCCTCCGCTTCTTCCGGGTCTTGATGTGGCGGCCCGCATGTGACGTCACATGCGCGTCACGTCATTAGCATAAACCGGGTGCCGGCACCCGGTATATGCTAATGACGTGACATCACACGCGTGCCACGTCATTAGCATATACCAGGTGCCGGCACCCGGTATATGCTAATGACGTGGCGCGCGTGTAAAGTCACGGCATTAGCACATACCGGGTGCCGGCACCCGGTATATGCTAATGGCGTGACGCGCATGTGACGTCACATGTGCGCCGCCACATCAAGACCCGGAAGGAGTGGAGGCCGGAGCAGGTAAGTTAGGGGAGGGGGTGGTTTAGAATGAGAGGGGGGGCTAAGGATGGGGAGGGGGAGGGAAAGAGACACAAGGGGGGGTTAGAGAGACACAAGGGGGGATTAGAGAGACACGGGAGGGGGTAGAGAGAAACAAGGGGGGGGTTAGAGAGACACGGGGGGGGGGGGGGGGGGGAGTGACTCGAGTATAAGCCGAGGGGACCCCTTGGCTGAAGACTTTATGCAACGATACAATGAGCCGATTGCATGAAAAAGCATGAATGGAAATCCAAGAAGTATTTTTATCTCATGGATTAAGTTGTGCAAGTTTTAATCTGACAGATCCAGGTCTTATAGATGACATCAACTTTGAAGACTATGACATTCAACTACAAGTACAAAGGAAAGAAGAAAGACTTGCAACTTTAAATACATTACAATTGCAAGCATTTAATGCCATCAAAAATGCACTAGATGATGACATGGTCAAAAAGCGTTATTTCTATCTGAATGGACCTGGCGGATCAGGAAAAACATATCTATATAATTTATTAATGAGTTTTGTACGAGTTCAAGATCTAATAGCACTCGCATTTGCCACCACCGAAATTGCTGCACTTTTGTTAGAAGGTGGAAGAACTGTACATAGTGGGTTTAAACTGCCAGTGCCTATTTTAGAAACATCAGTGTCAGATATTCGCATGACATCATTACAAGCAAAAAAACTTAAAAAAAGTAAATTAATTATAATAGATGAGGCTATAATGATGTCATGCTATGCCCTCCAATGTATTGACCGTTTGCTTCGTAAAAGTCATGGATAATACTTTTCCATTTGGTGGAAAGGTAATGTTGTTAGGTGGCGATTTTAGACAAACATTGCCTATCGTACATGGAAATCGAACTGAGATTATTGAAACCTGTATGAAATCAAGTACACTATGGAAACCTTTTCCCAATCTTCAACTACAACAAAATATGAGATCGGAAGGACAAAATGATTTCAATGATTGGCTTATTAAAATAGGAGAAGGAAAAACTGAAAAAATACAAAATATACCTGACCACATTGTGCACATCCCACCTCATATGATTTGTCACCAAGATCTTATATCAGCTATATTTGAAAGTACAATAAATAACCAGGACTATTCTGAACTTGCCAACCAAGTCATTCTAACGTAAAAATAAGGATGCATTAATCCTCAATAATGAAATATTTAAACAAATTAATGCACCTCAAAGAAATTATCACAGTGCTGATTCTGTACTTTGTCATCAGACAAAGAAAGTCAGTCAAACTTTTCAACTGAATTCATAAACTCATTAACTCCTTCTGGAATGCCACCACGTATTTTGCAGCTAAGGAAAGGTGTGATTGTCATGTTACTGCAAAATTTTAACCCAAAAAAAGGCCTATGCAATGGGACAAGATTAATTGTTTAACAATTAAAGGACCATTTCATAGATGCTGAAATTTTTAACTGGTACCCATAAAGGAGAGAGAGTTTTCATACGAAGGATAGATCTAGCACCAAGTGAAAGTAGCCTCCCTTTTATACTTCAAAGAAGACAATTTCCCATCATTATGGCATTTGCCATGACTATTAATAAATCACAACTTTCAAATCTGTGGGTATTTTCTTAGAACAACCAGTATTTGCACATGGCCAATTGTACATTGCCTTATCACGGTGCAAAAATCCACAGGCTATTAAAGTTTACGTTGAAAACAATGAAAGTCAAGGTGATTTATTAGAGGATGGACGCATTTTTACTAAAAACATTGTCTACTATGAAGTACTGTAACTTTCCATAAAGCAAACATAAGCCATGCAAAAGCATTTTAAAACCAAACGCAAAAAGCTAAAAAACAACATTATAACCACAAAAAAATATGAAAAAGTACACACAACAATCCGTTTCCTTCAAAAGCTCATTATTACACCACAGAAATTAGGTTTACACCAACAATATTTTAAAATTAAACTACATGACAGTGGTTACACATCGCGGACCGACTTTAAGGTCTCGCATTCTCTTTTTAGAGAACCACTTTTCCACAGAGGAAACTCTATATGCCATTTAAAACAATTACTACACCAACAAACAAAGGTCAACTATTGAAAACTACCAATAAATAAATAATTCAGTCATAATTCATGGAAGTACTGTTCATGCATGATTAGCCCCACAAAACACTCTCTTTGCATTATTTTAACAAATTCTGTTTAAATGTTAATTAACTATACAAATCTCTAGTACGCCCACATTTGGAATATGGAGTACAATTTTGGGCACCACTTCATAAAAAGGACATTTTAGAGCTGGAAAAGGTACAGAGAAGGGCAACCAAACTAATAAGGGGAATGGAGGGGCTAAGTTATGAAGAAAGACTAACCAAATTAAATTTTCTCTAGAAAAACGGCGTCTAAGAGGAGATATGATTACCTTATATAAATACATCCAGGGTCAGTATAAAGATTTGTCGGGGGAGCTTTTTGTGCCAAGAGGTTTTCAACTGACAAGAGGAC
The DNA here is from genome assembly GCA_027410445.1 of Discoglossus pictus. Classification (NCBI taxonomy): domain Eukaryota; kingdom Metazoa; phylum Chordata; class Amphibia; order Anura; family Alytidae; genus Discoglossus; species Discoglossus pictus. The sequence continues at coordinate 3,514,074 of CM050173.1, forward strand.
ATCCCTTGAGGTTAGAAGTAAAAAGATTCCACCTCAAAGAAAGAAAAGGGTTCTTCACATTAAGGGTGGTTAATCTGTGGAATTCTCTACCAGAGGAGGTGGTGACAGCGGATTCGATAGATAACTTTAAAAGGGGACTAGATTTATTTCTAATTAAAAAGGGTATTCAGGGTTATCATGGATAATTAGAGAGACAGTAATGATCCAAATTTTTTACATTTCCCCTTTAGACAATTGGCTAAGTCTCGCTTTTTTTTTTTTTTTTTCTATTTGCCTTCCTCTGGACTAAATAATAATAAAAAAACAAACAAAAAAAAAAAAAACATTAAATAATTGATTAATTAATTAACAACTAATGAATTAATAGTTAATCCTCATATTGCAGATCAAAGGAGATCTTAAAAGGTTGAACTTGATGGACTGAAAGTCTTTTTTCAACCTTGAATACTATGTAACTATGTAACTATGTAACTATGTTACTGTTCAATGTATATTTCAGTTAACAGTTCTTGAGCTACAAGTTGCATGTTAAAATACCATTACCTCAAGTTTACAATACTGATTAATCTAAAGTTCAACTGTTCTTACATTCAAATGTTAGTACTTTTACTACAAAACTCTTTAACAGTTACTCAAGAAGAAAAGAACATGTTAATAAAATAAACATGTTTAATATAAGAATTGTACTTATTTTGACATAACTAAAACCTTACAAGCTTCAAATACGTATATTACTAACTAAACAAATTTACAAACATACACATCTCATTGCCGTCATTTTTTTAAGAGCAAGTCGCTAGTATGTGTGTATATATATATATATATATATATATATATATATATATATATATATATATATATATATATATATTATATGTATGTATATGTATATGTATAATCAAAAGGTGAAAGTTTCTTTTTTTTAAAGTACTAGGGATAAGGGTCCAATAGAAATCTATTTGATCTATTTAATCTGTATTACCAAAATGGACAGTAAATCTTAAGTCACAAGCAGAACATGGATGATATAAATAAAAAATAAATGTAATATGTGTGCAGTGTGCAAAGTGAACAAGACAGTTCACATGAAAACCCTCGAGATAGGATTGCCAACGTCGTCTCCAAGTGCCCTACTAGAGAACTACCGGGAGCATGAAGAGGTGTATGGATCCTGATACAGGGGTTGACTGTGACATCGTCTATAAAGAGCAATACTAGCTCAATTATTATATGTGTCCAAATAAGGTGCATAAAAATAAAAAGGAAGGTGAGGGGACAATAGCTATAGGAAAGAGTGAGGAAGGACAGCCTATTCCCCTGGTTCCGGTGGATAACACAGATACCACCGGGTAGGGAGAAGGGTATAATCCTAACCACACTATAACCTAATTTGCTATCTGTCAAAAGAATAAATAGTGATGGAGAGATAGAGTCTCAATCATAAGAGATGATATCTCAATTTAGAACTTTGGGGCCCTATTAAAATCCAGCCTCGTAAATAAGAGACTTCTACTTAAGCCCTACGTACTGCAAAGTTTCTCTAAGTTCCAATGCTATTACAATCGCCCTGCTGCGAGCAACGTATGAGCTACGCAGCAGGGCCGTACGTATCAACACTGCGTAAATGTACATGAGGAGTGACAGCCTGCGATATGATATCGCAGGCTCCCGCACCTCAAAAAGTAGTGCAGGGGTCCTAAACGGGACCTCTGCGGCAGTCCCTCACATAAGCCCTGCCATGGGGGGTACTCCAACTACCCTCCCGGCACCTAAAATTAACCCCCCCCTCTATGCGGGGGTCCCCATCGGGACCCCTGAAGTGTCCTCACAACAACACCTTGCTGCAGGGGTCCATAGGGACCCCCGCAGCCCCCTCACATTAACCCCTTGCAGCGGGGGCCCCCTGATCAGGCCCCCGCTGCATTTAATACTTTTAAATTCCCTGCCGTGGCTTCTTAAAGGGCCCCGGCACACTATTACGCAATCCCGGCGGCGGCACCTAAAATTAACCCCCCTTTATGCTGGGAGTCCCCATCGGAACCCCCCAAGTGTCCGCACATTAACCCCTTGCAGCGGGGGTCCCCGATCAGCATAGAACTCATGAAGGTCAATACAGACCCCCATAAGGCCTTAATTAACCCCGTCACTCATGAAGGTCAATACAGACCCCCATAAGGCCTTAATTAACCCCTTCACTCATGAAGGTCAATACAGACCCCCATAAGGCCCTAATTAACCCCGTCACTCATGAAGGTCAATACAGACCCCCATAAGCACTTAATTAACCCTATAACTCATGAAGGTCAATACAGACCCACATAAGGCCTTAATTAACCCCGTCACTCATGAAGGTCAATACAGACCCCCATAAGGCCTTAAATAACCCCATCACTCATGAAGGTCAATACAGACCCCCATAAGGCCTTATTTAACCCCGTCACACATGAAGGTCAACACAGACCCCCATAACGCCTTAATTAACCCCGTCACTCATGAAGGTCAATACAGACCCCCATAAGTACTTATTAACCCTGTAACTCATGAAGGACAATACAGACCCCCATAAGGCCTTAATTAACCCTATAACTCATGAAGGTCAATACAGACCCCCATAAGGCCTTAATTAACCCTATAACTCATGAAGGTCAATACGGACCCCATAAGGCCTTAATTAACCCCATCACTCATGAAGGTCAATGTAGACCCCCATAATGCCCTAATTAACCCTATAACTCATGAAGGTCAATACGGACCCCATAAGGCCTTAATTAACCCCATCACTCATGAAGGTCAATGCAGATCCCCATAAAGCCTTAATTAACCCCGTCACTCATGAAGGTCAATACAGACCCCCATAAGGCCTTAATTAACCCTATAACTCATGAAGGTCAATACAGACCCCCATAAGGCCTTAATTAGCCCCGTCACTCATGAAGGTCAATACAGACCCCCATAAGGCCTTAATTAACCCTATAACTCATGAAGGTCAATACAGACCCCCATAAGGCCTTAATTAACCCTATAACTCATGAAGGTCAACACAGACCCCAATAAGGCCTTAATTAACCCCGTCACTCATGAAGGTCAATACAGACCCCCATAAGGCCTTAATTAACCCTGTCACTCATGAAGGTCAATACAGACCCCCATAAGGCCTTAATTAACCCTATAACTCATGAAGGTCAACACAGACCCCAATAAGGCCTTAATTAACCCCGTCACTCATGAAGGTCAATACAGACCCCCATAAGGCCTTAATTAACCCTGTCACTCATGAAGGTCAATACAGACCCCATAAGGCCTTAATTAACCCTATAACTCATGAAGGTCAATACAGACCCCCATAAGGCCTTAATTAACCCCATCACTCATGAAGGTCAATACAGACCCCCATAAGTACTTAATTAACCCTATAACTCATGAAGGTCAATACAGACCCCCATAAGGCCTTAATTAGCCCCGTCACTCATGAAGGTCAATACAGACCCCCGTAAGGCATTAATTAACCCCGTCACTCATGAAGGTCAATGCAGACCCTTTATAAGGTCTTAATTAACCCTATAACTCATGTGGGTCAATACAGACCCCCCCCATAAAAGCCTTAATTAACCCTAAAACTCATGAAGGTCAATACAGACCCCCATAAGGCCTTAATTAACCCTATAACTCATGAAGGTCAATACAGACCCCCATAAGGCCTTAATTAACCCTGTCACTCATGAAGGTCAATACAGACCCCATAAGGCCTTAATTAACCCTATAACTCATGAAGGTCAATACAGACCCCCATAAGGCCTTAATTAACCCCGTCACTCATGAAGGTCAATACAGACCCCCATAAGTACTTAATTAACCCTATAACTCATGAAGGTCAATACAGACCCCCATAAGGCCTTAATTAGCCCCGTCACTCATGAAGGTCAATACAGACCCCCGTAAGGCATTAATTAACCCTGTCACTCATGAAGGTCAATACAGACCCTTTATAAGGTCTTAATTAACCCTATAACTCATGTGGGTCAATACAGACCCCCCCAAAAAAGCCTTAATTAACCCTAAAACTCATGAAGGTCAATACAGACCCCCATAAGGCCTTAATTAACCCTATAACTCATGAAGGTCAATACAGACCCCCATAAGGCCTTAATTAACCCTGTCACTCATGAAGGTCAATACAGACCCCATAAGGCCTTAATTAACCCTATAACTCATGAAGGTCAATACAGACCCCCATAAGGCCTTAATTAACCCCCTCACTCATGAAGGTCAATACAGACCCCCATAAGTACTTAATTAACCCTATAACTCATGAAGGTCAATACAAACACCCATAAGGCCTTAATTAGCCCCGTCACTCATGAAGGTCAATACAGACCCCCGTAAGGCATTAATTAACCCTGTCACTCATGAAGGTCAATACAGACCCTTTATAAGGTCTTAATTAACCCTATAACTCATGTGGGTCAATACAGACCCCCCCCAAAAAGCCTTAATTAACCCTAAAACTCATGAAGGTCAATACAGACCCCCATAAGGCCTTAATTAACCCTATAACTCATGAACGTCAATACAGACCCCCATAAGGCCTTAATTAACCCTGTCACTCATGAAGGTCAATACAGACCCCATAAGGCCTTAATTAACCCTATAACTCATGAAGGTCAATACAGACCCCCATAAGGCCTTAATTAACCCCGTCACTCATGAAGGTCAATACAGACCCCCATAAGTACTTAATTAACCCTATAACTCATGAAGGTCAATACAAACCCCCATAAGGCCTTAATTAGCCCCGTCACTCATGAAGGTCAATACAGACCCCCGTAAGGCATTAATTAACCCCGTCACTCATGAAGGTCAATTCAGACCCTTTATAAGGTCTTAATTAACCCTATAACTCATGTGGGTCAATACAGACCCCCCCAAAAAAGCCTTAATTAACCCTAAAACTCATGAAGGTCAATACAGACCCCCATAAGGCCTTAATTAACCCTATAACTCATGAACGTCAATACAGACCCCCATAAGGCCTTAATTAACCCTGTCACTCATGAAGGTCAATACAGACCCCCATAAGCCTCTATTTAACCCTACCAGTCCCATAAGGGTATATTATGACCATTATGGGCCTGTTACAACCCAACATTAACCACATAAGTGCCATGACGGTCCTCAAGGACCATCATGACACTAGCTACAAACACTACACTATAACCCCCAATAAACCATTTAATCTAAACTAACCCCCCTCTACACTAATCTATTAACACTTACACTACCTACCCCCTAATAAACCTCCCCACCACTCTAATTACAAAAAAGAAAAAAAAACTACCTTACAAAAAAGAAAAAAAAACTACCTTACAGAAAATAAAAAAAGGAAGTCACCAAAAATAAAGAAACCTACAGTACAGAAAAAAAAAACTACAGTACAGAAAAAAACAAATACATTACAACCCCCCCCCCCACAAGACAGAAAATAAAAAATTACACACCTGAAAAAGAAAGACAGACATACACAATACAATACATACATACATATAATACATTACATTACATACATTACATATAATATATTACATATAATGCATTACATTACATACATTACATATAATATATTACATATAGTACATTACATATAATATATTATATATAATATATTACATATAATACATTACATACAATACATTACAATACATACTTTACATATAATATATTACATATAATATATTACATATAATACAAATCAAATACCCCCTATCTATCTAACATACAATCTATTTAATATAAAATAAATCCTAACTATATCAAATACATCCCCCTATCTATCTAATATACAATAAATCCTAACTACATACACAGACCCTAATTCTAAGCTAAAATAAAAGAATTACAGTCCTAACTACACAGACCCTAATTCTAAGATAAAATAATTAAGGACACTTACCTTTAAGATGTCCCTTCAGATCACTAACTTAGGGGTAAAACAAAATAATTAGTACAAAACATTAACATGAAATAAATAAACATTATATACATACTAAATATTCTACTCACAGCATGTCCCGTCATTGTTCAGCTCTTCTGGCGCGGCCCTGTTAAAAAAACACAATACATTAATATAATATACATACAAGAAATAAAATAAACATATAAACATCTAAATATACATTTAACTTACGTCCCCGCGATGTCCCCGGCCTCCTCCCCTTCAGCCCCGGCTGGGCTCCGGAACCATCCGCTCTAAAAAAAAAAACAAAAAAAAAACGAATGGAGATCTTCATTTGCAGACCTCCCCGACGCTAGTGAGCCTCCCGGAGTCTTTTCCGGGAGGAAATTGGCAATGGCGGCTTGTGATTGGCTGAAAAAGCTGTCTATCAATTTCAGCCAATTAGAAGTCGTCAATGTGTGAGCCAATCAGGATGCGCAGATGTCTTCTACCAATCACTCCGTGGGGGTGTATCCCATAGTGATTGGCTGAAGGCACCTGAGCCTTGTGATTGGTTCCAATAAATATTGACAGGTGCTTTAGCCAATCAGGGTGGGATATTGGGGTGTATCCCATCCTGATTGGCTCACACATTGATGACTTCTGATTGGCTGAAATTGATAGACAGCTTTTTATATGTATATTCAGTATGTATATATATATATATATATATATATATATTTTCCTTTGGCAAAATGGGTCAAAAGAAGGACTTGACAGGCTCAGAAAAGTCAAAAATAGTGAGCCAAAGGAAAGGAAGTTGCCTAATAATTATGCACACCTGATATAGGGTGTTGATGTCATTAGACCACACCCCTTCTCATTACAGAGATGCACATCACCTAATATGCTTAATTGGTAGTAGGCTTTCGAGACTATACAGCTTGGAGTAAGACAACATGCATAAAGAGGATGATGTGGTCAAAATACTCATTTGCCTAATAATTCTGCACTCCCTGTATATATATATATATATATATATATATATATATATATATATATATAGAAAACGAATAATACATTAATAAGCCCATTTGCATGTCTAAAAGGCGGGGACATGCAAATGAGAATACAATGTACCTCATTCTTTTAATCCAAAAATAGCAACTTTATACATTGCTCCCTTAAAGCATATGCCCGCTGTATTAAACAACTTTTAAACAAAGCATCGGGTTGGATTTTACACAAACCAAGAATCACTCATATACAGGCCTGTTTCAAGCTTTTGGCTATCATCAGTATGAGGTAGATTCTGGTTTGTGCAATAGATTTTGTAGGATTGGGTATTCAACAATAATCATTTAGTATATGGTGAGCACAAGAATGAGAAAAGCTCTCCACCGTACAAAGTACAGAAAACGAATAATACATTAATAAGCCCATTTGCATGTCTAAAAGGCGGGGACATGCAAATGAGAATACAATGTACCTCATTCTTTTAATCCAAAAATAGCAACTTTATACATTGCTCCCTTAAAGCATATGCCCGCTGTATTAAACAACTTTTAAGCAAAGCATCGGGTTGGATTTTACACAAACCAAGAATCACTCATATACAGGCCTGTTTCAAGCTTTTGGCTATCATCAGTATGAGGTAGATTCTGGTTTGTGCAATAGATTTTGTAGGATTGGGTATTCCACAATAATCATTTAGTATATGGTGAGCACAAGAATGAGAAAAGTTCTCCACCGTACAAAGTACAGAAAAACGAATAATACATTAATAAGCCCATTTGCATGTCTAAAAGGCGGGGACATGCAAATGAGAATACAATGTACCTCATTCTTTTAATCCAAAAATAGCAACTTTATACATTGCTCCCTTAAAGCATATGCCCCCTGTATTAAACAACTTTTAAGCAAAGCATCGGGTTGGATTTTACGCAAACCAAGAATCACTCATATACAGGCCTGTTTCAAGCTTTTGGCTATCATCAGTATGAGGTAGATTCTGGTTTGTGCAATAGATTTTGTAGGATTGGGTATTCCACAATAATCATTTAGTATATGGTGAGCACAAGAATGAGAAAAGCTCTCCACCGTACAAAGTACAGAAAACGAATAATACATTAATAAGCCCATTTGCATGTCTAAAAGGCGGGGACATGCAAATGAGAATACAATGTACCTCATTCTTTTAATCCAAAAATAGCAACTTTATACATTGCTCCCTTAAAGCATATGCCCGCTGTATTAAACAACTTTTAAGCAAAGCATCGGGTTGGATTTTACACAAACCAAGAATCACTCATATACAGGCCTGTTTCAAGCTTTTGGCTATCATCAGTATGAGGTAGATTCTGGTTTGTGCAATAGATTTTGTAGGATTGGGTATTCCACAATAATCATTTAGTATACGGTGAGCACAAGAATGAGAAAAGCTCTCCACCGTACAAAGTACAGAAAACGAATAATACATTAATAAGCCCATTTGCATGTCTAAAAGGCGGGGACATGCAAATGAGAATACAATGTACCTCATTCTTTTAATCCAAAAATAGCAACTTTATACATTGCTCCCTTAAAGCATATGCCCGCTGTATTAAACAACTTTTAAGCAAAGCATCGGGTTGGATTTTAC